>CM066034.1:114031393-114606393 GCA_033557465.1 Ichthyophis bannanicus
TGCACATGCAAATCAGCCATCCACAGATACACACCATGGGGAATGTACCCCCACAGCACCTCAGCCTGGTAGGGGGGAAGTGATCAGGTGCACCCCCACAGTACCTCGGCCTGGTAGGGGGTACTGACCATGTGTTGTACTGGCACAGAGTAGCTACACACTGTCACATTGTGCGGGTACTGTGCTCACCCTGAGGGTGCAGTGAGGCGCCCAGCACTAGGTCCACAGCACCGTCCATGGCTGAAAGAGGCCATGGCGCAGGTTCAAAGCAGTGTTAATGTGTGAGATAGGTAGTTTCTGCAGGAACACCTTGGGCATCTCTGTCTGTTTCAGTCAGGTGCAGCCGCCACCGCCACCCTGCCAAGGGTGGCAAACAGGGTCCCCCATCAAAAGATCCACAGTCTACCTCCCTGCAAAGGTGGCAGTAGAGGGGAACATCAACACCAATCCTGCTGAGGAACAGACACCCCACAGGGCAGTCAATGCAGCTCTGTACACATCCATAACACAATAGCAGACAGACATTAGACCTGGATATGGTATGCTGCACCCCACCACTAGCTGATATTCCCCTGGTGCAAGCCATCAGCCACTGCACCCTACAAGCCACTCCATCACAACACATACCAGCTGCAAACAGTCTGCTAGTGCCCAGTGGAGATGACTGCACCCAGAACTGGGATGTCAATATACACAGCAAGCAGATACATCAGTGACTGGGCCCCAAAAAGAAACCCATATCTATCACATGAGAGAAATATTAGATAGCACTATGGGAGTGCCTAGCCATGCTATGGTCACTGCACAGTCAGGGTGAGAGTCATCTCTCAGCAGGATATACTGAGGTCACCCTGTCTGTGTAGGTGGTGGCCAGGCACTACAATGTGCCTGTCACTGCCCTATGCCCTGTGCAGATGCACCCTGGCCAGGCCACCCTGTCCGGCCTATACCCATGGTACCTTGCTCCTCATTATGCACATTGGCAGCCCAATACTGGCAACATTGCTGGCAGTGTGGGCTGTGGAAGGTGTTTGCAGCCACCACACACTGGATAGACAGACAGCCACCCCCACACCTATGCCAGCATTGTGCTACTATAGAGGTGGTCAGCAGCCATACCCACCACACCAGTCCTGGGCATAGTACAGGCATGGATATGGTACACAAGACTGTTGGGGGGTCACTCCCCAGGGTGGTGAACACTGTCAGAGACCAGACCTGCAGCACACACTGCAGACATCAGAATGATTGTTATGGTGGAGCTCAATGAGCAAAATATGCTTAACGTAGGAATTGATATCTGCCAGTTATCATAGGAAACGTTTGATAGCTGTGTACCATATACCCAGGTGTAGGGTGGCATTGCTAAGGTATGCAACTGCTAGTATTGAGAGATACAGGCAGGGCCCAATGTCTTGCCTCTCCAGGAGGCATTGGCCAAGGGGGCCTGTGGGTGTGGGTGTGGCCCTGTTGGCTGCTGCTTTACGGCAGAGTTCCCCAACTCCAGTCCTGGTGTTCCAAACACTGTTTGGGTTTTCATGCTGTCCCTAATAAATATGCATGAGCTACATCTGCATACCATGGGGGTGGTGCATAGCTATGCAGCACAGGCATCTTTATTAGAGGCAGCATGAAACCTGAATGGTGTGGGGCCCTCCAGGACTGCATTTGCGAGACTCTGCTTTAGGTAATGTGCCTGTTTCTGGTGTCTGTGTTTGGTGTGGTAAAATATAGGCGTAGTAACCATGCGTATGTTCTCTGCAATAAAGGAGTGTCTTTACTATCACTGTTTAGTGGTGGGTAAAACTATGGGGACTAGGTTGGCAGGAGCCCCAGCTGGGATTTGAACCTGTGACCCTCTGGTCTTACAGGTACTGGCTGTGTCCGTTGCACCACACTGTGGCCACAGAGATAGTGCAGTCCCTGGAGATAGGAAAACTGGCCTGACGAGTCAGGAACCCTGCTCTGCACAATTTTACTGTGGGCTCATTTACCTTGTATGGAGACAAAAGTGCAAATAAACCTCAAACAGACCTCGAAAAAAGGGGCAAACACCCATAACCGAGCTGGGCAACAATGATATCATTGGGCAACAATGAAAAACACACTCCCAGGAAAGCTCCAATAAAATGAAATGCTTTTTGAAAGGGTCTACGGAGCGTTAGACCCTTCTAAACATCATTTATTTTTTTTGGAGCTTTCCTGGGAGTGTTTTTCATTGTTGCCCATTGCTATTACTGTTGCCCAGCAGGATTATACTTTCTACAATATTTCTTGTGGTCATTTTTAAAGTTTTATGTGAACTTTTGTTCTGTGCACATGTATCACACTGCTCACGTTTTGTATGTTTCCCCGGTTTTGCTGTACATTGCTGACGGAAATGGTTTCTCTTCCCTGTAATATGCCTTTAACGGCAGGTTTTCATTCGCGTTGGGATTGAGCTCAGAAATTCAGCGCGTTAGTGAGAGGGGAGCCTCTCCCCGCCCACTCTCCGCCCATTTACCCCTTCTCTCCGCCCACTCTCCACCTTCTGCGCTGTTTTAACGCGCCGCGGGGCTTTACGATCGTTACGTGCGGTTAACACGCGTAGTATGACGTTAAGGGTCATTGGCGCATGATTACGCGCGTTATACTGCACTTACAATCGTTAACGTCATACAACGCGCGTTATTCAAGTTTACCGCACTTTAGTAAACATACCCCTAGGTTAGCAGAGCTAGAAACTAAACATTTAGGGGGATATGCAAATCACTGCCTGTGCTGAAGAGTAATATTTGCTCACATTTAGTTCTATTATTAAGACTGAACTTTAAATCCATAGAGAATAGTGTAGGGGAATAAAATGCACATCACACAAAGAGTGGAGAAGCAAATACTGGGGGGGGGGGGGATTGCTCACCCTAAGCGAAATGGCATCAGTAAACAGGTGCTGGTACTAAATGCCTGGAAAAAAGAGAGAGTTTGAGGGAAGATGGATTTTGGGATATAGAGGTTGTTAAGGGTCTTAGGGGTATGTTTACTAAACTGCGCAATTGTGTGGGGCACACTTGAGCGTGCGCTAAGGTACCTTAGCGCACGCTAATAGTGCATTTTTCTGACGCACACACGTGCGCATCACACTAATGGGCCCGCACAGGTGCGCTAGGGGCGTGGAAAGGCATTCCGAGGGCGGAGGAAGGCTCCCGAGGGGCGGAGGGATGGGATCAATGGGTGGAGAGTGGGAGGGGAGAGGTTCCCCGCACAGGAGCGGGGCTGGAAATCAACCTAAAAAATACCGTGAGTGAAAACCTCGCGTTAGAGACGATTTAAAGGGAAGAGAAACCATTTCCGTCAGCAATGTACAGCAAAACCGGGGAAACCCACAAAACGTGAGCAGTGTGATAAATGTGCACAGAACAAAATTGCAAATAAAACCTGAAAATGACCACAACAAAAATGTAGAAAATTATAATTCAGCTGGGCAACAGTGATAGCAATGGGCAACAATAAAAAACACTCCCAGGAAATCTCCAAAAAAGCTCCGTAGACTCTTTCAAAAATCATTTCATTTTATTGGAGCTTTCCTGGGAGTGTCTTTTATGTTGCCCATTGCTATCACTGTTGCCCAGCTTGGTCTTGTTTTTTTTCCCCTTTTTTCGAGGTCATTTTTGAGGTTTATTTGCACGTTTGTCCCCATACAAGGTAAATGAGCCCACAGTAAAATTGTGCAGAGCAGGGTTTCTGACTCGTCCGGCCAGGTTTCCTATCTCCAGGGACTGCACTGTCTCTGTGGCCACAGTGTGGTGCAGCAGACACAGCCAGTGCCTGTAGGACCAGAGGATCACAGGTTCAAATCCCAGCTGGGGCTCCTGCCAACCCAGTCCCCATACTTTTACCCACCACTACACAGTGATAGTAAAGACACTCCTTTATTGCAGAGAACATAAGCATGGTTCAAACAACCATATTTTACCCTACACCGCACACAAACCATAACAATGGGCATTACCTACAGCCGAGTACCCCAAATTCAGTCCTGGAGTGCCACAACTCAATCAGGTCATATGCTTTTTCCCAGATAAGGACATGTCTGCATGTTGGCGGAAGGGTACAGGTGGTGGAGGGGGCAGTGGCTGCAAGCCACAGCAGACAGTGGCCTAGGCCTGTGCAGGCTGGCACCGTCCACGCAACAGACAGGCTCTGTTGGATGTACAGTCATGGACTCCCCAGGGAATGCAGCATATCTGTGGCAACACGGTGGTGCAGTGCACACAGACAGTGTGTGCAAGAACAGAAGGTCACAGGTTCAAAGCCCAGCTGCAGCTACTGCCAATCCTGTCCACATATTTTTCCCACAACTAAACTGTGATAGTAAGGACAAACCTTTATTGATGAGAACATACGCATAGTTAATATGCCTATATTTTACAACACCAAACACAGACACCATAAACAGGCGCATTACCTGGAGCAGAGTCTCCCAAATGTAGTCCTGGAGGGCCCCACACCATTCAGGTTCCATGCTGCCTCTAATAAAGATGCCTGTGCTGCATATCTATGCACCACCCCCATGGTATGCAGATGTAGCTCATGCATATTTATGAGGGACAGCATGAAAACCCAAACAGTGTTTGGAACACCAGGACTGGAGTTGGGAAACTCTGCCGTAAAGCAGCAGCCAACAGGGCCAGACACACCCCCCCCCCACACACACCCCCCCCCCCCCACACACACACACGCCCCATTGGCCAATGCCTCCTGGAGAGGCAGGACATTGGGCCCTGCCTGTATCTCCCAATACTAGCAGTTGCATACCTTAGCAATGCCACCCTACACCTGGGTATATGGTACACAGCTATCACACGTGTCCTATGATAACTGGCAGATATCAATTCCTACGTTAAGCACATTTTGCTCATTGAGCCCCACCATAACAATCATTCTGATGTCTGCGGTGTGTGCTGCAGGTCTGGGCTCTGACAGTGTTTACCACCCTGGGGAGTGACCCCCAACAGTATTGCGTACCATATCCATGCCTGTACTGTGCCTAGGACTGGTGTGGTGGGTATGGCTGCTGACCACCTCTATAGTAGCACAATGCTGGCATAGGTGTGGGGGTGGCTGTCTGTCTATCCAGTGTGTGGTGGCTGCAAACACCTTCCACAGCCCACACTGCCAGCAATGTTGCCAGTATTGGGCTGCCAATGTGCATAATGAGGAGCAAGGTACCATGGGTATAGGCTGGACAGGGTGGCCTGGCCAGGGTGCATCTGCACAGGGCATAGGACACTGACTGGGACATTTTAGTGGCCGGCCACCACCTACACAGACAGGGTGACCTCAGTATGTCCTGCTGAGAGATCACTCTCACCCTGACTGTGTAGTGCCCACAGCATGGCTAGGCACCCCCATAGTGCTATATGGTATTTTTCTCATGTGATAGATATTTATTTATTTAGTATACATTTGTATACTGCTACTTCCAGTGATCTGCAGTGTTTTTTGATTACAGATTGGAAATTGTCAAATCATGACAGGAAATTTTTGAGGTATAAACACATTGATTAGACAGGAAAGCACAGCACACAGAGAACTATTTTACAGGGAACATGGGCTATGGAGGGTTAAGTGGCTTGCCCAAGACCACAAGGAACACCTGTGGGACTAGAAACCCCAGTCCTTCTGGCCCAAGGTTGCTGTCCTCTAGTGGGATTTGAACCCCTGACCTTCTGGCCTGAAGTACCTTGACCCAACCACTAGGCTACTCCTCCACTCCTCCACAAGATATGGGTTTCCTTTTGGGGCCCAGTCACTTATTTATCTGCTTGCTGTGTATGCTGATATCCCAGTTCTGGGTGCATGCATCTCCAGTGGGAACATGCACTATGGACTAACTAGTGGACTGTTTGAAGCTGGTATGTGTCTTGATGGGGTGGCTTGCAGGGTGCAGGAGAATATCAGATGGTGGTGGGGTGCAGCTTACCATATCCATGCCTAATGTCTGTCTGCTATTGTGTTATGAATGTGTAATGAGCTGCATTGACAGCCCTGTGGGATGTCTGTTCCTCAGCAGAGAGGTAGATTGTGGATCTATTGATGGGAGGCCCTGTTTGCTGCCCTTGGCCTGGGGGGGGGGGTGCATGGCCCACCTGGGGGTCCTTGGAGGCTACACCTGACTGAAACAGACAGAGATATCCATGGTGTTTGAGCTGAAACTACCCATCTCACACATTAACACTGCTTTGGACCTCTAGCATGGCCTCTTTCAGCCATGGAAGGTGTTGTGGACCTGGTCTTGGGTGCCTCATTGCACCCTCAGGGTGAGCACAGTACCCACACAATGTGACGGTGTGTAGCTACTCTGTGCCAGTAAAACACACAGTCAGTACCCCCTACCAGGCCGAAGTGCTGTGGGGGTGCACATGGTCACTTCCCCCTACCAGGCCGAGGTGCTGTGGGGGTGCATTGCCCGTCTTGTGTTGATCTGTGGACAGCTGATTTGCATGTGCAGTGCATCATGGGTATGGGTGGGCTAACCCTGTCCTGGTGACCACAGCAGACTGTCTGTGTGGTGACGTGCAGGCTCGCTGCAGCCAGCCAGGGGCTTGCTAGCAGCTATAGAGCTGTAGCCCAATGGTTACTTCTGTGCCTGTAAAGCCAGAGGTCATGGGTTCAAACTCACAGTGGGGTTATTTGATAGGGTACTGTACCCATAAGGTGCCTCTGAGGGTGCTTTATAGGGCGCCCTATAGGGCACCTTATGGTTCCTGTCCATATAAGGTGCACTATACATTATCCTGTGACGCAACTTATAGGGTGCCCTATAGGGGACATTTTAGGGTGCTGTGGCAGACAGTGCACTTTATAATGTGCCCTATGGAGTGCCTTATAGGGTGCCTTATACGGCACCTTCACTTACGGCACGTGAGGGCGTGTTTGCTGGCAGCAATTAATAAAATATAAGTGCTGTAGGAAAAAATATGTACATTGCAAAGCTGATGCCACAGCCAGCCTTATGTATTAGGCACCCTGGGGAGCAAACTCATGACCCCTGTATCAGCAGTCAGTGCCTTAACCATTGTGCTCCACTGCTGCTCCTCCTTGCTTGTCAGCGCACCTACTTATGCTCTTCATTCCTTAAACTGCACAGTGCTGCCATAAAAAGCAGTACTCTGACCTTGCGGTACCTCATACGGCACCCTCTAAAGCGCCCTATAAGCAACATTCTAGGGTGCCTTGGCGGACAGTGCACTTTAAAATGTGCCTTATAGGGCGCCTTATGTTAACACGCTTTGAGAGTGCGTTTGCTAGTAGTGATAATTAATATAAACATAAAATGACTCCAAAAGCAATCTTCCCCATAATGCATAATGCCTCAGCCAGCCTTGTTCATTGGGCACTGTGGGGGATTGAACCCTTGATCCTTGCACCATTGGTCAGTGTTTTAACCATTGTGCTGTGGTTCTGTTCCTGTGCTTGCACATTAGGGCGCCGCCTTATGCCGCCCAATATTAAAAAGCCTCCTAAATCAATAGCCCACCACCTAATGCCTCACAATATTAGACTAGCTCCTAAAGTAATGCCTCAGCCAGCTGTCTACATTGAGCACTGGGGGGATTGAACTCTTGATCCCTGCACCATTGGTCAGTGTCTTAACCATTGTGCTTTGGCTCTGCTCTTCTGCTTGCACATCAGCGCGCCACTTATGCCACCCAGTATTAAAATGTCTCCGAAAACATTAGCGTGCCGCCTTATGCCCATCAGTGCACCTTATGCTGCCCATTATTTAAATGCCTCATAAATTAATACCTCAGCCAACTGTCTTCATTGGGCACTGTGGGGGATTGAACCTCTGATCCCTGTACCATTGGTAAGTGCATTGACCATTGTGCTGTGGCTCTGCTTTTCTGTGTGCACATCAGCGCGCCACTTATGCCTCCCGCGCAGCTATCTCATGCGCTAATGTGCGGGGCGCACATGGGCGCCATGCACCTTAGCACATATGTAAATTCCGGATTTTCTTTTTCAGGACGGAACGCCCACTCCTTATATGGCATCCGCACACTACCGCGGCCCGCACATTAGCGGGGTTTTAGTAAACATGCCCCTTAATCTAAAAGAGTTTCCTCTCTTGAAGATAGTACTAGAAAGTCTCCTACAAGACCCAGTCAGGGATAGAAGAAGAGTTGGGGGTTGAATGATCTCCTCCCAACCCAGGGAGTAAAGATGGCAGCAAAGAGACTTTAGAGAACCTAATCCATGCTTGGGAGTCCAGCAGTAGAGAATCAGCTCTAGAGCGAGCTACAGCAGCAGAAAATCCATTCCAGACTAGGAGCCACAAGACCCAGGTAGATGCAGTGGCAGAATCAGCTCAAGGGAGAGCTGCAGTGGCTGAGACTCCATTCTGGACCAGGAGTCAGAAGACCCAGGGAGGTCCAGGGGAAGATCAGCTCAAGGGAGAAGTGTGAAACTCTCTCTGGATTGGAGGAGGCAGAGCCAAGGCTACAGCCTCAGTGATTGGACAGATCTACAAAACCTCTTTTCACAAGTAGCCACCGGTCCAGAGCTCCAGCAGTGAGTGAGACTTGAGGCTAGTAGCAAAGGAAAAGGGAGGGGAGTTAGGAGACAGTTCAATACTAAACTCTTTAAAAGTTTACTTAAGTCATTACGTATAATGTTATAGTTGGTTGAATTGCCTTATCTCTTGTCCTGTATTGCTATTTCACCTTTCCTGCTTGAACCGACAGTAACTGAATTCAAAAAAGCATGGGACCAACACAGAGGATCTCTAAAGGTAAAAAGTGGACTGTTGTAGTTGTTGATATGGAAGGACAGACTAGATAGGCCATGTGGTCTTTTTCTGTCACCATGTTTCTATGTTTCTATGTTTCTATGAACCACTTATTATAAAACGGGTTCTACATGCTGCATTATTTTATCACAATACTTGATTTGCATATTTGTAAATAAATTGTAAATATTATTAAGCCAGCAGTGCCTCTACAGTCCAAAAGGACTTCCAATCTCTGGGAGAGAAACTCAAGCCCATTGTTAACACTGTTGAATTCTCAGAGGTTCTACCTGTTCTTGGTAAGGGGGCAAAAAGGCTGTATCGCATTAACAGCTTTAATACATGGCTCCAGACCTAGTGCAAACAAGAAAGATTCAGATTTATTGGTGACTGGGGTAACAGATGGAACAAGAGGCTATACTGTGCTGATGGACTACATCTCTCTGTCACAGGGAAAAGAATCCTAAGTGAACAATTCAAGCAGTATGTACATATGCATTTAAACTAGAAAAAGGGGGTGACAGATGTGGAAGGTCAAGCTCTGGACATCACCCCCTGCAAAAGCAGATTAAAATCAGAAACAACTACACTTTTAAACCACACATCAAAAACAAGTGGGAAGATGTGGGCAGAACAAAATCAAAGCAAAATACACACAAGCCAGTTAAATGCTGGAAAGTAATGAGCACAAATGCTCGAAACTTAGCCAACAAAGTTCCAGACCTGGAAGCCCTGATGGTGGAAATGGACTTGGACATTGTGGCCATTACAGAAACATGGTTTAATGACTCGCATGATTGGGATATAGCCATAGCTGGCTATAATCTATTCAGAAGAGACAAAGAAAATGGAATAGGAGTAGGTGTAGCCTTGTATGTCAAAAGCAATATTAAAGCTACTGAAATGCAGGGGGCATGGGGAAAAGAAGAAGCGCTCTGGATTGTGTAGGAAAGAGGAGATGGCACTGTCATCCATACTGCTGTAGTCTACAGACCTCCGACACAAACTGAAGAGAGAGATAACAAATTGATTATAGATATTGCCAAGATAGCCACAAAGGGGGAAGCAATATATTGGGTGACTTTAATCTACCCCTTGTGGATTGGATTACTCCTTCTGCAAATCTGGAAAGAAGGAAAAAAATTGTGGATGCTCTCCAAGATGCGTTACTTAGACAAATGGTGATGGAACCAACCAGGGAAAGCTCAACACTGGATTTAGTGCTCACCAACGGTGATAGTATGTCAAATGTCTGCATGAGTGCCCCTGCGAGCAGCAACAATCATCACACGGTGTGGTTTGAGATAAAAGCCATGGCACAAGCCAATCATAGCAAGCTCAAAGTCAAAGATTGTAACAGTTAGAGAGAAGAATATCCAGCACCCAGCTCTGGTTGAGGCTCACAAAATCCTGCTACCACCCCTTCACATCTTACTAGGTTTGATGAAAAACTTTGTGAAAGCCATGGACCACACTTTGCCAGTTTTCCAATACCTGCATGAAAAATTCCCTCGACTCAGCGAAGCAAAGATTAAAGAGGGAGTTTTTGTGGGTCCTCAGATTTGAGAGCTCTTCAAAGATGACCAGTTCAACAACTTGCTGCAGGGTGATGCGAAACAAGCATGGAATGCTTTTCGCCTTGTGTCAACAAATTCTCTCAGGAATGTTAGGGCAGAAAACTACAAGGAACTAGTAGAAGACATGCTGATGTAGTATCAGAAACTTGGCTGCAATATGTCTCTAAAGATCCACTTCCTTGATTCCCATCTCAATTTCTTTCCTGACAACTGTGGTATGATTAGTGATGAACAGGGCGAACGTTTTCACCAGGATATAGCAATGATGGAGCAAAGATACCAGGGGAAATGGTCCACTACAATGCTGGCTGACTACTGCTGGACACTCCCTAGAGAAGCTCCTGAACAGCTGTACAAGAGACGGGTGAAAAAATCGAAGAAGTAGTCTATGACTTGGTTTTTTACAGGTATTAACCAAAGGCCTATTATATTTATTATAGATATGCATTTCGTGATGTAAACATTAATTCTTGTAGATTACAAAAAAACTAGACCCAACTTTGCAATTTCACTGTCATATTTGTGTTCAGCATATAACAATTGATAAGAAATGACTATTTTTTTTCAGTAACATGACTTTTGTAAAAATGTGTTGACCAGTGTAGTCATTATGCCATTTTTTATTAGTCATAGGGGTATGTTTACTAAACCGCGCACACGTGCGCGGCACACAGTAGTGCACGGCAATGATGCACTTAAGTGCTCTTAAGTGCCCCGCACGTGTGCGCGTCACATTAACGGGTCCGCGCACGTGTGCGGTGTGCTGATGTGCGATAGAGGGGGGGAAAGGCGTAAGGAGGGCGGAGGAAGGCCCCCGAGGGGTGGAGAGACGGGGTCAATGGGTGGAAAGTGGGAGGGAGAGGCTCCCTGCACAGGAGCGGGGCTGAAAATAGACGCAAAAATACCGCAAGTGAAAACTTCGCGTTAGAGACGATTTAAAGGGAAGAGAAACCATTTCCGTCAGCAATGTACAGCAAAACCGGGGAAACCTGCAAAACGTGAGCAGTGTGATACATGTGCACTGAACAAACTCGCAAATAAAAAAAAAAAATGAGCACAACAAAAATGTTAAAAATTACAATTCAGCTGGACAATAGTGATAGCAATGGGCAACAATAAAAAACACCCCCAGGAAAGCTCCAAAAAAAAGAAGGGAAGGGAAATTTCCCATCAGCCCCTGCGGGCTTAACAGAGACGCGAGGAGACACTCTCCTTTCGCGTCTCTCACAGCCTGCACGGAGGGAGGGAGGGAGGGAGGAAGGAACAAACCGACGGATTCAGCTTGTAGAGGGGGCCCCCGTGGGTCAGTCGGTGCTGCCGCGGCAGCAGAGGGGGCCCTGCGGCGGCAGCCAGCAGGTTTTATTTTAAATTTTATTTTAAAAAAAATTAACTTGTTCTTTTTTTGTGGGCCCCTGCCAGCTGTGGGCCCTACGCCATGGCGTACATGGCGTATAGGTAAATCCGGCCCTGGTGGACGGTTCTGATCATGATGAGACTCATCAGATGGCTTTTCCCGATGAGCCCAGTACTTCCGAGTTTGAAACTGAACCAGATCCGAAACCTGAACTTTTCTCTCAAGCTGAATTGAATGATTTAGTCCGGGATTTAGGACTCCCAAAAGATGCTGCCCAACTGCTAGGTTCTCGGCTTAAACAGAAAAATCTATTGTCACCAGGAACAAATTTTTATTGGTACCGCAACCGCGAGACACAATTTTTGAAGTATTTCAGCAAAGAGGAAGTATTGGTATTTTGCAACGATATATACGGAGTGATGGAAAAGTTTAAACTCAAGTATGATCCTACTGAATGGCGGCTGTTCATTGATTCATCAAAAGACAGCATAAAAGGTGTTCTTCTTCATAATGGCAACACATTCGCTTCAGTTCCTATTGCTCACTCTGTTATTCTCCAAGAAAAATACGAGAATTTGGCCCTGATTCTTCAGAAGATTCGTTATGATGAGCATAAGTGGATGATTTGTGGAGACTTTAAAATTCTATCCCTGCTATCAGGGCAGCAATCCGGTTTCACCAAATATCCCTGCTTCCTTTGCTTGTGGGATAGCCGGGCCCGCGACCTACACTGGGGGGAAAAAGACTGGCCAATTCGGGAGTATTTGAGACCCGGTGAGAAAAATGTTCTTCATGAGAGCTTGGTACCTCGTGATAAAATTCTATTACCACCTCTCCACATTAAGTTGGGTCTCATTGAGCAATTCATCAAGTCCCTTCCAAAAGATGGTGAGTGCTTTCGGTACCTTTGCTCAAAGTTCCCCCGACTTTCTGAAGCAAAGCTAAAGGAAGGAGTGTTTGTTGGCCCTGATATAAGGAAACTCATTTCAGATGGAGCATTCGCTGAAACGATGTCTGAGAAGGAAAAAGAAGCCTGGGATTCCTTCAAGGATGTTGTTCTCAAATTCTTGGGGAACAGGCGGGATGAGAACTATAAGGATATTGTTGCCAGGATGCTCAATGCCTTCAAAGAACAAGGCTGTAACATGAGCCTGAAAGTCCATTTCTTGCACTCCCATGTGAACTACTTTCCCGAAAACTTGGGGGCGTACAGTGAAGAACAAGGTGAAAGGTTTCCCCAGGACATCAAGGACGCAGAGAGAAGGTACCAAGGAAGATGGAACACCACTATGATGGCTGATTTCTGCTGGTTGCTGCTGCGGGAAACCCCAGATGAAAAATACGCCAAGCAGCGCACCAAGAGAAGCATTCGGGGGAAGAAGAAACGGGTCCACCAGGAGATTGATTTACCCAAGAATGACTTTAAAATCTAAACTGTGTTGACAAATATCGTGTTTTTACTAAACTTTGAAATAAAAATTTGCTAGTTATTACCACAGTGTCGGATCTCATTTATTAGAATTTTATTTTCACACCATCGGGTGTTTGTCTTCATGTATTGCAATGGTGCGGTTTGCGTTTTCTATTCTTACATACATACCTGCACAAACTTTTTTGCACATTTCTTTGCTTTGCTTTGTGTCTAACCTCGCTCTTATATGCTCAATGTTTGTGCACATGTATGTGGCTGTTTTAAGTGCAGACAATTTTGCTACCATCACAGTGTGTTTTGTTGACATTACTCTATTCTTATGTGCTGCCTTGTTACAATTTTCTTATTCTTATTTGAATAACTACTAAACAATTAGTATAAAGAATTCATCCAAGAAACTTTTATCTCGATCGCACTCAATCTGAAACGTTCACCTCAAACTGCTAACCCAATGTAGCAAAAAATCTGTACGTGATGGAGCAAATTGGTTACCAGATTTGGATTCAGCGCACCAAAAAACGTAAAAATCAATCGAAACATTAGAGGCAGTTTTAAAAAAAATTTTTTAGTGTACCTGTGTAATTAAATTGCCTCCTAAAGCAATCTTCCCCATAATACACATTGCCCCAGCCAGCCTTGTTCATTGGGCATTGTGGGGGATTGAACCCTTGATCCCTGCACCATTGGTGCATGCCTTAACCATTGTGCTGTGGCTCGGCTCTGCTCTGCTGTTTGCTTATCAGAGCGCCACCTTATGCCGCCCCCATATTGAGATGCCTCCTAGAAAATTAGCTCACCGCCTTATGCCGCCCATCATTCATATGCCTCCAAACACATTAGCCAGCCGCCTTATGCTGCCCATTATTTCACTTCCTCATAAATTAATAATAAATTAATGCTTCAGCCAGCCGTCTTTATTGGGCTCTGTGGGGGATTGAACCCCTGCTTCTTACACCACTGGTATGTGCCTTAACCATTGTGCTGTGGCTCTGCTTTTTTGCTTGTCCATCAGCGTGACACATATGCTGCCGCGCAGCTGTCTGATGCGCTAAGGTGCGGGGCGCACAAGGGCGCTGCGCACCTTAGCGCATATGTAAATTGTGGCGTTTCTTCTTTAGCGGGGAACGCCCACTCCTTATATGGCACCCGCACACTAACGGGGCCCGCACATTAGCGGGGTTTTAGTAAACATACCCCATAGTCTTGTGTCTGGTACACTACCTGATTCTTGGGGAAAAAAACAGCAGCCCAACCTATTTTGAAGAAATCCACTGTTGATACTGTGACTTGTAGCAACTATCATCTGATTTTTAAATCGTCTTTCTCTTTCCAAACTAGTTAAAAAGGAATTTTTTTCCCAGCTCAGATTACATTGACAAAATCTACTCCCTTAATTTTTGCCAATCCAGCTTCCATATAGGTAATAGCTTGGAGACCACCTTTGCAGTCTTGCTTAGTGAGGTCCATAGTTTCCTGGATTCAGGAAAGATAACTTTTGGTCTCTTATGATCTATCTTTGGCCTTTGACCTCATTGACCACCAACTCTTCTTAGATGGACTTCGGATCATCACTTCTCAACTGGTTTTCCTGTCTTGTTTTTTTATCAAGTTGTCCCTTTTTGTCTCCATTGGTTCCTCCACTGTCTCATTATCCTGTGGTGTCTCACAAAGGTCAGTTTTTGCTTCCTTCCTTTTTCAATATCTTTCTCTCCCTAGTAGCAAACTCAATTCAGAATTTAGACATAAGTAAATGTTACTATGCCAGTGACATGCTGCTGCTTTCATACATTGAACTCCTTTTCCTTGATTTCAGTCTTTTTTTTTTAAATTCTTTATTTTCGTTTTATAACAACAAAGGAAAAGGAAGACATACAGCTAAAAGACAGATACATAAAGTGTAATACATACACCAAAGTAAACCCCTGCCACCCCCCTCCCCCCTGCTTCTTCTCTAGAAAACTAATCATTCCCGAAGCGGGCGTGTACTTACATTATTGTGTTACAAAACCTAACGGTGATCTGAAACATGACGAGTGCACATTATACAGGCATGTTGGAGCAATGAGCAGATTGTACATAATCATTAAGCATCTGCAATTTAGACAAGCGAGAGTGAGGTTGGGCATGGGGAATAGCTCTCCGAGGTATCTGCTCATATTTACTATATAAGCAGACGAGGTTCCACCATTCATTGACAGTAAGTCGAGAGCTATCCTTCCAATTCCTCGTGATTAAGCATATGGCTATACCCAGCATGAAATCAAGGAGAAAGCGACCCTTCTTAGGAAGAGAGGGGACCTCCGCCACAGAGCGGAGTCCCACGATCTTCCAAGAGAGAGGTTCGTGAAGGTGTAAGATAAATTGAATACAACCCCAGACCCGCCCCCAATAAACCTGTAGTTGAGGACATTCATAAATAACATGAGCGAAGGTTCCCACAGCAGTATGGCAAGACCAACACTGGTCCCTAGCATTCGTGTTCCATTTGGCTATTTTTTCTGGGGTATAAAAGCATCTGTGTGCAAAAAAGAAGAGAGTTTGGGTAACAGAGGCAGACCGGGAAACCCGCACTACTTTGCTCCAGAAAACGCTCCATTGCACAGGGGTTAAAGTGGTTTGCAGTTCGCGCTCCCAGGCTTGTTGGGCTCTAAAAGTGGCCGTGTCTGTACCCTGACATAATATTTTATAAAAGTTAGAGGCTACCCCATATGTACTATTAATAGAGTGAACTATCTCTAATAGCCCGTCCTCAGTAGGGGCAGAGGGCGGCATTATTCGAGCACTTTTGAGGCAGTGTTGAAGTTGCATCAATTGAAAGTAGTGTTTCGCTGGTAACGCAAATTCCTTTTGTAAATCAGAGAAGGTTTTCCAACGAGCTGCAGAGAAAAGCTGTTGGGGTGTCCAGATCCCCCTTGAGTACCAGGGTTTCCATGCTATCGTTCTATGTAGGACTTGAATTCTGGGGTTATTCCATAGCGGGAGTCCGTCCTGAGGACATACGTTCGGGCCCAGTGATAGAATGAGAGTGTTAAAGGCCGCAAGAGTA
Organism: Ichthyophis bannanicus; assembly: GCA_033557465.1. Classification (NCBI taxonomy): domain Eukaryota; kingdom Metazoa; phylum Chordata; class Amphibia; order Gymnophiona; family Ichthyophiidae; genus Ichthyophis; species Ichthyophis bannanicus. The sequence continues at coordinate 114,047,573 of CM066034.1, forward strand.
TCGACAATCATTGGTGGATGGCGGGTGTCTACTTGATAGGACATACCGGGGAGATGGGTCAACGGAATTGGGCTACTAAGCTCCTCTTCTATGTCAAGCCAAACTGGTCTGCTGTCTGTTGAGGCATCTAGCCATCGGGCACCTTGCTTAAGTAGGAAGGCTTGATGATATCTAAGAAAATCAGGAAATCTGGTACCCCCTCTTTCCTTTGCAGACTGTAGTTTTTGTTTAGCTATCCTTGGTGGCTTGCCCTGCCAGAGATAACGGACGAGAAGGCCCTCAATATCTTATAAGTATGTAGCGGGAGTAAACATGGCAGCATTTCTAAAATGTAGTTCACTTTGGGGACTATCATCATTTTCACAGTTTCTAAGCGGCCCCACCATGTAAGAGATAAGGGAGACCAACGATTCGTGAGCTCACGGACTTTGGAGACTACCTCTTTGGCATTAAAAACTGATAGTGTCTTCTAAAGGAGAGCAGTAATGGACCCCGAGATACTTCACCATGCGGGATTGCCAAAGGAAGGGAAAGGCCCGCATGTCAGCCTCATGTACCCAGCGGTTCAGTGGGAATGCTACAGATTTGGTCCAGTTAATTTTATAGCCCGATAATTGTGAGTATCCGTCAATCAGATCCAAGACAGCTGGAACCGAATCGAGGGATACGAAAAGCATAAGGTCATCTGCATATGCAGAGAGTTTAATCTCCCTATGACTGTAGGGGACACCTCGAATACGTGTGGACTGTCTAATAAGGAGGGCTAGGGGTTCAAGAGCTAGATCAAAGAGCATTGGTGATAGGGGGCAACCTTGACGCGTGCCTCTTTGGAGATTAAATGGCTGAGACTTGATGGCATTTACACAAATACTGGCGACGGGTTGAGTATACATGACTTGGAGATATCGGAGGAAGCCCTCCCCAAAGCCATACCATCGGAGAACTGCAAATAAGAAGGGCCATTCTAGGCGGTCAAAGGCTTTTTCGGCATCCAGAGAAAGACCCACCCATGGATGATCTAGATTGGCAGCACTGGATAGCACATGGCACAAGGTCCGAGCATTGTCAGCAGTTGATCTGCCGGGTATAAAACCGCATTGGTCGGGGTGAATTAGGGTGGCCATCCTGTCAGATAACCGGGTGGCCAAGAGCGTTGCGAAGATCTTATAATCGGCATTAAGTAGGGAGATTGGACGGTAGTTGGCGGTTAGTAGCGGGTCTCTGCCTTCTTTCTCAAATACTACCACATTAGCTGCAGAAAAGGATCCCAAAGAGGATGTATCTACCGCAAGGGCAGTAAAATAGAGTTTTAAATAGGGAACTAAATCTGCACTGAACGTTCTGTAGAATTCGGTCGGGAGACCATCGGGCCCTGCGGTACGGCCCGAGGCTGTTCGTTTTAGGGCAGATTGGATCTCTGAAGTAGAGAAGGGTTCATCCATCGCATCCCTATCATCTTCAGAGAGGGTCGGCCGCTGAATGCCAGAAAGCAATCGTTCGAATGTCTCTGACGAGAACTCACATTCAGATTGATATAGGCGGGTATAGAAATCCTGAAAGAGCTCTACAATGTTGGAGTCTGTGGTCACTATGCCCCCTCCCTGTGGAGCTCGAATGGCCGCTACGCGTTTGGCTTCTTTTTGACCTTTCAAGGCGTTGGCTAAGAGTCGACCGGCTCGGTTATTTTCACGATAATATGTCCCTCGCTGAAGCTCAATACTCTTAGAAGCTGCAGTTGAGAGGATTGAATTATATTGAAAACGGAGACGCTGTAATCGAATTAATACACATGGATCAGTACGTGAAGTTAGAACTCGTTCGCCTGCTTTTATTTGTTGGTCTAGTATGAGTAGCTGCTGTTTGCGTTGTTTTCGCAGGCGGATTTGATAGCTAGTGATCGTTGCTCGAATGGCCGCTTTGAAGCCCTCCCACCAAGCCCAATTCGCAGTATCCTGGGGTAGGTTAAAATGGAAGTAATCCTGTATGGCTGCTCGAATTTCTAACTGGAACTCTGGCTGAGTTAACAGGGCTCTATCAAAGAACCAGGCCCCCGAATTCCCTTGGGGTGCAGTAGTGTGTAATTGAAAGGAAATGGCAGCATGATCTGAAATATGTTGGGAGTGAATCTTTGCAGTGTCCACCTGAGGAACTAACAGTTTTGATATTAGAAAAAAGTCTATGCGAGACTGGGATTTATGAGGGGAAGAGAAGAAGGTGAAGTCAAGCTCATTGGGGTGTAGTAACCTCCATAGATCAACTAAAGCAAGATCTTTGATCAGGGAGGTAAGCGTGGCGTGACTCTTGGGGGGACCACTTGTCCTAGGCGGCTGTTTGTCAATCAGGGGATCAAGGACTAGATTGAAATCCCCCCCAATTATCAATGAAGTATTAGCAGAGGCCTGCGCAACCTGAGCAATGGTAGCAAAAAAGGCAGGGTCATCCACATTAGGAGCGTAAAGGCATATACATGTAACTTCAAGGCTACCTATCTTGAGGTGAACTCTGGACCATCTACCTTCTGTATCTGAACTAGTCGCAATAATAGTAGCATGCAAAGATTTCCTAACCAGTATGGCAACCCCACATTTCTTAGAAACGGCTGGGGAATAGGCGGCCACCATGTAAGGTTTAATATTGAGTTTAAGGGGCATGTTTACTAAACATTCCTAACGTGCGGGGCCGTGCTAGTGTGCCTGTGCCATATAAGGAGTTGGCGGTTCAGGCAGAAAATAGAAAAAAAACGGTAGTAAGCAACCGGACGTGTGTGCGTCGCGCTAATGTGCGGGGGTCGACATTAGCGCGTGGAAAGGCAAAGTGGCACGCTGCTGAGTATACAAAACAACAGAGCCGTGGTACAACAGTGAAGACACTGACCAATGGTGCAGGGGCCATAGGTTCAATCCCCCAGTGTGCGCAACGACAAAGGTCAGCTGAGGCAGTAACTGTAATGATTAACATTGTTTTAGGAGGCAAAGTAATTTGGAACGGCATAAGGCGGCGCACAGTTATTTTTGGGCAGCAGAAGGTGGCGCACTGGTCCCCTTGGGCGGCAGAAGGCGGCGCGCTGATAGGCACAAGGCGGCGCGCTGATGCACAAGCACAGGAACAGAGCCACAGCACAATGGTTAAAACACTGACCAATGGTGCAGGGATCAGGGGTTCAACTCCTCACAATGCCCAGTGAAAAATGCCTGCTGAGGCAGTATGTATTATGTTGTGGAGTGCTGTAGGAGGCTGTATAATTTTATTTTGTTATCACTACTAGCAAACGCACTCTCCCAGCATGTTAACATACGGCGGCCCATAAAGCACATGTTACAGTGCACTGTTCGCCAAGGCACCCTTGAATGACCCCTATAGGGCGACATGTATGTTGCGACACAGGATAATGTATAGTGCACCCTATAGGGATGGCAACCATAAGGTGGCCTACAGGGCGCCCTATGAAGCACCCTCAGAGGCACCTAATGGGTATAGTAAGCTGAGGGTGGTCTTGCCGGCATAGACATATGTACAGTAAATAAAAATAAAGCTGTGGACAGCCCTACCAAAGGGCCCCACTGTGGGTTTGAACCCATGACCTCTGGCTGCACAGGCAGTGATGTAACCATTGCGCTACAGCTCCATAGCTGTAAGCAGGCCCCTGGCTGGCTGCAGATAGCCTACACGTCACCTCACAGACAGTCTGCTGGTGTCAACAGGATAGGGTTAGGCCACCCGTACCCATGATGCACTGCACATGCAAATTAGCTGTCCGCAGATGGACACAAGATGGGGAATGCACCCCCACATCACCTCGGCCCTGTTGGGGGAAGTGACCGGGTGCACCCACACAGCACCTTGGCCTAGTAGGGGGCACTGACCGGGTGTGTTACTGGCACAGAGTAGCCACACACCGTTACATCGTGCGGGTACTGTGCTCACCCTGAGTGTGCAATGAGGTGGCCAGGACCAGGTCAACAACACCTGGCATGGCTGATGGAGGCCAAGCGGGCGTTCCAAAGCAGTGTTAATGTGTAAGATAGCTAGTTTCTGCACAAACACTATGGATATCCCTGTCTGCCGCCATCAGGCACCACCCCCCCCCCCCGTGGCAAACATGGTCCCCATCAAGGGATCCACACTCTACCTCCCTGCAAAGGTGGCAGTAGAGGGCAACATCAACCCCAGTCCTGCTGAGGAACACCACCACCCCCCCCAGGCAGGCAGCTCCATACACAGCCATAACACAATAGCAGACAGACATAAGCCCAGGGTATGGTAAGCTGCACTCCACCACCAGATATTCCCCTGCAGCAAGCCAACAGCCACTGCACCCTGCAAGCCATTATAGCAAGACATTTACCAGCTACAAACAGTCTGCTGGTTAGTCCATAGTGCATGTTCCCAATGGAGATGCATGCACCCAGAACTGGGCTGTCTGCATACACAGCAAGCAGATAGATCAGTGACTGGGCCCCAAAGAGAAACCCATATCTATCACATGAGAGAACTACTATACAGCACTATGGGGGGGCCTAGCCATGCTGTGGTCACTGCACAGTCAGGGTGAGCGTGATCCCCCAGAAGGACATGCTTTGGCCACCCTGTCTGTGTAGGTGGTGGCCGGACACTACAATATCCCAGCCAATGTCCCTGCCAGGGCCCTATGCCCAGTGCAGATGCATCCTGGCCACGCCACCCTGCCCTGGCTATACCCATGGTACCTTGCACCTCATTATGCACATTGACTGGCCAATACTGGCAACAGTGCTGGCAGTGCGGGCTGTTGAAGGGGCTTGCAGCCAACACCCACTGTATAGACAGACACACACTTCCACACCTCTGCCATCATGGTGCTACGATTGAGGGGGTAAGTAGCCTTGCCCACCAAACCGGTCCTGAGCACGGCAAGGCATGGATATGGTACGCATTACAGCTGGTGGTCACTCCCCAGGGTGGTAAGCACCGTCAGAGGCCAGGCCTGGAGCATGCCCCGCAAACACCTAACAGATTGTTTGGATGGGGTCAACTAGCAGTATGTACGTAACGTATGGATAACTGCCTGCCTGTGCTCCTAGCAAACGTCTCCGAGCTGTGTACCGTATACCTCAGGTGTAGGGTGACATTGGTAAGTTATGCAAGTGCTCGTTTTGGGTGCTGCATGCACGGTCCAATGTTCTGCCTTTCCAGGAGACATTGGCCAATGGGGCCTGTGGGTGTGGGTGTGTCTGCCCTTGATGGCTGCTGCTTTACAGCACAGATTCCCAACTCCAGTCCAGGTTTGCATCACACTGTTCGGGTTTTCCTGCTATCCCTCATGAATATGCATGGGCTACATCTACATGCCATGGGGGTGGTGCATAGATATACAGCACAGGCATTTGTATGAGTGTCAGCATGGAACCTGACTGGTGTGTGGCCCACCAGGACTGCATTTGGGTGATTCTGCTCTAGGTACTGCCCCTGTTCATGGTGTCTGTGCTCAGTGGGGTAAAAGATAGATGTCTTACCATTGCATATGTCCCCGCCATGAAAGGTGTGTCCTTACTATCACTGTTTAGTTGTGGGAAAAATATGTGGGCAGGATTGGCAGTAGCCCCAGCTGGGCTTTGAACCTGTGACCTTCTGTTCTTGTATGCACTGTCTGTGTGCACTGCACCACTGTGTAGCCACAGATTGGTTGGATTCCCTGGACTGTCCATGACTGTGGATCCGGCAGGACCTGTCTGTTGCAGTGGACTGTGCCAGCCTGCACATGGCTAGGCCTCTGTCTTCTGTGGTTAGCAGCCACTGCCCCCTGCACCACATGTACTTGTCCGCCAACATGCTGGCATGACTTCTCGCAGAAAAAGCAGTTGACCTGATTGCAATGTGGCAGTATGGGACTGCATTTGGGGGACTTGGCTGTAGGTAATGCCCATTGTTGTGATGTGTGTGCGGTGTTGGGTAAAATATGGGTGTTTTCCCCATGCATACAGGGGTGTCTGCGCTATCTTTATTTAGTGGTGGGTAAAATATAGGGACTGGGCTGGCAGGTGCCCCAGCTGGGTTTTGAACCTCTGCCCTCTGGTCCTGGAGGTAATGACTCTGTCCGCTGTACCACACTTTGGCCACAGAGACAGTGCAGCCCCTGGAGGCAGTAAGCCTGGCAGGATGGAGTCACAAACCCTGCTCTACGCAATTCTACTGTGGGCATATGCACCCTGTCTGGTGACAAACGTGCACATAAACCCCGGAAATGACCACGGGAAATGTGGGACAAAATATCACCACGCTGGGCAACAGTGATATTAATGGGCAACCATAGCAAACACTCCCAGGAAAGCTCCAAAACGTGGAAATGTTTTTGGAAGAGTCTCCTCTCAGTAGACCCTTCCACAATTCATTTCTTTTTTCTGGAGCTTTGCTGGGTGTGATTTCTGTATTTGCCCATCACTATAACTGTTCCCCAGCTGAATTACTATGTTTAATAGTTCTGTTGTGGTCATTTTCTATTTTTATTTTCACTTTTGTGCTGTGCACATATATCACACTGCTCACGTTTTGCTGGTTTCCCCGGTTTTCCTGTACATTGCTGACGGAAATGGTTTCTCTTCCCTTTAAATGCTTTCTACCGCGAGTGTTTCACTCGCGGTAGTTTTTACATGCAAATTCGGGCCCGATACTGTGCGGGGAGCCTCTCCCCTCCCACTCTCCACCCATTGACCCCGTCCCTCCGCCCCTCCGGAGCCTTCCTCCGCCCTCCTTTCGCCGTTCCACGCCTCTATCGGACATTTGCGGGCCCGCACTTGTACGGGGCCCGTTAGTGAGCCGCGTACCTGTGCGGGGGTGACACGCACGTGTGCGGGGCGTTTAAACGCGTTTCTGCGCGTTTCAGTGCCGCGTTGCCGTGCGCTATTTTGCGGCGCGCTATTTTGCGGATTTTAGTAAACATGCCCCTAAGAGTTTCCTTCGAATTTAAATGCGTTTCTTGGAGAAAAATCAGATCCGCAGCTTCCTGACTTAGGTAGCTTAGGATTTTCTTCCGTTTTATCGGATTATTGATTCCTTTTACGTTCAATGAGAAAATCTTACATGGTGCCATCAATCAGTAATAGACATTTTAAGTGAGGGCGCTTGAAAACATACAACATAATCAGAATCTGTGCAACAAGGACATAATCACCAAGTATTCTGGCTAATACACCCCATATGGAAAAGTATGGACCAAAGTATCTTAGAGAAGAAGCAAAACCCCCAAAGAATATGGCGACCATATGTCTGCGGGAGGAGGCCCTAGAGAGGAAATAGAAAGACATGAAAAAAGGAAAAGAAACACCAGAGTCCATAATTAAACACTGTCTCTGATACTCATCGAGGCTACTGTGGGTAGATGGAGTCGGGTCACAGATATCATCAAAAGTAAGGCAACAAACCGCCCTCGCCAGACTTTTTGCTGGGCTGCGGCAGATCCAATATGGCAGGTACAGCGGATATGAGAATACTTGCAGGAATATTCTGGAAGTCAGCGCATCAAGTCGGCTTCTTTGGAATCCAAAAACTCCGCTAGTAGATCAGGGTCCTCAAATGTTCTTGTCTGATTGTGAAGCGTGACTCGGAGCTTGGCCGGGTACATCAGGCCATAGCGTGCTTGTAGTTGTTGAAGCCTCGGCCGGAATTCCAGAAAGCGCTTTCGGCGGTCGACCGTGGGTTTAGACAAGTCGGGATAGAAGGAGATCTTGTGGCTCTCAAACTCCATATGGCCCTTTGCCCGAGAGGCATTTAGAATTTGCTCAACGTGTTGATATCTCAAAAGTCAAAAAATGATAGGCCGCGGGGTCTTCCTGTTGAGCGTGATGCTTGTGGGTACACGATGAGCGCGATCGATCTCCAAATCTTTGGTAAAGGTGATTTGGAGCAGGGAAGGGAGGATTTTGCATAAAAACTCTTTCATGTCTCCCGATTCCGCTCCCTCCGGTATGCCCACGAGTCGTATGTTGTTGCGGCGCGCTCTATTATTGCCATCTTCCACTTCTTTCTGCAAGGCCCGCACCTGACGTTCAACTTTGTCGAGTTTGGACAACCGGGCCGCATGGGAGTCCAATATGCTCTCCATTTTGTCCTGACGCGAAGAAAGCCCTTCTAGCTTGCTTTGCAGCACACCAAAAACTTCCCGCAGCGCTCGGAGTGCTTCACCGTTTGACTACACGAGGTTTTTGACCCCTCTAATCTCTGCGAGGATTTCCTGCTGCATTTCGGGGCCCTCGCGCAAGGCCAGCCCCTTCTGCGGGGACGGAGGTTCAGTTTTGGAACGTTTGCCGTGAGAAGCCGCTGGAGATCCAAATTCCAAGCGCGTGGGTTTGGTCCCCGCCATCTCACCAATGTGCCCCGGCAAGATCAGAGTAGAAGTTCCAAGTAGGTACGGTGTTAATTCAGGATTCTGAGTAGGCCTCTCGGGAGCCTCAGCGTTATGCGACCATCCCGCTGGACATCAGGCTCCGCCCCCCTTGATTTCAGTCTTAAGAACCATGCAGTAGTGACATCTTGGATGACTGTCTAGGATGAAAACAGTGCAGAATCGATCCTATATGCCCCTGCCCCATCCAGTGGCCAAATCAAAATGGCCAATGTCTTGAGGTGCTGTCCTCTAACTTCTTGCCATGGAGGAATGGTCTAGTGGTCTGGGAAAGTTACCTTAAGCCAGATGTTCAGGCGTTCAAATCCCACTAGAGGACATCAACCTTGGGCCAGAAGGACTGGGGTTTCTAGTCCCACAGGTGCTCCTTGTGGTCTTGGGCAAGCCACTTAACCCTCCATTACCCATGTTCCCTGTATAGTTATCTCTAAGTTATAATGCCCTGTTCAATGTAATTTCTGTTTGTTCATTGTAAACTGCCTTGATATCATGAAAGGCAGTATATAAATAAAGATCCTCTAAGCTCCTTCCCCAAGAGGTTAGCACCTCATGATGATGGCCTTTTTTATTTGACAACTGGACAGGGCAGGAGCATATAGGATCACTCCTGCCCTATTCTTACCCTAGACCACCATGGATTTGAAGGTTACTGTGGGGTTTGGGGTTTGGGGAGGTTGGGGGGCATGGTGCCCCTTTGCCAGCTGCTAGTCAGGGTTGATCTTTTTGTAAGGGAAGGTGGAGGCCATGGACCCCCTGCTCTTTTAAATCTGCATCAGTGGGGGTGAGGGAAAGAGCTTAGCCAACTAGCTAACCAGGATATTTTGTACAGCTACCACCCCCCCCCCCCAGGGCAGGGGGGGATACACTTTACATATGTATATTGTCGGTGCCATGAAGCGCAGCTCCACAGAACTGATAACATTATGTGGGAGGGGGGGCCTGATCATGGCACAAGAAGGTCCGATTACCTCCACGGCATAAACCACATTATTTGCCACCACCCGTGATATCAGATTTTTTTTTGTTGAGTTAGCTGCTACCGTGGGGCTTTTAATCCTGCGCTAGCCCTCATGGTAGCAGCTAACACACTTTAATAAACATACCTCATTGTCTCACAATCAGACTTGAGACTCAAGTCTCAGCTATGGTAAAGGCTGTTTTATACTCCTTTCAGTAAATTCTCTCTGTAAAACGGTATCTTGAGACTCTGTATTACATTCCCTTATCCATGCTTTGTCACCTCTCAGACAGATTATTATAATCTTGTCTACTGTGTAACTACTATCTCTAATCTTACACACCTACAAAACTGCTCAGACTTTTGCTGTAAAATATCTTGCTAATTCCCCAGAATTTAACCATGTTATCATCGGCTTCCCATCTATCGTTTTCCGTTCTTTTTACACTGGTACCCCTTTATAATTCTGCACTCTTTTGGTACTCCTTTCTCGTGCCTTACACACACAATCTGGAAATATTTGTTTCCCCCCAGTGCGTCAAGCTGGTCTTGAAGCTGCGAGATGGACAGCTTTCTTTTCTTTCTTGCCCCACACCCATGGAATTCCTTGCCCTTCGACTTACAGAGGGAGTCTGCATGCATTGATTTTAAAATGCACTGAAAACCCATTTGTTTAGTATGACTTTAGACTGTGACTCGGGCAATCCAGAAATGTCACTGAGATCATGGTTGCCTGCATTCTGTTCTGTGCTATTTCTGCTGTCCTATTGCGACGGAATTTGTGTCACTTGCTTTAATTTTAATTTGATTTTATTGTGAACCACTCTGACGTACCCCTGGAAAAATGATATTAAAAAAATCAAAATAATCATAAACACAAACATCTGTTGAAATCACATCTTAGAAACCCTTTATACATATCAGTTGGTGGATCATTTAAAACTCTGGGTTTCCTGACTTTTGTTTGCTTCTAGAACAGTGGCTTTTCTGTAATGCAGACTAGGAAAAAGCGTGCATACAAATTTGCATCTGTTGTTTTGTATCTGGTTTTGTTTTGAGCTAAATGCATTTATTCTTTTTGGAAATACAAAAGTATCGGCACAAGAACAAACGCCACTCAACCCTACTCACAGAAATAACTATTCTCTCACAGGATAGAATTACCTGTTTAGTTGCATTTTATGCATAATTTTAGCTGCAGAGTAGACGGGTTCCAAAAAGCCCATTTATACTCGGGGGCATCTTAGTGGAAGAGAAGCCTAATGGTTAGAGCAGTGGACTGTAAACTAGGGTTCAAATCCCATTGCTGCTCCTTGTGATCTTGAGCAAGTCACTTAACCCTCTATTGCCTCTGCTACAAACCTAGGGGCATGTTTGCTAAAGTGCTAAAAGAATTTGCACTTACCATACATTTTGCGCAAAGGAAACAAAAGCAGGAAGTGCAAACCTCCATGCGGTAAATGCAGGGGGAGTGTCCAGCATCTGCTCTGAATTTAGCACACCGGGCAGACATTTACCGCATATTTATTGCCCACTCTCCTGATCTGTCCCCCCCCCCCCCACAGGAGAACCAAGTCCTTGATTCTCCACTGGATGCCCCACAATCCCCACAACATTGCCAGCCTAACCCTTCCCCAAACCATCTGAACTCTTCCAAGCACTTACCCTGCTAAAATACCTGATGCCTAATTGATGAAGCAGGAGTCATCTCTCTCAATCCTGTCCCATTGCTGCTCAGGTAGAAAATGGCAGATCTGACCCCTGACCCTTAGCAGTGCTCTCATGGTGTTACCATTGACCGGCAGTAGTACTGAGAGAATATTGCTAGGGGTCAGGTCTGTGACTTTCTACCCGGGCAACAACAGGTTAGGAGTGAGGGAGGCTTGAGTGATTTTAGTGGGGTAAGTGATTGAAGGGGTTCAGGTGGGTGGGGGCAGGGTTAGGCTGGCACTATAGTGGGGAGGGGGATTTGATTGAAGGGTGGGGGGTTCTAGTGCATGAACCATTACTGATCAGGTGACTTGAAAGAGGGATCGGGATACATCTGGTGGAGAGACCGGGCCTTGGTTCTCCTAGGGAATTTTGATGGGGGGGTAGGATCTCTATAATGGAATTTGGAGGATCAGAAAAGTGGGCAGGCCTGATAACTTTCAGTTTTGTTTGCCACTATTGCTAGCATGTGGCCTTCATGGGAAAGATAGTGGCCATGCTACCAGACTGCCAGCCGCATGACTGCGCTTGACATCACTTCTTGAAGTGACGTGTTGTGCTGCTGTGCTGTCTGCAGTCACGACAGTTAGCATGTGGCAGTATTCCGTGCACTTGCTGATACCAGCTAACATACCCATTCTCCGACCAAACCGCTCATTTTCCTCTCTAACACATGCAAGGTAGATAGCATGGGATTAATCCAGTGCTGTCTGTTTTGCAGGTAATCCTGTTTCCCATCAGCACCTCGGGCTCAGCTTTAACAGAGCCACGCGAAAAGGAAACACTGTCCCTTCGCTGTGGCTCTGCAAAGCGGAGCCGGCGAAACCAGGGGAAACCAGCAGGCTCTCTGAGGGGGCGAGCAGGCGGCCGCAGGACTCCTCATTCTGCCGCCACTGAAGCGGCAGCGGCAGTTGCTTCTTAGGTGGGAGGTTTATTATTTTTTTCAATTTCCCTGGGTTGGGGGGAGGGGTCTAGGACTGGAACTGGGCTGATGGGGGGGTGGGGTAGGACAGGAACTGGGATGATTGGGGGGTTTAGAACTGGAAATGGGCTGATGGGGGGGTAGGACTGCTAATGGGCTATCGGGGGGGTAGAACTGGATATGGGCTGATGGGGGCTTAGGACTGGAAATGGGCTGATTAGGGGGGGTTAGGACTGGTGTGGGCTGATAAAGGGGATAGGACTAGAAATGGTCTGGGACAGGAAATGGGCTAATAGGGGAGGGGAGGAGAGTGCTGCTGGCCCTGGAAGAAAACTAGGGGCTAGGGCTACAAATGGGCTGATGCAGGGGATGGTAGAATAGGACTGGAAGGGAGTGAATACTGAGAGGGTCTGCCAGGGGAAGGATGGGGCAGGAAGGGAAGGAGGGGGCTGGAAAGGAGCTGACACCTGGAATGTACCAAAGGGGGACTGGAAGGGAGCTGACATTTGGGGATGGGAGTGGTAGGTAGCTGGGTAATAGGGAGGAGGCTGGAAGGGAGCTGACATGTGAATGGCACTGGAAGAGAGATGGACAGAGGGTAGGGTGGCTGAAAGGGAGCTGACTGGGGGGTGGCAATGAGAGTGAACCTGAGCTGATACCTGGGATGGTATTTGGACTAGAAGGGACTGGACAGTGGGAAAGGAGGGGGACTGGAAGGGAATGGACACAAGTGGCAGTCATGGGAATGCAAGGTGATTGATATTGGAAGGTACTGGGAGGGGAGGACTGGAAAGGGGACTGATACTGGGGAGGGTTACTGGAACTGGAAATGGGCTGATGGAAGGAAGTGAGGAAAACAAAAGAAGAGATAAGAAATGGCAGATGGACCATGGACCATGGACCACAGAAAGAGAGCTAAGAGAAGACAGGAAAGCAGAAGCCACTGATCTGGACTAGCATGATCAGAGAATAAAAAGGTCAGACAACAAAGGTAGAAAAAATAATTTTATTTAATTTTGGTGATTGGACTTTGTGGTATTTTTATATTTTACACAGTATTGGGGAACTGCATCTCTTATTTATCTGATGTTGCACTGCATGTGGACTCTGGCTTCTTGGGGTTTCAGTTTAAGTTTTGTCTACATATTTTTATTTTTACTTTAGATTGTGGTTACTTATTCTGTACTTGGTGAGGGTCGATGTTGTGCGTGTGTGACTGAGGTCAGGTGTTCTGTTAACATGGAGTTTGTATATAAAGATCTATACTATACTGTAGTAATTTGACTTGTTCAGCTTTTCAAATAGGTGTATGGATGTTCCAGGGCCCACTGTAGTATTTACAGTGACGCTTTTTTGGATGGGCTCTTTTTTTTTTTTTTTATTAACTTTATTTATAAACACCAGCATACAAGAGATCAACTATAAAGCAAACAACTCCCAGCTGGGTGGATTCTGATCCCAGCTCAGAGACAAATAAGGATACAGGTGTAAATTTTTTAAGTATATCCACCCCACCCATTCCCACCCTCCCCTCCCTCCCCATAGTCACCATCCCGCCCACCAAAGTTACCCTCGGGAGTGCACTACCCTCTCTACATCGAGACCACCTCGATATACTACATTAGTGACCTAATTGTAACACTTCGTTTCGAATACTAGGGCTAAGATTATGAATGTATGGGTCCCATAGCCTCTGAAAGACCGGCCACAGTCGATGACTGCCCCGGGCACACCGACATTCCAAAAGCATCAAGTGGTGAAAGCTATTCCGCCACTCCCAGAAGGAGGGCGGGTGATGATCCCGCCATCCTCGTAAGAGGGGGCCCTTGCCCACCAGGCATGCCTTCCTCACCAGCAGTCGTTCCCATTTCCCTTTGGGCTGTAGGGGGCGTAGATCATCCAGCACCACTAGGGAACTATCCCAACACACCTGTTGCCCCAGAAGCTCAGATAGATAGGAACTAATTTTTGCCCAGTATGGCCGTATACGTCTACACCCCCACCACATATGTAAGAGATTCGCCAAGGGTTCGGAGCACCGCGGGCAACTCCCATCGGCCGTAATATGGCTGCGGAAGGCCCGTCGGGGGGAAAAATGCGCCCTTGTGATGCATTTAAATTGTATTTCTCTCCAACGGACCCCCACCGCCAGATCTGTAATTTGCTGCAGGGCATGGAGGACCGCGCCAGGTTGGATCTCACACCCCATCTCCAGGGCCCAGTCTCTCTCTACCCTGCTGTAGTCTGGGACCGGCCTATATTGCGCCACTCTATTTTTCAGCGCTTTTATAGAAGTCGCAGCTTCACCCCCCAAATCAAAGAATTCTGTAATCTGTGCCGAGCGCTCCTCCCGGAGCTCCTGCTCCGGTAGCGAGGCTACGTAATGAGAAATCTGTAGATATGCAAAGAAAAGACCAGGCCGCAACTCATATTCCCTACAGAGGGACGGAAATGACTTGCATTTCCCCGAGAGTTGAACTACATGTCCTATGGTACTAATGCCTTTCCGAGCCCAATCCCGAAACATCCCATTATCAGACCCAGGGGAAAACTGCACGTTGCCTAGAATAGGCAGCCAGCTCGATGCCTTCCAATTTCTGCCCCAGTATCTATTTAACTGCTTCCAGGTTCGTCGGACCGTTCCGAGTAGCACGCTATCCCCGACAGTCCCCCAACTGAGTTTGTTGTCGTGATGTAAGAGTGCCAACAGCGAGTTTGGGGCAGCGAGTGCCTCTTCCAGTGCGCGAGGCGTGTACACTTCGGTACCACCCAACCAATCCCCGAGGTGACGCGACTGACAGGCCTGGGCATAGGCCTCTAGATCGGGAAGCCCCAGGGCACCTTGTTTCCATGTTCCCACCAAACGGCCATATGGAATACGCGCTCGTGACCCCTTCCACATAAAATCCCGAAGAAGCCCTTCTATCCGCCTAAGGTCACGCTTCAACAGCCAAACGGGAAGGGTCTGCAGCCAATAGAGTATCCGCGGCAGGATGATCATCTTAATCGCCGCTATTCTCCCCGAAAGGGATAAGGGTAGGGGTCACCATGCCTGTACTTGATCCCTCAATCTGTCCATAATCCACGTTATATTGCACCGATAGAGCTGAGAAGGTTGGCTAGTCAGCCGAATACCCAAATATTGAAGGTGCTCCTCCGCCCAGCGGAGTGGGAAATCCCCC
The DNA here is from genome assembly GCA_033557465.1 of Ichthyophis bannanicus. Taxonomy (NCBI): domain Eukaryota; kingdom Metazoa; phylum Chordata; class Amphibia; order Gymnophiona; family Ichthyophiidae; genus Ichthyophis; species Ichthyophis bannanicus. The sequence goes on from CM066034.1 coordinate 114,062,722, forward strand.
AACCACCTGTTCTTAACCTGACCCGATACATCCAAGGCCTCAGATTTGCCGGTATTAATCCGTAAACCCGCAAATTGTCCAAAAGTCTGGAATTCCCTCAACAACAAGGGCAGGGATTCTCGGGGTTCGGACAAATGCACCAGCAGGTCGTCCGCAAATGCCGATAGCTTAAACTCATATGGGCCCATGCGGATTCCCTTGATCTCGCGAGACTGCTCCACCCGTCGTATAAAGGGGTCTAACGAAAGCACAAAAAGGAGTGGGGAGAGTGGGCAGCCCTGCCGAGTGCCACGCTGTAAGTTAAAAGCCTCCGATAATACCCCGTTACAGAGGATTGCAGCTGTAGGTTTAGCATAGAGGCCCTGAACCATATTACTGAAAGCCTGCCCAATCCCATAGCACGGCAGTAGATATTGAAGGTATTTCCAAGCCACTCTATCAAATGCTTTTTCCGCATCGAAGCTTACTAATAATGATGGTTGCTGTCTACCCTGCACCCATTCCAACGAGGCCAATATTTTACGAAGATTGCGCACTGAATGTCGTTGCTGTACAAAGCCCACTTGCGACTCGTGTACCAATTGTCCCAGTACACCCGCCAGACGGTCCGCCAGAATTTTTGCCAATAGCTTAAGGTCAAAATTAAGCAGAGAAATGGGGCGGTAAGACGCCGCTTGTAGAGGATCTTTCCCTGGCTTGGGAAACAGGGTAATATAGGCGTGGTTAGCTCCCCATTGGAACTCGCCCTGTTCGGAGCGCTTACTGTGTAGAGCGACCAAGGTAGGGGAGATATGGTCAATGAGAATTTTGTAAAATTCCGCACCAAGCCCATCGGGTCCCGGTGTTTTATAACAACTCGCCTTGGCTATAACCGTTTGCACCTCTTGGACCGTAATTGGCTGATCAAGTAGTGCCTTCTCTGTCTCACTCACCCAAGGCAAGTCAAGAGCTTGCATATATTCCTTCATCCTTGTGGGCGATCCTTCCTCTGCCGTATATAATCGCTGAAAGAAGGAACGAAACACTTGCGCGATCCGCGGGCTGTCTTTATATAGTAGCCCCTGATTATCTCGGAGTGCAGTGACCATTCTCGATCCCCGGGGACCCCGCAAGCAGCGGGCCAACAACTTGCCCGGTCTATCGCCGTGGCGGTATAGTTGATAGCGGTAGTACATTACGGACTTCTTGGCCCGCTGATGTAGAAGTTCGTTTAAGGCTATTTGTGTCTCCCCGAGCTGTCTTTTAAGCTCGTCGCTCGGTTTACCCGCGTTCCTTCTTCGAAGCTTCGTCACGAGTTTCTCAAGGCGAAGAATTTGTTCAGCCTGAAGTCTCCGTTTCCTAGCCATATAGCCGATAATATCCCCCCGTAAGACAACCTTAGCTGTCTCCCATACCAGTTCAGGGTCATCTTGGTGCACTCTATGAACTGTTTCAAACTCCTGCCACCGTCGGGTGAGGAATTGCCAAAATTGAATGTCCTTATAAAGCTCAAGCGGAAAGCGCCAAATCCGCGTTTTGGGGCTATCTCCATTCCACCTCATGTCTAGCCAAATTAGTGCATGATCCGAGATTTCTACTGGGCCTATTTGCGCCGTTTCAACTGTGGTAAACAAACCTTTAGTAATCAACAGATAATCGATACGTGCGCTCGAACCGTGTGCACGAGACTGGTGAGTGTAATCCCGTTCCTCTGGGTGTAGCAACCTCCAAGGATCCACCAGCCCCAGGCGAGCACACATTCGACGCAGCGCCTTTGCCGTTTGTGTGCGTTCCCTATACCCCGTCACCGTGGAAGTATCCAAGGCGACATCCATCACGCCATTGAAGTCGCCCCCCAGTATCATTGGGAGCTCTGGTAATTGCTCAATTTTAGATGCTAGGCGATTATATAAAACGGAGTCTAATACATTGGGGCAATATAAGTTCCCTAAAATGATAGCCTGCCCCCCCAACATGCCCTACAGCAAAATGAATCGTCCCGTGGGGTCCACAATGGTTTTTTGAGCCTCAAAGCGAACATTTTTACGTATAAGCACCACCACTCCGCCCTTCCTCCCCACGGCCGGGGCGCCCCACACCTGCCCTACCCATTCCCGACAAAGCTTATTGTGCTCTTCAGCGGTCTGGTGGGTTTCTTGTAGAAAAGCCACATCAGCACGGTGTCTGGCTAAGGCCTGTAGAATTTTTGATCTCTTTATTGGGCTCCCCAGACCGCAGACATTCCAGGAAAGGAGTTTCAGGTTACCTGATCATACAGAGGTTTCCCATCGCCGTTAGTACCTTTGTCTTGGAGGAGGCCCCCCCAGCCTGGAGCCCCCCACCTTAAATACCATGCACTCCTCTTAGAAGGAATTTTTATATATGGGATGTGACTATGTCCCCTCCCCTCCCGCCCTTCCCCTTCTCCCCCTCCCCAACCCCCCTTCCATTCCCCTTTCTCTTCTTCTCCCCCTCCCTCCCTGTCATCGCTAACTATCTCTCTACCTTCTACGACCCCCTAGGTGGACCGTAAAAGATCACCTCCCGGATTAGATGCGTCCGGCCCTCCCCGCCCATTGTCCCGATCGTAGAAAGGGGTAACTCTTAGTCCCCGACACCAATTTACTACAGGACTCCTAAAAGGTCTGCCTTGTCTACCCACCCCGCCAACCGGGGCCCCTCCTGCATCAATTAGGGCCCCGAAGATGAACCATAGGGTGTCCCTCTGGGGTCTCCCACCCCCCCCACCCTTGGGAGAGGGTCCCCAAAATCACAGAGCTGCGATAGCCCAGAAGGGATTAGTATCGTCCCCCCACGGGTCCCGCCGGCTCAATCTCTAATCCCCCCAGGGTACACCAGTCCCACACCACCCCTATTATCTAACTGTATGACGGACAGCAGGCAGCCCCAGGCACACCCCCCACTAAACCCAGACCTGTCCCCCCAATAGTCAGGGTTCAGGAGCTCCGAGTAGATCTTCTACACCCCGAGGGGATCTCCGGTAGAGTTACTTAGGGGACTGCCTGCTATCCCAGTCTCTGCAGTGGAACACTAGCTAGAGGCCTATCCCTCCCCCCCTCTCCTCCCCCAGGATATAACAGTACTGGCTCGTCCCACCACAGGAGTAGATGGTCAACGGGACCACATATAACCAACAGCAATGGGCGAAAACAGCAACATAAACATATTAAAAACACCAACTGTTCAGAGTCTTTGTACAGGGAAAGGCCAAGGCCCAACTTCGGGCATTCTCCGGTATTGGGGGCCCCCGACCACTCCCAATAGAAATTCGTCCGGGCCGGTAACTGCTGGCCAGTCCCCGAGCATTTCACACACTTCTACAGCTGCCGGCTCCGTTTCGCCTAGGGGCAGTTCCACGGAAGGCCATTGGCAGGATCGTTCCGATCTTTAAAAGAGATCCGCCCTGCTCAGGCCCAAGCTGCAATCCGTCAGTCCTTCTGGCATAGGTGGGCACCTACCGGCTCCTGCAGCCTCTCAAATCCAGACCTTCAGTCCCCTCTCGCCAGCGTTTCAATGTATGGACTGGCATCCGCTGCAGAGTCAAAGGATCTATGGTTCCCAGCATGAAAGACATGCAGCCGAGCCGGATACTGTACGGAGAACTTGATTTTTAATGCGATTAGCTGTTGGCACAAAGGAGCGTAAGCACGGCGCTTTTGACTGAGCGCCGCCGAGTAGTCTTGTGCTATGCGAATTCGCATGTTGTCGTGTATCATCTCTCCCTTCTGCCTTGCGGCTTTAAGTATTGCTTCTTTTTGAGGGAAGTGTAGGAATTTAGACAACACCACTCTAGGTCGCTGATCTCGAGGCTGGTTTGCACCTACTCGATGCGCTCGCTCAATGCATAGTTTCCCGCCCTCTGCGATGCCCTCCAGTAGCTGAGGAAGCAGAGTCTCCAGGTACTGGGCTAAATCTTTATCTGCGATCGTATTTGCAATGCCCAGCACCCTCAGATTATTTCGTCTGGAGCGATTCTCCAAGTCGTCCAGTTTCTGCTCATGGGATTGGATTTGTGTTTGCAGCCTCGTCAGCTTTTGCGTGAGGGCCTCTAGGCCATCCTCCGCCTTTCCTATGCGATCCTCCGCCTCTTGGATCCGACTTCCCAGAGCCCCGACAGCAACTTGCAGGGTATCCATTTTATCATGTAATGCGGTAAGTTGTGGGGAGAGTGCCTTTGCCACCGCTGCCGAAACCTCTTCCAGGAATCCCGGCGAGGTCGGCGATCTGGGTACAGGTACCGCTTCGGCCATTTTGGGTGCCGGAGTTCCACGTTCCTTTTCCCTCCGAACTGTTTTCACCGTTGCTGCCATCGCTCCCGGCAATCTCAGACACCCGATCTTGCTAATTGCTGCTAGCGTGCCCCGGTAAGTAGTGTCTGGGTCTTGTTTGCTTTTGTAAGCCGGTAATAAATTCACGGTTTGGGCCGAGGAAGACCGGAGCGCTAACAGGAGCAACCTGTTGCTCTCACCGCATCACCGGAAGTCTTGGATGGGCTCTTTATGTGACTTTTGGAAGTTTGTGCTGATATGGTATGGTAGGTTTTCTTTTTGTTGTAGGGTGTTTTATTAGTTCACAATATGCCTGGTACTGGAGAATAGTGGTTGTTTTTGTTAGTGAGATGATCAGAATCAGATTTTTTTTTAAAATATTGAGTTCTGTGGGTGAATGTACTGGTTCTGTTCTGCACCTACTTTGGATGAAAAATATATGATGAAAAAGAAAAAGGGAGAACCATAACGCAGTGTATAATAAAATAAAAATGGGTTATAATTTAGTTTTATAAACTGTGCTATTGATTCTTGCTGTCTTTTAGTTCCTTGGTGTGCAAACAGGACCGTACCTAGCCCTGTGCAAGCAGTGCAGCCGCACAGGGCGCAAAAGCTTGGGGGGCGCATTACGGCTCTCTGCTGTTGCCCTGCTGCCGCTGGCAGGACAATAGCAGGCAGCTAAAATGCGCCCAAAGCCTTTTCGCAGCACTTTTAATTAGTAATTTATTTATTTATTTATTTATTTTATACACATTTATATACCGCATCTTCCAAAGTTCAGTTGCGGTTCACAGTGAACAATAATTAACAAAGCAAGTTTGTTTCACAGGGAACGTCATATTATAACAGAACATATTTACAAGGAACATCATATTATATATAGAATATACAGTCTAAACAATGTGAGATAATACAGAACAGAATAAACTATATACAATTTTGTATATGTATATATATACATGGAAGTGAAAGGACATAAGCTGTGAGGTCATCATGAGTGTGTGTTATCTGTGTGGGTTAAAGGGTTTTTGCTTGATGCAGACAGACTTTAAGCAGGTCTGGTCCCTCCGACGCGATGTCAGAGCAGAGAGGGACAGATCTGCTTAGAGTGCCGGCGCCTTTCAGATTGGGTGTATGCCGCCACCTCCTCCTCCCCATACCTCCATTCAGCGCTGCCTGCCCTTTCCCTGTTGCTTGCGCCGCCGTGAAAAAAACAGAGGGCAGCAGCAGCAGGGAAAGAGCAGGCAGTGCTGGATGGAGGTATGGGGGAGAGGGGGCGTGTACCCGAGTTGCAAGTCGCACAAGGCACGATTGCAGTTCGATACGGCCCTGTGTGCAAACATCCTGCATTTCCTCCATATAATCTAATCGGCTTTTTGATTTGGTTCAGTCTTTGATTGGATTTCTGAAAAAGCCCCACCCCCTCTAAGGTGATGGGGGGGGGCGCCATCTCATTCTTCGCCTCAGGCAGCAGACTGCCTCGAGTCGCCCCTGCTGCCTCCTATCCCATGACTCTTTAGTTTTGACAAAAGTCTCTGAAGGACCTTGTCAAAGGCTTTCTGAAAGTCCAGATACACTATATCACCTTTGTCCACCTGTTTATTCACACCTTCAACAAAACATAACAGATTAGTAAGACAAGATCTTCCTTGTCTAAAGCCATGTTGGCTGTCTCCCATTAGGTCATGACTATCTACATGCTGAGTAATTTTATTCTTTATGATGGTTTCTACCATTTTTCCCGGTACTGATGTCAGGCTCACTGGTCTGTAGTTTCCCGGATCACCCCTGGAGCCCTTTTTAAAAATTGGCGTTACATTGGCAATCCTCCAATCTTCAGGTATTACAGATGATTTTAATGAAAATTCACAGATTACTAATAGCAGGTCTGCAATCTCATATTTCAGTTCTTTCAATACCCTTGGATGTATACCATCCGGCCCAGGTGATTTGCTACTCTTCAGTTTATCTAATAGTTGTAATACATCTTCCCGATGTATCGCTATTTCTTTCAATTCTTCCTCACCTTTAAATACCACTTCAGTCATGGGTAACATCCCTACATCTTCCTTAGTAAAGACCAAAGCAAAGAATTCATTCAGTCTCTCCGCTATCGCCTTGTCGCCTCTTAGTGCCCCTTTAACCCCTCTATTATCTAATGGACCAACTGACTCTCTCACAGGTTTTTTGCTATGAATATACTTGAAAAAGTCTTTATTTTGCGTTTTTGCTTCCGCAGCAAGCTTCTTCTCAAATTCTCACTTTGCCTGCCTTATCAATGCCTTGCATTTGACTTGCCAGTGCTTGTGCTGTTTCCAGGTTTCATCGTTTGGCTCTTTTTTCCATTTCCTGAAAGGTGCTTTTTTGGCAACAACAGCCTCTCTGACCTTACCTTTAAACCATGCTGGCAGTTTTTTTGGACTTCCTTCCACTTTTCTTAAAGTGTGGAATGCAGCTGGTCTGGGCTTCCAAGATAGTAGTTTTCAACAACACCTAAGCTTGATGTAAGTCTTTAACCTTTGCAACTGCTCCTTTTTAGTTTTTTCTTAACTATTTTCCTCATTTTATCATAGTCTCTCTTTCGAAATTTAAAAGGTAGGACTGTGGATTCCCTTACTATCCCTCCTCCACTAATTAAATCAAACGCGATCATGCTATGATTGCTATTGCCAAGTGGCCCCAACACCCTGATCTCTTGCACAAGATCTGGTGTTCCACTAAGGGCTAGGTTTAATATGGCTTCCCCTCTGGTTGGTTTATGAACCAGCTGCTCCAAGAAGCAGTCATTTATTTCATCTAGGAACTTTATCTCCCTAGCATGTCCTGCTGTGACACTGACCCAGTCGATACCGGGGTAATTGAAAGCACCCATTATTATTTCTGTGCTGCAACTTTTGTTAGCTTCCTGGATTTCTTTGAGCATTTCATCATCCATTTGTTCATTCTGGCCAGGCGGTCGATAGTACACCCCCGCTGCCATCGCCTTCCTCTTTTTACATGGAATTTCAATCCATAGAGATTCTACAGCAAATTTTGTTTCCTGGAAAACTTTAATCCTTTCTGACTCAATGCCCTCTCTAACATAGAGCGCAACCCCTCCACCAATTTTATCAGCTCTATCATTACGATATAGTTTGTACCCAGGTATCACAGTATCCCACTGGTTGTCCTCCTTTAATCATGCCTCTGATATTCCAATCATATCTAACCTCTCATTTAGTGCTATGAAGGAGCACGCCATGCCCAATAGCAGAATTGCTCTCCTTTCTTCGCTACCTGACCCTCAGTGGGGCAACCAGGGCCCTGGATTGGGCAGCGGGGCTCACCTGCTGCTGCTCCATGTCTGGGGAGGGGTCTGCATGCCCCAGTTGTTGCCACTCCCGGGGCATATTCCACTTCTGAGGTGGAATAAGGCTGACATCTATCCTGCCCCTTCTGGACATACAGAGGCCTGCCCTGAATGGCCTCTGTACGTCTGGGTGCCTAGCCACTCCCCCATTCCGCTCAGGCATAGAGCCTTTGTGCAGAGAGTGCCAGACAGGGGCAGCACCTGGGCAGAGCAGGAAAGGGGACAGGTACCAATTCAGAATATGGTCCCAGGCTGTTCGGTGGTTGGACGTCCAACCCAGATATCCAAAACCACTATACGTGAGTTATAATCAACCCCATACTGTTAAGTCTAAACTATATTGTAGTAGGCAACTCAAATCATCTAGTATTGTAGGTCAGTTTAGTTCTGAAGATATTGATAAGACAAGATTATTTTTCAAGTAGATACCATGAAAATCCACTCACATAGTTGGACTTAATAACGAAAAAGCATATCCCTGAACCACATGGAATTTTGAAATAGGAAGCTGTGTTCTTTTTATTATTTTTTCTCATCCTTATTATTCAGTCACAGATGAATATATATAGCAAAGAATACTGCAGTTTACGCATTAAAATACTAGACCTTAATAATGCAATAATAAAAATTATCTCATTATCATAATGTTACTATATTTAATCAAGACAAGAATCTAAAATCTATATTACATCTCTGCCCTGATGTACCTAGAAATTAACAACTTCATCACTGGTGTGCATAGAAAGCACAATAAATGAGTTTATGATGCATATTTCATGTATTTTATTAGTATTATTTGTTTTATAAAATTATTTTAAATGAAGTTTATATCAGCAGTTATTTCTCTGTAAACAGTATTAAAACTCAAAGCTATTATTTATACAAATTTGAAGGTGGTAGAGATTTTCAATATATTTTATTTCCAAAAATTAAATTTACAGTGCTATGAAAATTATTTAGAATAAGTAAACTCATTTTATTTCAATTACTTAAAAAAACATTTTTATTTATAAGAATTTCAAACTATCCACAATCAAGAATTTTATAAGAAAAGCTTGCTTAAGGTATACATTCAAAATTAATTAATAAATACAATAAAAACAATATGGGGCATGTTCTTCCATGATGGACTTTTCCAAATAGTTTGATAAATCCAAATTAACAACTGCTATTTTGTCTTGTTGTCCGTAACCATCCTTAACCACGTCTTTTGGTGACTGACTTAATTTAATAAGCTTTGGCTAAAACAGGCAGCAGCATTTCTGGAATAGCCACAATCACTTCCATATACATTTTAAGCATATTTACAGGGGATATTACAGAAACCCTTCGGAAAGTTAAGTTCAAAATCTGAGCACCGTTCTCTAAGTTCTCCAGTCTTCAATGTAAAGCAAGCTTATCCTTAAGAAGTTCATGTGCAGCTCTTGGGGAAGTTTAGCTTCTTTCTCCAGTCTGCCCCCATAGCCTCAGCATCCCCCAGCTGTGTGGCAACTTTATTCTGAAAGCCAGAATGGTAATAACAACCTCCGAACAGCAAGCTCAGCCCCCAATGGGGCTATTCCAGTTCCAGTCAAATTAGTAGTCAGAGTTCCATTTATCTGGGATTGTTCTGTGTTCCTTGGCTCCAAAAGCAACAAACTTGTGGCATCTGGCTGACAGCTGTGCTCTCCCCGGCTGCATATCTGAGAGAGTGATTGCCTTACATCACTGAAACAACTCCTTCTAGATCATTCAATCTCAAAAGCAGCAGGTCAAAAGAGCTGATCCTGGAATCTGGAGGAGCTGCAGGTTCACCTGGACTCAGGCACTTCTTTAGCCAAGAGGCCTGCTGCTTAAACTGGCTCTTCAGAGGGCAAGCGTAATGCTGTCGCAGGATTGCCACCTTTATTTATTTATTTAGACAGATTTGTATGCCACCTTATCCTTCAATCAAGGTGGTCACGTCACGTCACAATTAGAGGGTTACATTTAACATTAGGGTACTTTTAAACATTTAGTCAGTACAATTACTTGACAACATTTAGACAGTACAATTGGAGGGTAATATTTAACATTTAAGATGAGGGTATTTAATAACGTACTATATTAATTTTGTGTGCGTAGATAGGATGAGTGCGTGCCTAGTTGGCGGAGGTGGTTGTATTTCTGTTTGTGTAGGGGATGTTGTCTGAATGCTCATATGTTTCTATAAATAACAGTGTTTTGAGGTCTTTGCGGAAGTCTGTGAGGTCATCTAATGTCCTCAGGCTCGTTGGAAGGGAGTTCCATAGTGTGGACGCCAGTAATGATGGAGCTCTTTTTGAAGTTGTTTGTTTGGTTTTGTGATAGCCTGCAGGTGTGCTGATCATATTGTCGTTATTGGTTCTTCTTGGTCTATTGCTGATATCCCTTCTTATAATGTCTTGGAGTACGTCTGCTGAGAGATGGTGAATGATTTTGAAGATGATCATGATTGTTTTGTATTTAGCTCTTGCAACCATTGGGAGCCAGTGTAGTTGTTGTAGGACTGGAGTAATGTGCTCGGTCCTTGTAGTGTTTGTAATGATGCATGCTGTGGTGTTTTGTACTATCTGTAGTGGGTTTAGGGTCTGCTGAGGGAGGCCTTGATATAGTGAGTTTCCGTAATCAAGCAGTGGTGTGCAGGGGCGGCCCAAAGGGGGTGCGGGGCCATGTGCGGAGACTCGGTGCGGGGCCTCATTTGCATAAGGGCCTCATTTGCATAAATATTTGCACAATGTTACCATACACTAACTTTTAGTAAACATGCCTCTTAATGAGTGTATGGATAAAGAAAGACAAAAAGATTTCTACATTACTATAATCCAGTGCCAACTGCCAGGCACATTAGGAACTACTACAAACACTGCCCATTTAGAACCCATAGCAAACCCGCCGTATCATAACAGCACTACCAGGACTCACAAAGCACAAGACCCTACCTATCAAAAGGCAACACTACAAATATTAAACCAATACATTTCAGAGAACAACAATACATGACCTACTGGGGAAAGAGAACAAGTGGCAATGTCAAATAGGAATTACATAAACAGAATACCTCAGCTCAGTTACACGTGCAGAACATAGACCGTCACCAAACAAGAAATCACAATGTAGAAACAGGAAGACAATAATTAAACTGCGAACCCCAAAAGCCCAACAACACTGTAGAAATAAAACTATAAATTAATTTCCTCTTGTACTAAACAAAGCACAGACGTTAATGATGCACATTTCCCAGAGCTGGCATATTTCAGTTAATAAATTCAATAAAGAGATATTTTTCTACCTTTTTGTGCATTTTTTTTTCAGTTGCAATTGCTCCAGCCACTTTCTTCTGGTTTCTTTGTGTCTTCTGCTAACTCTCCATCGTCTGCTGTCCATTTGTCCTTTCTTCACTCTTCTAGTTTTTTTCCATTCTCTCTCTACATCTGTTTAGCATACTAATCTCTCTCCTTTTGCTCTTTCCTATTTCATCCACTCAAATTTTACCCCGCCATCCTCAATCCCCACTTACTCTCCCAATATCCGGCCAATGGTAGATTTGTCTTCCCTCCCACACAAAATATTTTTCCCTCTCTATTTCACTCTCCCAACTCCATCCCATTCTAATCCTCCCCAACATCAGCTCCCTTCTAGTTCCAGCCCCACCCAGCATCCGCTCCCTTCTAGTCCGCGCATTAGCCCATTTCCAGTCCTAGCTCCCCCATCCGAGTCCCTCCATCAGCTCATTTCCAATCCCAGTCCCCCATAAGCCCATTTCTAGTCCTATCCTAGCCCCACCATCAGCACCATTTCCAGTCCTAGCTCCCCCATCTGAGTCCCTCCATCAACTCATTTCCAATCCCAGCTCCCCATAAGCCCATTTCTAGTCCTATCCTAGCCCCACCATCAGCACCATTTCCAGTCCTAGCTCCCCCATCCGAGTCCCTCCATCAGCTCATTTCTAATCCCAGCCCCCCCAACAGCCCATTTCCAGTCCTATCCTAGCCCTCCATCAGCCCATTTCCTGTCCTAGCCCCCCTCACTCAGCCCATTTCCAGTCCTAGCTCCCTCCCCTCACAGCACATTTCCATTCCAAGCCCCCGTCCCCATCAGCTATTTGCAGTTCAAGCCCTCCTTCCACTCAGCCCATTTCCAGTCCTAGCCACCTCCCCAGCCCATTACCAGTCCTAGCCCACCCCATAGCCCATTACCAGTCCTAAGCCCCCATAACCCATTACCAGTTCTAAGTCCCCCATCAGCCCACTTCCAGTCCTAAGCCCCCCATCACCCCATTTTCAGTCTTAGCCCCACATAGCCCATTACAAGTCTTAACCCCCATCAGCCCATTTCAAGTCCTAGCTCCCCCATCCGAGTCCCTCCATCAGCTCATTTCCAATCCCAGCCCCCCCCATCAGCCCATTTCTAATCCCAGCCCCCCATCAGCCCATTTCTAGTCCTTTCCTAGCCCCACCATCATCAGCCAATGTCAAATCCTAGCTTCCCTCCACTCAGCCCATTTTCAATCCAAGCCCCCCATGAGCCTACTACCAGTTCTAGCCCCTCCATGAGTCCATTTCAATCCAAGCCCCCCACAACAGCCCCTTTCCAGTCCTATCCTAGCCCTCCATCAGCCCATTTCCTGTCCTAGCCCCCCCTCACTCAGCCCATTTCCAGTCCTAGCTCCCTCCCCTTACAGCTCATTTCCATTCCAAGCCCCCCTCCCCATCAGCTATTTGTAGTTCAAGCCCTTCTTCCACACAGCCCATTTCCATTCCAAGCCCCATCCCCATCAGCTATTTGCAGTTCAAGCCCTCCTTCCACTCAGCCCAATTCCAGTCCTAGCCACCCCCGAGCCCATTACCAGTCCTAGCACCCCCATAGCCCATTACCAGTCCTAAGCCCCCCCATCAGCCCACTTCCAGTCCTAAGCCCCCCATCACCCCATTTTCAGTCTTAGCCCCCCCATATCCCATTACCAGTCCTAACCCCCATCAGCCCGTTTCCAGTCCTAGCCCCCCATAGCCCATTTCCAGTCCTATCTCCCCCATAGCCCATTACTAGTCCTAACCCCCCATCAGCCCATTCCAGTCTTAGCTCCCCCAGAGCCCATTACCAGTCCTAACCCCCCCATCAGCACATTTCCAGTCCTAGCCCCCCCTATAGCCCATTACCATCCTAACCCCCCTCCATCAGCCCATTTCCAGTCTTAGCCCCCCCATAGCCCATTACATCCTAACCCATCAGCCCATTTCATCCTAACCCCCCATCAGTCCACTTCCAGTCTTAGCCCCTCCCATAGCCCATTAGTAGTCCTAACCCCCCATAGCCCATTACCATTCCTAACCCCCTCCCCCCATCAACCCACTTCCAATCTTACCCCCCCATAGCCCATTACCAGTCCTAACCCTCCTCCCCCCATCAGCCCTGACAGATTAAAAAAAAAAAAAAAAGGCTGCTGCTGCCGCTGCCACCGTGGCAGCGGCAGATTCAAATGTCCCAATGCGCGGGCTTTCAGAGCCGCGAGAGTTTCCCTTTCTTCTCGCGGCTCTGTTAATCTCGCCGGGGCTGATGGAATTTCCCATCAGCCCCGGCGGGATTAACAGAGCCGCGAGAGGTCAGAGAAGCTCTCGCGGCTCTGAAAGCCCGCGCATTGGGAGGGACTCCGGACCTGATGGTGAAGGGAGGCTCTGCTGGGCAGGTGGGGCCCCGCGGCAGGACATTTGATTCTGCTGCTGCCACGGTGTCAGCGGCAGCAGCAGCTGTTTTTTTTTTTTTTAGTCTGAAACGCGGGGCCCTGTGCAAAAAACATTCTTGCTCAATGGACGGGCCGGCTCTGGTGGTGTGATGAGTGCTTGGCACACTGTGTGGAAGTGGTCCTGACGGGAGTATTGGTTTGATTTGTCTAATTGTCCTCAAACGTTGATAGGCTTTGTTTGCGGTTTTGGTGATGTGGGATTTCATAATATAATGTATCATAATGTAATGGAGCTGGGGGATTTGCTAGACCTCAGAAGGCATTGAGTGCACCTTCTCTTTCCATTTGCCGCTCCCCCTCCCCTTTCCATTTGCCAACCTGGAGCTCAGAGCAATAAATCTTCTCTTGTGGGTGCCATCTTGTTTATCCCCTTTTTTTCAGTTATTTAACATTCAGAGAGAGTAGCAAAACAGTTATTTGGGAAAACACAAAAAAAGGATATTTCTTCTGACTTTAATGAAAGCTTAGGTTTCTACTGGCAGGAGGAAGCAAAATTTCCTGTTAGAGTAGCCAACATTTTCCACCAAAACTCTCTCAACCATAGCAGTTACTCCAAATCCCCCAGGTTTGGCTTGAGTTCACTTTCCTTTCAAGCTGCAATGATGCATCATAAGGAATGGAAAGAGAGGGAAACTAAATGCCTTGTGAACAAGAAGTGAGCATACCACAGCACCCACACCACTTATAAATGCATACTGCCATGTCTAACCTTCCCTATCTCTCAAAATTCCCAATGGTTATTTGAATCACAAGAGAATGAGAGGACCCACCTCCCACCAGCCTCTCCCCCCCCCCATCTTCACTCATGTTAGGGTTTTTGTGGGGACCTGGTATCATGTTTTCACCATCTGTGCCTGCCTCTTATAATTTAACACTTTGCTTTAAACAGAAAATTTGTATTAACCACAGTGCTCTTTTTTTTATACTGCTCTGGGTTCACCAAGTAGTTTTATTCAAAACTATACTTTCATCATTCTTCAAGCATTTCACTATTCTAGGAATACTGGGACACAATGGATGATGGAAATGTTGTACAACATTGATTTGAGAAGTTCTATTTCCAGGATTAAAATACATTCACTGAGTAGCTGTATAGAAAATACAGTTTAATTTAATGAAACATACATTTGATGCCAGGACACGACTATATTTGAATGCCTTTAGAGATCACAGTTTATACAGTTAACATGCAGTGTGATTACAGCCTTTCTATGCAGTATTAGATATAGCTGAGATGGGATGATTTGCTGATAGGGTCTTAGTTTCCATCTGTTCAGTTTTTCAAACCTCTCTCTCCAGGAAAGATCACAATGCAAAATACATTAAAGGTATTAGGTAAAGCATATTGTGGATACAGTTAAGAGGCATATTTACTGAAACGTGCTATGGAAGCATCCCTTAGCATGCAATAGTAAACAAAATTTAGTGTAAGGGTGGCCCAAACTCCTGCTGATAGGTGTGCTCCCAATATATCCCTGTACAGTTAGCATGGGTCAGAAGACTGCCATGGCAAGCAGGCACATGTTCTTACTGTGGCTGAACTTACCATCACCCACTGAGGTGGCAGTAAATACATTTGTGATAACTGCACAATATCCTATTAGCGCAAGCTAATGCCACCCATGCTAATTGCTTTCTCCGCCTTGTCCTCGTCTCAACCCGTGCAATGACGTTACTGCAATTTTATTGTTTCAGCATGCAGTAATGGTTACCATGGTCCCATGCTAACTGCTTAGCATGTGATTTAGCATGTGGTAGCCACACTGTAGTAAACAAGCTTCTATGTTTCTCATTTAGTAGAAAACTTTCCTGATTTGAGATGAATTTTCTGATCTATGATGACTGTTGCTCCTCCAGGACATACTACCCAACCTGAGCACAATAGAGAATGAAGTAAACAGCCAAATAGAAAACTGGAATGACATCATATCTTCTGCTGCCAAAGCCCCAGTGACCAAGACCTCAATAACTCACCAATCAGAAACCAAAAATGCCCCCTGGTATTCCCAAGAGATTAAGAAAGCAAAGAGAACACTACAGAGACTGGAACGACGCTGGAGATGCACCAGACCAGACAACATCCAGAAGCTCTACCAAACAAAACAAAAGGAATACAACAAACTCATCAACCGGCAGAGAAAAGAATACCACACAAACCTCATTCTCAAGTCCTCCAACAAATCCAGAGAACTATTCGAGATAGTGAGAACCCTCACAAACGAATCAAAACCTGACAAAGATGAGATGATACATCCTCAGACGTTTGCCGACTACCTCCAAGTCAAATTCTCTACTCCCACAAGACCAACATCGAACACCCCCTTCTGAGCCCTCAGCAACCAACCAAAGCTGGGACAAGTTCAGCATCCCATTGACGGAACAGATCTCCCAAATAATCACCAAGCGCAACACTAGCCCTGCCCCGACAGACCCATGTCCAGTAGCATGGATCAAATCAGCGAAGGATGAGCTGATCCACATCATCCATAATATATTGAACAATTCCCTCACCCTCAGGAAAATGCCTGATGCCTTAAAATTAGCAACCATATGCCCCATCCCAAAGAACACTACACTGGGCAAAGATAACCTAGCTGCCTTCAGACCTATATCTAGCCTTCCCCTCCTGGCTAAGATCATTGGAAAAACTGTACAACACCAGCTACAAGATCACATTGACAACTATGCCCCTCTAGACCCTCATCAACATGGATTCCACACACAACACAATGTCGAAACCCTGCTGATATAGCTCTTCGATAACCTGCTAAAGGTGATAGACAACATCAAAAGAGGTGTCATCGTCATCTTCATCGACATCACATCAGCTTTTGACACAGTCAACCACAGCACCCTGCTATCAAGACTCCAAAATATTGGGCTACATGGCACCACCTTGAACTGGTTTACCTCCTACCTCACTAACAGATGGCTACAAGTCAAATGCGGCCCTGTAACATCCCGACCATTCTTAGCCAAACAAGGTGTACCGCAAGGTTCCACCCTCTCTGAACTGTTATTTAACTTCTACATACAGCCCATCTGTGCCATCATCAGAAAACACAATATCTAATACTCCTATCTATGCCAACGACATAATGATATACACACCGATCAACCTTGACAACCAAGACTACTCAAATATAGCGGACTGCCTACAACAAATGACAAGCTGGCCCCTACAAAACAACTTGACCATAAATTACAACAAAACAGAAGCTCTACTTATAACCAGAAACTACGCCTTCATCTCCCCACCCACCATCGAACTCAAGAACATCACAATACCAATAAAAACGGAAGTAAAATACCTCGGAGTCACCCTTGACTGAGAGATGAACCTCCAGTCTCACATCAGCAAAACCACCAGGAATGCATACATTAAGATGAGAACAATCAGACACCTCAAGCCAATTCTCTCCCAAGACCACTTCCAGACTGTTTGTCAAGCAATCATCACACCTATATTGGATTACTTTAATGACATTTACCTTGGGCTCCCAAAACAAACACTCCAGCCCTTGCAGATAGTGCAGAACACCACAACCCGCATAATAACTGGTTCTGCAAGGCATGATCACATCACCCCCATGTGAACCTCCTACATTTGCTTCAAATCGACGCTCGCATCCGATATAAAACCATACTGAACATTTTCAAAGTCAAACAGGGCCTTTCAGCGAACAGTCTGCAGTCCCTCATCAGTTTCGACCTAAACAACAGACCCAGGAGGAGAGGTAGCACGGACACCATCACAACCCCCAAAGACTTCACCAAAACAAAACAGACCACATCAAGGAGAGCAACATCACTAGCAGCGCCCGCCATATGGAACACCCTCCCTGCCAGCTTAAGATCAACTGTTGACTTGAAGGACTTTAGAAAGTTACTCAAGACCACACTCTACATAGAGCATTATGGTGATAGCACGTAACCTGACCAGAGACCCAAGCCACTAACTGCTCCTGACACCTCTCCCCCCCCCGCACCCTGCAAGTGCACTCCCCTCCTCCCTCCTACCCTAGCCTACCCCCCTACTGTATATAGCACACTGTAGATAGCTCAAGCTGTATATAGTGCTTCTATTAATTAAGCTACATGTATATTACACACCATAAACGCTCTATTCAAACAGTGCATGCTGACACCCCCTCCCTTTACAAATTTGAATCGTCTGAAGTGAAAACCGCTTTGATTGTAGGATAAGGCGGGATAAAAATCAGTTTAAATAAAAATAAAGCTAATTGGAGGGTACTTTTAGTAAGCTTCTCTATGTGTAAAACACGGTTTTATAGGTAGAAAGTGGGCTATGCAACATATGTCAGCCCAAAACACGAATAAAAGTATATGCAGGTGCAATCTGACCTACACTTTCATATCTATGTAACATAAGTGATCCAGTAGGTGAGTCTATTGGATTTTGGAGTTTATATGCATACTTTGCAAGATGAAAAGTATAAGCACATAACCCAGTAGGCATACATGTGTATGTGTGCATTTATGTCCGCTCTTGAGCAGCTCTACCCTTGATTTCCTTTCTAAAAATTCAGCTTTTTAAACCTATGGGTGGGGCTGGTTCTAAAATTGCCTCCACAATGTATTAGTTTAATCCTACAAACAAAGGTATCATGTTATGCAAAGTATTTTTCATTGTTGGCCTTTATTTCCATGCTTTGACTTGGATTCAGCTATCTTACCCCATTTTTTTGGAACACCTTGCCCCCTGATCTGAGGTACCTGCCTTCCCACTCACGCTTTTGAGTTTTCCTGAAGATTTATCTTTTCCTCTCAAGTTTTCCCTGAAGCATGAAGACATGTGGCTTTGGTTGCACCACAGCTATTTCTGTAAAATATTTCATTATTCTCCATAAGAAAGGCAGTATATCAAGTTTTTGATTAAACTAATCTATTGTAAACTGATTAATATGGCAAGCACAATATTTTACTGCCTTGAATGACATTTGCTCAGAGTAGCATATATGTTTTAAAATAAATAAGCAAATAACTCAGTGAATGAATCTGTAGATAATTAAAATCCATAAATGCAGCTCTGGACCTTCTTCTCTAAAATAAATTAATAACAACTTATTTTTGATCTTTACTAATAAGGTTGAGAGAGCACGATAATGATATAGACAATAACACTAACTACTGCCTTAAAGAGAATGAAATAAACAGAATCATGAAAAAGCAGCTGTAACATTATCTAAAGCGTTGGTTATAATAGTATCAGTCCTGGTGAGAAAAGAGTGAAGTGCAATTAGTATGGTCAAGGTCATATATTTAAATCGACATACATCAACCTGACAAACACGCAAGTGAATGTTGCATGCTCTGGCTTGACAGGTTTGGGAACATTATATATTATTAATATGGCTGACTAATTCCTAATTAGGAACTCATTAGCAGTTCAACAACTGTAGATTTTGATGGATTTGCAGCCACTCTGGCAAAAAGGACCTCTTGTTGGATGACCTCTTGCATGGAATTCTTCCATCTGCACATCATTATTTAATGCCACTTTATCTGTCCTAGAATTTTAAAAATGTAAAGTAAAAAAAAAAAAAAAGATCTTAACCTATATATTTTATTTTATGTTCTAGGAGGTTTTTCATATTGACATGGTTTAATTTTTCTCTCTTCTTTTTATCTTTCTATCTCCTCTAGTAGTTTTCTTCTATTTTTTTTTTTTTTTCATTACTGACCGAGTTGACATTAGACTTTGCCAACAAACAGAACTGATGTTTGGACATGTCTGTGGATATACCTATCTAAAAACAGGATCAACTGAATGAATGAAGTCCAAGCCAGGGAAATCACATTATAGCTAACCTTTTTACAAGCTGTGCTCTGAAGTAAGTCATATGATATCAGTTAGGTCCCATGTATGCTACATTCCTGTTCCCACTTATTTGTACTGTATTTAAAATAACATCAGTTTGTCATCCTCTAAATAAAAATATCATCATGACCTATTGTATCTGAGAACTAGTATACAGTAATAGAAACATTGATTGTGTACTCAAACTCTAGGACAGGTGTTGCTAAATTCTAGTCCTTGGGTTCTGCTAGTAAATCTGGTTTCAAAGATATCTAAAGTATGCATTATCTCTCATGGCTCAACTGAATCAAATGCATATATTTATTGTAGAAACCAGGAAAGTAATTGTAGCATTTGATTACTAGAGATGTTTGCCTCTACTTTGGGATCTGAAAATGCTTCAGGCAGAATATTCCTGATGGACGCTCATTAGCATGGATTCTGTTCTTTAGAGAATCCAAACAAATTCGGGGGGTCCTTTGACTTTCATGCAGTAAGTAATTGCCATGTTAATTAGCATGCTGAACAGTGTTAACAAGGAGTAAAGATATATCAGAAATGTTTGATAATTTTTCTATGTATGACACAACATTGCTTGTAGGAAAGGAAGACAATCTCAAGTATCTTATTTTGAAGACTAAAGATCAGAGTCTAAAGACTATGAAGATAAAAATTGACTACTGGAACTACCAGCAATTTTACAATAAATGGAGAAGAAATGAACTACTTTCAGCTTGCTTTGATCAACGGTCCCCTGTCAAGCAAAGAACAGTAAAGATATTTGGTGAAGAATCACACTTAGGAAGACAGTTATGAAAGATGTGGACAACATAAGAACATAAGATATGCCATACTGGGTCAGACCAAGGTCCATCAAGCCCAGTATTCAGTTTCCAACAGTGGCCAATCTAGGTCATATGTACCTAGCAGTTTCCCCAAGGGACACAGGTTCCACAATGCTTGTATTGGTTCAAGCATTGATATCCTGGGTCCCTTCTTAATAATGGTTTATGGACCTTTCCTCCAGGAACTTGTCCAAACCTTTTTTAAACCCAGCTACACTAACAGCCTTTACTAATCCTCCGGTAACAAATTCCAGAGTTTGATTACACGTTGAGTGAAAAAATATTTTCTTGTATTAGTCTTAAATAGTTTACCCTGTAGCTTCATTGCATGTCCCCTAGTCTTTCTATATTCTGATAAGGTAAACAATCGATCTAGGTTTACCCGTTCCACTCCGGTCATTAATTTATAGACTTCAATCATATCTCCCCTCAGCCGTCTCTTTTCCAGGTTAAAGAGCCCTAACCTTTTTAGCCTTTCTTCATAGGAGTATCCTTCCATCCCCTTTACCATTTTGGTGGCTCTTCTCTGAACCTTTTCTAAAATCTCTATATCCTTTTTAAGGTCCGGCGACCAGAATTGCACACATGGAAGGATATAGAGGCATTATAATATCTTTTGTTTTATTTTTCATTCCTTTCCTTATCATACCTAGCATTCTATTTGCTCTCTTGGCAGCTGCTGCACACTGGGCTGAGGGTTTTAACATGGTATCCAGAATGACGCCTAAATCTTTTTCCTGGGTGGTGGTTCGTAATGTGGAACCTTGCATTGTGTAACCATAGTTTGGGTTGTTCTTCCCTAGGTGCATAACCTTGCACTTGTCCACATTAAATTTCATCTGCCATTTTGATGCCCAGTCTTCCAATTTATCAAGATCCTCTTGAAATTTTCCACAATCCTCTTGGGTTCTAACAACTTTAAATAGTTTTGTGTCATCTGCAAATTTGATAATCTCACTTGTTATTCCACTTTCCAGGTCATTTATGAATATGTCAAAAAGCAGCGGACCCAGCACAGATCCCTGGGGTACACCACTATTCACCCTTCTCCATTGGGAAAATTGGCCATTTAGCTCTGCCCTCTGTTTTCTATCTTTTAACCAGTTCCTGATCCACAATAGTACACTGCCTCCTATCCCATGACTCTTTAGTTTTGCCAAAAGTCTCTGATTAGGGACCTTGTCAAAGGCTTTCTGAAAGTCCAGATACACAATATCAACCAACTCAACTTTATCCACCTGATTATTCACTCCTTCAAAAAAACATAACAGATTAGTAAGACAAGATCTTCCTTGTCTAAAGCCATGTTGGCTGTCTCCCATTAGGTCATGACTATCTACATGCTGAGTAATTTTATTCTTTATGATGGTTTCTACCATTTTTCCCGGTACTGATGTCAGGCTCACTGGTCTGTAGTTTCCCGGATCACCCCTGGAACCCTTTTTAAAAATTGGTGTTACATTGGCGATCCTCCAATCTTCAGGTATTAGAGATGATTTTAATGATAGTTCACAGATTACTAATAGCAGGTCTGCAATCTCGTTTTTCAGTTCTTTCAACACCCTTGGGTGTATACCATCCGACACCCAGGTGATTTGCTACTCTTCAGCTTATCTAATAGTTGTAATACATCTTCCCGATGTATCGATATTTCCTTCAATTATTCCTCACCTTTAAATACCACTTCAGTCATGGGTAACATCCCTACATCTTCCTCAGTAAAGTCCAAAGTAAAGAATTCATTCAGTCTCTCCGCTATCGCCTTGTCGCCTCTTAGTGCTCCTTTAACCCCTTTATCTTCTAATGGGCCAACTGACTCTCTCACAGGTTTTTTGCTACGAATGTACTTGAAAAGGTCTTTACTTCGCGTTTTTGCTTCCGCAGCAAGCTTCTTCTCAAATTCTCCCTTTGCCTGCCTTATCAATGCCTTGCATTTGACTTGCCAGTGCTTGTGCTGTTTCCAGGTTTCGTTGTTTGGCTCTTTTTTCCATTTCCTGAAAGATGCTTTTTTGGCAACAACAGCCTCTCTGACCTCACCTTTAAACCATGCTGGCAGTTTTTTGGACTTCCTTCCACTTTTCTTAAAGCGTGGAATACAGCTGGTCTGGGCTTCCAAGATAGTATTTTTCAACAACATCCAAGCCTGATGTACGTCTTTAACCTTTGCAACTGCTCCTTTTAGTTTTTTCTTAACTGTTTTCCTCATTTTATCATAGTCTCCCTTTCGAAAGTTAAAAGGTAGTACTGTGGATTTTGTTACTATCCCTCCTCCACTAATTAAATCAAAGGCAATCATGCTATGATCACTATTGCTAAGTGGCCCCAACAGCCTTATCTCTTGCACTAGATCTGGTGTTACACTAAGGATTAGGTCTAATATGGCTTCTCCTCTGGTTGGTTCATGAACCAGCTGCTCCAAGAAGCAGTCATTTATTTCATCTAGGAACTTTATCTCCCTAGCATGTCCTGACGTGACACTGACCCAGTCGATACCGGGGTAGTTGAAATCACCCATTATTATTACTGTGCTGTAACGTTTGTTAGCTTCCTGGATTTCTTTGAGCATTTCATCATCCATTTGGTCATTCTGGCCAGGCTCTCGATAGTACACCCCCACTGCTATTGCCTTCCCCCTTTTACATGGAATTTCAATCCATATAGATTCTACAGCAGATTTTGTTTTCTGCAAAACTTTAATCCTTTCTGACTCAATGCCCTCTCTAACATAGAGAGCAACCCCTCCACCAATTTGATCAGCTCTATCATTACGATATAGTTTGTACCCAGGTATCACAGTGTCCCACTGGTTGTCCTCCTTCCACCATGTCTCTGATATTCCAATCATATCTAACCTCTCATTTAGTCCTATATATTCTAACCACTGTTCCCTCTAAGCTGTGCGCTTGTGCGCGCGCACACACCTTGCTGAGAAAGCGCACATACTTTACAACAGAGTGCACAAAAATTATGGCTCTAATTCTGATAGAAAACAACACAGACATCTTAAAATTTAAAAGTTATGATTGTGGGGGGGCGGAGCCTGATGTCCAGCGGGTAAGACGCTTCGCGCTGAAGCTCCCGAGAGGCCTACTCAGAATCCTGACTTAATACCTACATAAACTTAATATTTTGCTCCGAACTTACCGGGGTGCCTCGGGGGGGATGGCGGCCCATAAACCAGCGCGCTTGGACTTCGGGTCTCCTTCTTCTTCACACGGAAAACGCTCCAAAACAGAGGTGTCTTCCCCACAGAAGATGGTTCCACTTCGGGAAAACCCCGAAATGCACCAGGAGATCTTAGAGGAAATACGCGGCGTGAAGGAACTGGTGCAGTCCAACGGAGAGAAGCGCTTCGAGCCATGCGAGAAGACTTCGGTGTGCTCCAGGATCGACTTGAAAGTCTTTCATTACGGCAGGACAACATGGCGGGGGTCCTCGACTCGCACGCGGTGCGCTTGGTCAAACTGGACAAGGCTGAGCGCCAGATACAGAATCTTCAAAAAGAGTTAGAAGATAGCAATAATCGAGCCCGTCGCAACAATGTGAGGCTCATTGGAATACCGGAGGGGGCGGAAGCAGGAGATATAAGAGAATTCCTGCTCAAAACTCTTCCCTCCTTGCTGAAGATCACTTTTCATAGAGATCTGGAAATTGATCGAGCACATCGTGTTCCTACCCATATGGCGCTCAATCGAACGACCCCCCGGCCTATTATCTTTCGATTACTACGATATCAACAAGTGGAACAAATTCTAAACGCTGCCCGAGCAAATCATCATCTGGAGTTTGAAAGTCATAGAGTCTCCTTCTTCCCTGATTTGGCAAAGCCCACAGTTGACCGTCGGAAGAGGCTCCTTGCTTTTCGCCCTCGACTTCAACAGCTACAGGCTCGCTTTGGCCTGTTGTATCCAGCGAAGCTCCGAGTGACTCTCCACAACCAAACTAGGACATTCGAAGATCCTGATCTACTATCAACATTTTTAGACTCCAAAGAAGCAGAGCAGATGCGCTAATCCAACAACTTGGACTTATTATCTGCCGGCTCTGACCGCCATTTTGAAGGGCCCGACGCGGTGGTCATAGCCAAGCACAGAGACTGCCTGGACTTTTCTTTCTTTCTCTATATGACTCTCTTGGTCTCCTATCCCTCCATGATGTGTGCCTCGGTTGGATTAGGAGCACGCACAGTTATACAGGTTATATGTTTTCAATTTCGGCCTTCTCTGGGGTTTCTCCCCGCAGACACATGGTCGCCAGTAATTTCTGGGGTTTTGCTTCTTCTCTACCGCACCGCGGTTTTTCTTTTTTAATGTGGGGCGCTTCATTGTATTACATTAGCTTATTTTCTATCATGTTATGTGTACAGCCAGATACAGTTAATTTGAGGGACATTGTGAAATTATGTGCGTTATCATGTTCAGAATTTTTAACCTTTCTGAATGGCCTTATGTAAGATCTTATCACTTAACGTAAAAGGCATCAATAGCCCAATCAAAAGAAAGAAAATCCTTAGCTATCTTAACCATGAGCATGCTGATTTAGTGTTTCTTCAGGAAACGCATCTAAACTCCGCTGAAACACTGAAACTCAATGCTAAGCCATATATGGTGGCTGCCTATTCTCCCGCCGTTTCCAAACGGTGTGGGGTAGCCATTCTGGTTAAGAAGTCTTTGCAAGCTACTGTAATGGATACTAGCTCTGATAAGGAGGGTAGATGGGCCCGTGCACACCTTAAGGTTGGAGATAGTGAATTCACGTGTATTTGTATTTATGCCCCGAATGTGGATAACCCTGCTTACTATGCAAGTATTGCGCAGTTGGCACAGGCCTCTGCCAATACTCCATTAATACTTGGTGGCGATTTCAATCAAGTACTAGACCCTTTGATAGATAGACAACCGCCTAGAACGAGTAGTCCACCCAAGAGTCTTGCTACCCTCACAGCTCTGATGCAAGATCTTGCGCTAGTAGATATATGGAGGCTGCTTCACCCCTCCGACTTAGAGTTCACCTTTTTTTCTGCCCCCCATCACTCACAATCTAGAATAGATTTCTTTCTCATTTCCAAAGCACTGATTTCTCAAGTGGACACGGCTAGGACTCATCCTCTCCATATTTCAGATCATGCTGCCATATCTTTTTCATTACATGTCAATACGCGAGATGATCCTCCCCGAGCTTGGTTTTTTGATAGATCCCTACTAGATCAAAAAGATTTTCAGGTTGACATAAAGGCCGCTATCCAAGATTATTTTCATTTTAACTCACCCCATGACACAGCGAGCTGGGCCTGGTGGGAGGGTTTTAAGGCATCTATCCGTGCAACTATAACCAGCTATCAAATTCGACAGGGGAAACAAAGAAAGCAACACTTACTGATTCTAGAGCAACAGATACAAGCTGGGGAGCGTCTCCTCACGTCCCGTACTGACCCATGTATTTTACTCCGTTTACAACGTCTTCGTTTTCAATACAATCAGCTTTTGTATACTGCTGCTGCTAAAAATATTGAATCACAACAAGGGATGTATTACCGGGAAAATAACCGTGCTGGCAAATTGTTAGCAAATGCCCTGAAAGGTCAAAAAGAAGCCAAGCGTGTTACTGCTCTCCGTAATCCGTCGGGGGGGGGCTTGGTCACTAAAGATACCGAAATCTTAGAACTCTTTTGTGATTTTTATACTCGGCTTTATCAATCTGAATGTGATTTTGAGCCAGAAGTATTTGAATGATTACTCTCAGGGGTACAACGACCGACCCTATCTGATGAAGATAGAGAGGCCATGGACAAACCATTCACTTTATCAGAAATTCATTCTGCCATCAAGAGATGTGCCACAGGTCGAGCTGCAGGCCCGGACGGTCTCCCTGCTGAATTCTACAAAACCTTTAACGCTGACTTAGCTCCAGTTTTGAAACTTTATTTTTCTGCTCTGGCCGAGGAGGGATCTCCTTCTGGGTCCTTTTCAATGGCAAATGTAGTAGTTTTTGAGAAAGAGGGGAGAGATCCGCAACTAACAGCTAATTATCGTCCAATTTCCCTTCTAAACGCGGACTATAAAATATTTGCCACCATTCTCTCCACCCGACTCTCTGATAGGATGTCTACTTTAATACACCCAGATCAATGCGGTTTCATTCCCGGTAGATCAACTGCTGACAATGCTCGGACTCTATGTCATGTACTGACTACCGCAGTTAATCTTGATCGACCATTGGTTGGCCTCTCACTCGATGCTGAGAAGGCCTTTGATCGCTTAGAATGGCCCTTCCTGTTTGCAACTCTCCGCTGGTACGGATTCGGAGAAGGTTTTCTCCGTTGTCTCCGCACCATGTATGCACAGCCTACAGCCAGTATCTGTGCTAATGCTTTAAAGTCTCAGCCATTTCCCCTTCAGCGCGGTACTCGCCAGGGATGCCCACTGTCTCCACTTCTTTTCGATCTTGCACTCGAACCCTTAGCTTTACTAATCCGGCAATCGGAGGAGATTCATGGAGTCCCCTTCTCTCATAGGGAAATCAAAATTTCAGCATATGCTGATGACCTTATGCTCTTTGTCTCTCTGGACTCAGTGCCGGCTGTCCTAGAGCAAATTGGTAAATATTCACAACTTTCGGGTTATAAGATAAATTGGACCAAGTCGGTAGCCTTTCCACTAAATCCTCTGATTCATCAGGCAGATATGCAATCCTTTCCCTTTTTATGGCAACCTCGCATGGTCAAATACCTTGGGGTTCACTACTGCTCTCCTTTGGAAGACGCTAT
This sequence comes from Ichthyophis bannanicus, assembly GCA_033557465.1. Lineage (NCBI taxonomy): Eukaryota > Metazoa > Chordata > Amphibia > Gymnophiona > Ichthyophiidae > Ichthyophis > Ichthyophis bannanicus. The sequence goes on from CM066034.1 coordinate 114,089,511, forward strand.
CTCCTTTAATGCCAAAGACTTAACCTCTAAAGTCCGGGCGCTTACTCACCGTTGGACTCCTTTAACACTTACCTGGTGGGGTCGCCTAGAAACCATAAAAATGATGATTGTTCCTAAAGTGAATTACATTTTAGAAATGTTGCCCTGTCTCCTACCTCGACGTACATATAAAGATTTAGAGGGCCTTCTGACTAGATACTTATGGCAAAATAAGACACCTAGGATAGCGAAGCATAAATTGCAAGCAGATAAGGAAAATGGGGGTGTCAGATTCCCTGATTTTCTGAAATATCACCACTCTTTTCTTCTCAAACAAGGCGCTCGTTGGCTGGAAGATCTAGCACCGAGTAGACCTGTGTGGCTAGACATAGAGGAGGACCTTTGCAAACCGATTCCTCTTACTTATCTCCCTGGTATGACTCTCCCAGCAGACTCCCACTATCCACCAATGCTTTTAGACACTTTAGGTGCCTTTAATACTCTTATGCAATCTCTAGACTCCCGATTCTGTCCGTTAGACAGACTCCCGCTTTGGTACAATACTCGATTTCAAATACAAAATAAACCGATGGCGTGGAGCCCCTGGTACACTAGGGGCATTTGGTTCCCTAACCAGTTGTTCCATGATGGTCGCTGGAAAACTTTTAGCGAATTGCAAATTGAATTTGGTCTCCCAGCGAAACACTACTTTCAGTTGGTGCAACTACAGCATTGTCTTCGGAGTGCTAAGGTGCTCCCGCCATCGGAATCCCATGCCCAGGGATTGTCGGAGACTATCCGATCTATCGGGAGTTCACCGGGTGTAGCATCTAACTTTTACAAAACCTTATGTAATGCTGTAAATAGAGGTACCCCTATAGCACAGAAAGCATGGGAGCGGGAACTGCATGTAACTTTGACCCCGGAGCAATGGAGCCTCGTCTGGAGTAGGGTGACACGGGTCTCCCGATCCGCCTCACTCACTCAGACACTCTTCTTTCTAGCCCACCGGTGTTTCTATACTCCTGACAGATTAGCCAAATGGAACACCTCCCAGGGCAATAGATGCTGGACATGCCATGCGGCCATTGGTTCACTAACTCATGTTATGTATGAATGTCCCGCACTACAGTATTACTGGCGTCGGGTCTGGGGTCGTATCCAATCTATTTTGCACTTTCAAGAGCCCCTTTCTTGGAGGATAGTGGGACTCCGCTCAGCTGCGGGGATCCCCTCTCTTCCAAAATCGGCTTACTTCCTTTTAGACTTTATGCTGGGCATCGCTATTTCCCTAATTACGAAATACTGGAAAAATAGCTCCCATCTGAGCCCCAATGAATGGTGGAATCATGTCTGTCTCTATAGTAAATATGAACAAATACCTCGTATGTTTGCTTCTTCCGTTCAGACCCCCCATCATCTGTCTAAATGGAAGATGCTCAATGACTATGTTCACAATGCTAAATGCTCTCATCTGACTGTTTAAATTTGTATAAATCTCTGTCATGTGATCATTCTGTATCGCAGATACTATTTATGTTCGTTTTGATGTACGATCACTGTTGTTTGGCAGCGCTCACATGCTGATACTGTCGGTTTAGAGAAGAAGCATGGGGGGGGGGGTAATAGGGTTTGCTTTTCCTTATTGTATACTTGTTTTGTCTCCTTTGGTGTGTTGTTTCTTTTGTTTGTTGCAAAATGAAAATAAAAGTTTAAAAAAAAAAATAAAATAAAAGTTATGATTGTAATTACTAGAAATTTCCCGCTTCATTTAGTAATTGTCTATTTTCATTTAATTTGATTAAAATCAATGTGGTGTACATACTGTATTCTGATGTGTAGTCAAATTTTAAAGTATATAACTCCAAGTGTCGTTATGTGGCACACAAAAATTTAACCTTCCTTCAAAAGCTGCACACAGCTGATATTTTATGCGCACACAGCCTACAGAAAATTAGAGGGAACATTGATTCTAACTCTCCCATCTTATTTTTTAGACTTCTAGCATTTGCATACAAGCATTTTAGAGAATGTATTTTATTCATATTAATTTGGCTATTGTTAGACATGGGTAATTTGGGATCTTTAAGCTCTGTCTGCTCCATACTTGAGGGCATTTGGGCTACTTTACTCTTTTGTGGAACCTCTCTGCTTTTGGTAGTATCCTTCAAAGATACATTCTTCCAAACCATCCACTCTTAGGTGACTGTCGGCTTTCCCCTAATATATAGATATATTAGGGGAAGATATACATATGTACGAAAGTGTCATTAAACATAAAGATATGACATGTTCAATCCAGGTTTTTTTTTTCCAATTATGTCATGTAAGTGAGATAAAACAGAAAAAAGAGCAATGCCTTTGAATTATGGTACTGGAGAAGGATATTATGCTGGGCAAGGGAGAAAGTAAATGTAAGAGAGGAGGAGTAGCAGCCAGATCATGGTACTTACCAGATCATGCCCTTTCCTTGAGTCCTGATAGACCAGTCCAGATAAGTGGGTTGTGTTCCCCTACCAGCAGATTGGTGGAGTCAAAGAACCAATGAAAAGCCCAGGCTTCAATTACATCACTCCTGTGCCTCTATCCACTTCAGTTGCCAGAGGTCCCTTCAGTATTTGTCCCAAAGCAAATAGGAGATACAGAACAAGCCTCACACAACCTCACTATGGGCAACAATGAGTAAACAGTAGAGAACTATGTATTGGGAGGTAGAAATAGAAGGCTTTTAATAGAAGGCGAGCCTGCAGAGCCAAATACAGAATCATGGTGGACCCAAGGATATGGCAGAAGTAGAACAGAGCAAATACAGTTTCAGGGGTGGGCCTTCAACTGGTCTAGCAGGACTCAATGAAAGGACATTATCTGGTAAGTAAAAAGTCACTTTTTATATCATACTGCTAGACCAGTCCAGACAAGAGGGATGTACCAAAACTACAACACCACCGGGCGAAAGAAGTTGCAGCAAGCCATACAATTCTTGAGTTGAAGGCCATATCTGTGCATGTGTGAACAATCCAAGCAATAATGTTTGATAAAAGTGGAAAGTTTTTATTTATTTATTTATTTAACAATGATTTATATACCGCATCTTCCGTAGTTCAGTTGCGGTTCACAATAAACAACAGTTAACAAATCGGAGTTTGTTTTACATATAACATCTTGTGGCCAAAATCGATAAATAAACAATCATTGTTAAAACTGAACAACACAGAACAATGCAAACTATATACATTATTTACAAATACACATAATGTGGGACTTAAGCATTAATCAGAGTACAGTATCGGCTATGAGGAATTGTATGTGTGGGTCATTTGGGATTTGTTAGATAAAAGCTGGTTATCCATTATCTAAGTCTATTGGGGGATGATCTGAGTTGGTGTAATGTTTAGAAAAGAGATAGGTTTTCAAGTTTTTGCGGAATTTGATGATCTCGGTTAGCATTATGCCCACATTGCTGCTTGACAAATCTCTGCAGGGGCTACCAAGCTCTGAACTGGCCACTAGGACTCTTGTGCTATGGTAGAATAGGTGCACAGACACTCTGTCTGGTTCCGTAGCAGATACACTGAGGCAATAGCTTTCATAATCCAACACCCCAAAGTCAACTTAGCTACTGCTTCACCTTTGCAAAGATCAGCAAACAGAACAAAAAGATGGTCTGATTTATGAAAGGAATTCATAACCTCCAAGTACCGGAGAAGCACCCTCCGGACATCCATAAGGCAAACATCCTTATCCTTTCCTTGACACTGCTCCTTAGAGAAAGAGGACAGACAAATTACCTGGTTCACACGAAAGGGATACAGCACTTTAGGCAAGAATGAAGGCATGGGCTGAATCAAAATGGCCTTAGTTCAAAAGGACAGATAAGGATCCCAGCAAGACAGAGCCTGCAGCTCTGAGATCTGCCTTAAAGAATAAATTGCAACCAAGAAGATGGTGTTCAAGGTAGCACACCTCAATGGCTCAAAGGGTGCTGCCATCAGGGCTCTGAGCACCAGAGACAGATACCAGAAAGTGATCACAGACTGAAGGTGAGTATGCAGACTTCAAACCCCATGGAGAAAATGTAAGCTGTCCGGGTGCAAGTCCAAGGACTTGCCTGCCACCAGATCACAGAAACATGCCAAAACTGCCACCTGAACCTTCAGGGAGCTAAGTAAGAGGTCATTCTCTAGGCTATTCTGCAGAAAGGCCAACAGGGAAGACATCTTGGCCGCCTTAGGAGCCAAATGCTGTGCACCGCTCCAGCTCTCAGAGGCATCATATCTGTACATATGCTAGCTTGGTAGACCTCCAGGCACCAAGTATGGTAGAAATTACTGCTGGAGAGTAGCCCTTACACATTAGCAGTCTCCTTTCAAGAGCCATGCCATAAGTGAGAAGGGAGCCGGATCTTTCAGGACTATCAGCCCCTGCTGCAATAGCTCCCGAGATGGAGGCAGCCAAAGAGGAGGCCCTTGAAGGAGCTGCATAAAGTATCCGAACCATGTTCTCTGTGGCCAATTGGGCACTACCAGAACAATTCTTCATGGGTGGTGCCCTATACACCAAATTGCATGCCCCACCAGGGGCCATGAGGGAACACATACAGCAGCCACTGACTGGGCCAAGACTGGGTCAGGGCATCGATGCCCTGAGGCCAGGGCTAGCCCATCCACTAGGCAACTGCCTAGGATGACTGACCCAGGTGGGTGGCAGCAGAAGCACACATAAGAGGCTGTGCCGCCCCCTCCAGCTGCCGCTGATTCCATTTGTTGGGGGAAGGTGGGCAGCGGCAGTATTTTGAAAAAGCGGTGGTAAATGCTTTCCTCCCCCTCCCAAGATGGAATTTGTGGCAACAGTCGTGGCAACAGCTGGGGAGGACGGTGGCAACTAGGGGGCATGGCGAGGGCAGAGTTTCTGCCTAGGGAGGAAGAAACACTTGGGCTGGCCCTGCCTCAGGCCACATCGCCTTGTGGCGACCTGAAGAAGCGATACATTTCCACATTAGAGCGGATCACCATCGGATCCATTTCAGGGTGATCTTAGTGGTATAAAATCAATTGGCATGCCTCTTGAATCAACTTCCAGTTGCTGAAATTCAGAGTTCTGGCTGAGGAAGTCCACTTCCACATTGTCCACTCTAGCAACGTGCTGAGCCAACAAGGCTAGGAGGTTCTTCTCTGCCCAAGCAAACAAAATATCCATCTCCAGGGCCACTCTGGCGCTTCTTGTGCCACCCTCTCTATTGACATGTGCCATCACCGTGGCATTGTCTATAAGCATTCAAGCTACCCGGCCCTCAACCAGGGGCTAGAAATGCAAAAGAGCCAATCTGATGGCCTTGAGGCAGTTGATGGATCACACCGCTTCTCTTCGGTTCCAACAGCCCTAAGCTATATGGTCTCAGTAATGGGCTCCCCAGCCTGAGAGACTGGCATCCATTGTCAGTAGGATCCAGGAGAAATTCCAGTGGTACACCCTTCCTCAGATGACAGGGTTGTCCTCACCACCACAGGCTGAACCTCGCTCTGAACATGAGAGGAAGCCTGTGCTCAAACTCCTGAGAACTTGGGGACTCTTGAGTCAACAAAGGCCACTGCAGCAGCTGCATGTGAGCATGTGCCTGTGGAACCAACTCTATGGTCACTGCCATCGATCTGAGGAGCTGAAGATAATCTCAGACTCTGGGGGCCTGCTATGCAGAGAACATTGTCAGGAAATTAAACAGTCTTCTGACTATTTCCTCTGGAAGGAAAACTCTGCCCACTCAAGTGCTGAAACATGCTTCCAGAATCTCCAAGGACTGGGAAGGTAAAAGCTGGCTATTTTCCCGATTGATCACCCAGCTGAGGCACTCCAAAAAGATCACCACTCAGAATGTCACTAGAGATGCTTCTGACAGGGAAAAGGCTTGGACGAGCTAGTCATCTAGATAGGGATGGATATAGATCCCTTGGTGCCACAGCACCTCAGTCGCCACCATTGTGACTTTTGAGAATGTCCCTGGGGTGGTGGACATCCTGAAAGGCAGGGTGGCAAAACTAATATGAGAGCCAATCATGGTAAAACGTAGATGCTTCTGCTGATCTTCCCAGATCGGGATATGAAACTATGCCTCGGCCAAATCCAGAGATGCCAAGAATTCACATTGGTGCACTGCTTGAATCACAGATTGTAAGGTTTCCATCTGAAAGCGAATATGCAAATACACATTAACCCCTTTGAGGTACAGAATGTTCTGGAAGGAACCATCCTTTGCCACCATGAAGTAGATAAGAGTACCTGTCCTTCCCTACTCATCTGGGGAGATGGGCACCATTGCCATTAGGTGAAGTAACTTATCCAAGAGGGTCCACACTGTGGTACCCTTGATCACAGACCAACAAGGGGAAACAATGAAGGCTTCAGGAATCAACTCCTTGCACTTCATGACATAGAAAAATTGAATGGTGTCTAGCACCCAGTGATCCTTTGTAACCTGTGCCTATTCCTTAAAGAAGAGGTGAAGCCTGACACCCACCGGAGGAACCAGGGAATGGGCCACCAAACCTTCACTGCCTGGCCCAGGATGGTCCTCCTCTGGATGGGGCCAGGTCCCTGGGTCCATGTGCTCCACAAAAGGACTGAAATGACCCTGAGGCCTTGAAGCAGAGGGGATGAAAGGTTTTCCAGGGTGGTAGTGACCCTGTCTTCTGGGAGACAGTAAGATTTTGTCTCACCTAAGTCCTTCAACAGTTTCTCCAAATCTGTTCCAAACAGGAGCTTCCCCTTAAAGGTCAATTGAGCCAAACAGGCTTTGGAGAATGTGTCTGCCACCCAGTGATACCATGGACAGGGCAACATCCCTGGCTGTCAAGCATACCATATCATACATGGCATCAGAAAGGAAGGCTGTAGCCAACTCCAAGAGAGAAGTAATATCATTAGGCAGAAGAAACTGAATCTACTGGGGCAGGGCTCAAAACATCAAGCTGGTACACACCCCCAGCTGTAGAATAGCTGCCTCCATGGAAAACTGGCTCTTCAGCAAAGAATTGACCTTGCGGTTCAGAAAATCATTTAAGGCCAATCCGCCTTCTAACGGGAATGGTGGTCCATCTGGTAACCGCTGTGACCTGTGCATCCACTTTGGGAATGTCAAACCACTTGCCACCCTCTTTTGGGAGAGTATAGATCTTCTTATAATCCCTCAACCCTTTAGGCAGGGAGTTAGGTGACCAGATCATATCTTTGATCACCTCCAGGAACGGGAAGACGGTGGTGGATTTCTGCACCCTTTGAAAAACGGGTGTACTTTCTGCTCCTGCTCCATTATGGAAGCTTCTGAAATTCAAGGTGGATGAGACTCTGGAAATCAATGCTGCCAGCTTCTCCATCTGGAACAGGCAGATCACACTGGTCTCTGCATAGCCTTCTTAAGGTGAGAGTAGGTCCTCATCCACATCATGGCCTAGTACTTTTTCATCTGGGTCCAAGGCATAGTCAACATCTCAAATAGCTCCCAACTGTTCCTCATCTACAGGGAATGTCCTGCACTGGGGATGGTTAGCCAAAGGTAATTGAACAGGGCTTCTACTTTCAGCTTGCATGGCATGAGACTGCATCTGAGAGCCCCCTAGAGGCTGCAGAGTCTAAACTGCCTCACCTTGCCTACCACAGGTCAAACAATATTTACTGAAAGAAGACATAAACAGTTAGGGTAAATATCACAAGAGCACGCGCTAAGGCTGCATCAGCCCGCAAGTGTGTGTTAACTGTGCTTTTATGTAATTTGCATTAAAAACGCTAGGGAAAGGGAATGCATTGGAGTCACTTGGGTGGAAAGTGCATTAGGACTGGTCGACCCTCAAGAGCACAATAGGCAAAAAAGTTACTAATGCATGCAGAAAATGGTGGGAAATCCCCACACAGTGCCAACAGTCGCTAGCAGTCCACACCAAATTGCATCTCTCAGAGACAGATCTAGGAACCCCCAACAATGACAAGGTCAAGCTATCTACTTCAAGATCAAAACCCTGCGGCACTTGAGACCTATGATGGATCCCGATGATTTCCGCACCATCTTCCAAGCGCTAGTCACGCCTCACTTCGATTACGCCAATATAATACTGCATGGCCCCCCAAAGATTACCCTCAACCCTCTACAGCTAGCTATGAACGCAGCAGCTCGCGTCCTTTGCGGAACCTCAAGGAGTGACCACATCTCCCCCATTCTAAAAGAACTCCATTGGCTTCCAATAAGCTGCAGAATCTTATATAAGGCCCTCCTCATAACCTTCAAGGCCTTTAACAAATTGTCACCTGCATCAATTTCTGACCTAATCACACACAACGCAAACAACAGATCTAGGAGATCACTAACTGCTGACATGCTAATAATACCACGTGATTCTACAAAGCTTAACCAGACAACCATCAATAGGGCTTTTGTGAACTTCGCACCCAGGTGTTGGAACAAACTCCCTCCCAGCATTAGAGCGATCAGGGACCTCAAGCAGTTTAGAAAATCCATCAAACACCACCATTTTCTCATGCATTTTAGACATCTAGATATCCCCCCCTTCGCCCTCCCCCACCCTCACAATTCCCAACCTTGATTGCATAGAACTAATGCGAGTTGAGTACCAACATGTATATTGTTAGAAATGTAAATAGTTTTCCCCAGTTTACCTCCAAGTTGAAACCCTGTTATATGTAAACAAAGGTCATATTCAAATGACCAAGTGTTATATTGTTTCAATGTAAACCGCACTGATGACAAAGAGCGCGGTATATAAGAAATGTTAAATAAATAAATAAAGCCTTAGTACTCACCCTCTGAGAACCCCAGGCATAGGATCCATGCCAAACTCGGCTCTACTCCCCTGAAACTGCTTCACTGGCTGGGTTTATTTTAACAGCACTGTGTGAAAGATGGACAGCAGGCAGATCCCTCTGAGAGCCTTTTGCAATCTTCAGGAGAGAGCAAGGGTGAAAGGAGGAGGAGGGAGGAGGCACTGAGGTTGTGTGAGGCTGCTGTTCTTTTCCAGATTCTTCTAAATCCTTTCAATTTTGTGGCTGCTCAACAGGCCCTTATGATAAAGGTGTGGAGCTGAACCAGTTTTGCTGTCTCCTATGGCTACCAAAAAGACTGCAGTCTAGTGAAGCCTCCCATGTCACGCTCAAGAGAGAGTCACCTTTTTAGGGCTTAAGGTAATTGTTCACGAGCATTTAATCGAGAAGAGAAAATCCATCCACCATCTGCTGGAGCCAAAGAAATACTGAGGGACCTCTGGTGGCTGAGGTGAATAGAGGTATGGGAGTGATGTCACTAAAGTCTGGTCTTTCCATTGATTCTTTGTCTCCACCTATCTTCTGGTAGTAGAACACCACCTACTTGTCTGAAATGGAAATAACCTTAGCAACAATCACTCACATTGCAGAAAACTTAACACAGAGAATTTTTTATTCTTCATGAGTCAGTTTGACTCAATGGTGCTTAGTCATCAACAGTGCAAGACATTGATAATAGCTACCATGCTGGCATGGCAGCACATATTAATTCACTGCATAATCTGGGGTGAGGCTGATTATGGGCAGGGAATGGTCATTAGGAATATGCAGGCAAAAAAAAATCATTTTGTTTAATTTGCTTTGTCTTTTTATATCATCTTTTTTTCAACAGTGCCCCCTATTGCACTATAGGACACATTATTCTACAATAATGCACATTGTTCGAGAATGCATGAATAGCTCACAGTATTTGAGCATGTTAAAACAGTATTTTCTATTGCACAATAGAGTTCCTGAATGAAAAGTCCATAAACCACTATTAAAGGGGACTGGGAAAATCATAGAATCAGCAACCTGACAAGTTCTTGTGACTTGCATTGGCCACTCTCAGAAACAGGATACTGGGCTTCATGGACCTTTGGTCTGATCCAGTATGGACATATTATGTTCTTATGGCCCCCTCATTCCACCCAGCTGCAAGGAGGAATTCGTTCTTCTTAGACTTCCTGGAAGCCCAGTGCTATCTCATCAGTATCCCTTCTATACTTGTGCCCTGTGAGACTACATCACTCACACAGCCATTGATACAGCTCTGGTCTATATTCAACACCACTTACCCTGTTAACAGCACCTCTGACCAGATACATGCTGCTTGCTGGGATATTCAGAAGCAGAAATGCCAAGGAATATTCTGACTGCCTTTAGTTGCAGGGCAATCCATGCGTAGAGCAGGGGTGCAGCCAATTATCCATGCGGCTATATGAATAACTACCTAGATAATTAAAAAGAGAAGAAAAGCTATCCCATGGCTATCTGGGTAGATTATCTATTTAGTGCTGCTGAAAATCTCCACTATGGAGGTCATTCCAGAACACGAATAAGGGGTTTGTACGTGCAGCAGGGATGTTTATGTGCCAAAAAAATCCCTAACAATATTCTGAAATACTGCTGTTATGCACGCTCATGGCGATAGCATGGGGATCTCAGAACATGCCCAGAAGTGGTGGAACAGAGGCATGGTCAGCCCTGGAGACGTGCATAGCCTATTCCAGAAAGACCTGTGTACATTATGTGATATCCCTGAGGATGTCCCCATTATTCTAGCTGAAACATGGAATAAGGACAGGATTTAGAAAATATTCTGCTGTGCTCTGCAGTCTGTCCCATATTGACAAACTGTTGTGACCAGTATGTGCTGAACTGGTGTTACTGCAGTCTGGAAAAACACAAGATGCACTTATAAAGAATAGAAAGCAGAGGTGAGGGAATGTTGTTAGGTAAAGAAACATTAATAAACACCCTTACAGAAATATTAAGAAGAGCAATAGTATTTTGTAGGCTATGCTGAAATGTGCTGTTTGTGCTAAAAGAGCTAATCCAGGGGCCCCTAACAAATCCTATGTTCTGAAAACTGGGACCGTGGATGTAAGACTAGTATGTGAATGAATCTGGAAACAAATCATATTGGAGTGAGAAAGGGAGATCATATATGCAGTCCTGGGACGTCATGTCATTATGGTATAGCAACTGTTAGTTATAAGTTTGGTTTGGCAGAATGATGTCTTTTGTGACTGCAAGTGAGAGTGTGTGGTTTGGGGGTAGCATGGGAGGATCTGGTGTACTGATCTGCAATTCAGGAAGGCCATGAATGGTTGTCCAGTACCTGGACTATATGGATGACCGCAGTGTCACCAGATGCCAGCATGATAGGGCAGCCATACATCAGTTGTGCCAGGCACTGAGAGACATGACTGAGGTTGTGCCAACATCCCCCATATTGTGCCCCAGGATCTATGCAAGCTGCGAAACTGGTGGGCTATCTGGAGGCTGACTGCCAAGGTATGATGATACGAGGATCCCTCTCCCATGCCTATACAGGCCTGACCACAGGAGCAGTGCACACAACAGACTGTGGGAAGGCAGACAGGGTTGCCCCATAGATAGAGGATGTATACAGACTAACATATGCCATGATAGGACAGGTGTAGCTGCTGTGAGAAATGCCGATACTCAAATATATGGAAATCAGATGACATAGCCAGAAGGCCATAAAACTATTACTACTACTACTACTAATCATTTGTATAGCACTACAAGGCATATGCATCTCTGCACAGACATACATAAAAGATGGTCCGTGCTCAGAAGAACTTACAATCTAGTCAAGATAGACAACACAGCAGCTGTGGATAAGATACGTTGAGCGGGAATAGTAAGAAAACACAAGGGAAATTAAACAGATCAGATCCACAAGTGGCAACAAAGAGGTGAGTGCTCAGCCTGGATTTGAGAAGGGCCAGAGAAGAAGCTTGTTGTACAGATTCAGGTAGTTTGTTTTAGGCATAGGGAGCAGCAAGGTGAAAGAAGCAAAGTTGAGTTGGCAGTAGAAGAGAAGGACACAGATAGAAGCAATTTGCAAGAAGAGCAGAGTTCCCAAGGAGGGGTGTAGGGGGAGAGAAGAGAGGAAAGGTAGTGCAGAGCAGCAGAATGAGTGTACTTAAAGGCCAGAAGCATGAAAAGGGTATACATTTGTTGCTCAGCAATATTATGCATCCTTTGGGGAACTGCAATGTTAGTTTTGGATTTTGTGCACTTGGTAAGGTCCATCCTTAGCAGTGTTTGTAGAGATGACCATGACAGGGATCACTGGGCCGTTTTATAATGCCAGGTATCATTTGATGCAAGGTATGTCCTGACATACATGTTCATATTTACATTCTCGTATACCATATTAGGGTGCACTGGGATTACCTAGCACTTTTCAGGGACTGGTATATGGTCTAGGTTGCAGCAGCAGTTATGTCTCATTGGTATTTATGTTTAGTTTGCATCAGCACACTACTGTCAGTGTGAAAAGCAGCTTAGGAGATGTACATTTTTCCAAGAAAGCCTGGTGTCTGCGGGTACATCCTGGAGATGGGCAGGATCCAAAACGTGCAACTTTTCAGAATACAGTGGGCATGGGGCTGTCCAAAATGTTTACCCGTGTCCCATAATATCGATGAGGATGTATTTCTCCATTATATCACATGGATCGTGCTGCACCCATGTGCGGGCTGCATGCTGGAGGCGTGTGCAGGCTGGCTGAATAGTGGCTTTGACTGTACCACATCAGATAAGTCTATCTCCCTCATTCTAGACCCGCAGGCACGTCTAGACCCACAGATGTGGAATTAGGTTCAAACGGGGCCCGATTTTAATTTAGAGATGTCTGTGGGCCAGACGTGCATGTTCTGGAATCGGGCTCTATATGGATAGCGGCAATACTGAGCATAGTATCTAGGTTTTCAGCATTGCCCACTATGCAGATACTGGCAGTGAATATCTGGAATATTTCTAGCTGCAGCGGTTCTAAGAAGTGCTGACTGCTGCAGCTCAATGTTGACTTGTCTGTCCATTATCTGGGATTTAGTTTATGCCTTTTCATTGCTAGCTCAAGGTGAGTTCCCTTTTTTCCTTTAGAGATCCTCTGTGTTTGTCCCATGCTTTTTTGAGTTTAGATACTGTCCTCATCTCTACCACCTCCACTGGGATACTATGTCACGCATCTACCACTGTTTTCGTAAAGAAATATTTCCGCATGTTACTACTGAGTCTATCCCCTTTTCACCCTCATCCTATGTCCCCTTGTAGCAGAGCTTGCTTTCAATTGAAAGAGGCTCTCCTGTGCATTTACACCATGGAGATATTTAAACATCTCAGTCATATCACCTCTGTCCCAAAGTACACATATTTAAGTCCTTATGCTTTATAATGAAGACCATTAACCATTTTAGTAGCCTTCCTCTGCACCGATTCAAACCTGTTTATATCCTTTTGAAGGTGTGGTCTCCGTAATTGCACACAAAACTCCAAATGAGGTCACACTAAAGACTTATACAGAGGCTCTATCACCTCCTTTCTTCTGCTGGCCATTCCTGTCCTTATGCAAGCATCCTTCTAGCTTTTGCCGTTGCCTTTTCTACCTGTTTAGCTACTTTGAGATCGTCAGACACGATCATGTCTAGGTTCCGTTCTTCTTTTGTGGACAGAAGTATGTCATCTCCTATACTGTACTGCTCCCTTCGATTGTTGCAGCCCAAATGCATGACCCTACATTTTTTAGCATTAAATCTCAGCTGCTAAATTCTAGACCATTCTTCAAGCTTAGCTAGATCCCTCCTCATGTTATTTACACCTTCCTGGGTGTCTTCTCTGTTGCAGATTTTAGTATCATCTGCAAAGAGGCAAACCTTACCCGACAGCCCTTCCGCAGTATCACTAACAAACATGTTAAAAAGAATCGGACCAAGGACAGATCCCTGCAGCACTTCACTAGTAACCTCCTTCTCCTCAGAGTAAACTCCATTTACCTGTACCTTTTGTCGCCTCCCACTCAGCCAATTTCTAACCCAAGTAGTAACTTTAGGGTGCTTAGTTTGTTCATAAGTCGCTTGTGCATAACAGTGTCAAATGGTTTGCTGAAATCTAAATACACCACATCTAGGACTTTCCCTTGTTCCAATTCCCTGGTCACCCTGTCAAAAAAAATCAATGGTGAATCAGAATGGTGAATGAATGGAATACAAGAATTATATTACATTGTAAAAAGTACATATCACATTTGTTTGCGTCACTAACATATTTGAAGAATGTCTTATTTATCCCCCTATTTTGTTGCATTGGCTGTCTTCTTTTTGTATCTTTGCTTTCCTGACTACTTTGCCAGTCTCTCTAAGTTTTTCCAAATATAGATGCCTGTCTTCCCCTCTCTGTGATCTCTTGTATTTCATGAAGGCCTCCCTCTTTTTCTTCACCTTTTTAGCTACCTTATTTGAGAACCGTAGTAACCTCCTTTTCCTTTTATTTACCATTCTAACAAAAAGATTGGTTGTCCTTAAAATATCCCCTTTCAGTTTTGCCCACTGTTTTTCTACATTCCCCAGCTGTTCCCATCCCGCTAACGACTCCTTGAGGTATTGGCCTATCTTGGCAAAGTTAGTTTTCCTAAAGTCTAAGACCCTCACTTTTGAATGGATTTTATCAGCCCTAGTCCTAATACTGAACGACACCATCTGGTGTTCACTGGATACAAGATGATCTCCTACTATATACAGAAACATATATATATATATATATATCAGAAACACTTTCTCCATTTGTAAGCACCAAGTTAGGTATAGCCCCTTCACATGTGGGTTCTGTTATCAGTTGCTTGAATACGTCTTCCTGTAAAGAATCCAGGATCTCCTTCTAGATGATACTGCAGCAGGGATGCGCCAATCAACATCCGGCACTATCAGTAGTACTTCCCCTTTCCTGGCATTGCTGCACAGTTTGTTTGTTTTTTTACAGCGATCTCCAGACTCCATTTCTACCACCTTGCTGCGCCATATGCCTGGGATAGACTACCTGAGTTGCTACGTCAGGCTCCATCTGTGGTCCAATATGCTAAGGCTCATCTCTTTGAGTCTTTTTCTGGATTCTGAGCCTCTTATTCCTTTGTCCACACCAATATGCCTTTAATTATTTCCCTTGAGAATTATCTTAGTCCCCGGTTTGTTCTGAAGGTCTGATCCAAACAAATTGTAAGCTCTGTGGAGAAGAGACTATCTCTTATATGCATGGGGGCCTTTTTCCTAAAGAGTGCTAGGGAGCTGCACCAAATGCATCCACATTGTGTGCAACACCACTATGTTACCTGTCTGGGGCATAGAAAGCAGTTAACACAGAACTCTGTCCCTTAGCACATGCCACATTAGCACGGGTGCACTTAACACTCCCAGTTCAGGTGGTGTTAGATAATCCTGCACAAATGAAGGTAGCTCATGGTGTGAACCCAGCGCTAACACAAGTTAGACAGTTATCACAGGGATTGACTGCTGCCATGGCCCTGAGCTAGCTGGCAAAGCATGTCCTAGTGCACAATCAGTGCATGCCAGAACATGCATTGTCAGCAAATGCCTTTTAAAAAAAGACCCCCTATGTGTACAATGCTGCACATGCCTACTAGCACTATAGAAATAAGTAGTGGCAGTTTTTAAAAGGTTTTTTTCGTAGCAAGCTTTATCAAATAAAAAAATCCCTAAGGCATTTTAAAGCAATAATTGGAAAACAGCCCACACTTAGTTCATCGGAATCTAATGATTGTATAGTTACCCAAGTATAAATGTATTGTTTTTTTCACTGATAAGTGGTGCTATTTTTATTTTTTTCCTGCCATTCTTACTTGTCCCTACATTTTTTAGGCTGAGGACTTTTTAAAGTTCTCAATGATGGAATGCAAAAATTGAACTATTAAAGTTTTAATGGCTTCAACCTGAGAGGCTTCAGTCTCTAATAAGAAATGCTAATTGGATAATTGATCTTCAGACTTGACTTCATGCTGGTTGGTGAGCGATCCCTAGCTTGGTGTAATAAAACTCAGCTTAGCTAGATTTATCTAGATTTTTGTTTTGTGGTAATAAAAGTGAACATAAATAGAGAATACCATAGTGAAAAGAACTAGGAAATAATTGTTTTAATTCTTTACAAATTGCAATTTTTCGCAGCCTGTTACTTTTTTTCTTTTTCAGAAGCTACTTGGGGATTTATTTTGTAGGGAGATGTTCATTTGTATGTATTTTTTTAGTGTGTCTGTACATTTCTAAAATATACACCTCAGCTAAACTTTTAAACTTAACATTCAAACATGACAAAAGAGAGATAAAAAATCCTGGTATGTTGCAGACTGGAAATGAAAAGACGCAAGATTGACTTGGTAGGTCCGTCATCACTTGGCATTATTTCAGTTGGTAGTTTGTTCTTCCAAGACTGCAAAGAAAAAAGAAAGAACATAGGGCTAAAATATCATGAGTTCTACACTTCAGAAATGTATAAGCTTGGAAGGAAATGGACTTTAGTCTACATTTCTTTTGTGTGAACGCATGACCTTTATTCAATTGAATACGGCACTAAGGGGCATGTTTACTGACGTGCACTATTCTGTAGCGCGGGGTTTAGTGTGTGGTTTATGCACCATGCTGAAAGGTAACATGGGCCCCACCGCCCAAAATCCCACATTACGTGGGTTGCATGCCATGGAGAGAGGCCTGGGTGGACCATGGATGGAACGGAGGCGTTGACTGTAATGAGTAACTAACATGGATGTTAGTTAGTGTTAACTATGCCTACTGCTCTTGGCATGGGTGCACTTAACACGACCTCAATGTGTGGCATTAAGTGTTCCCCGTGTTAACTGCAGGGAGATGGACACACACGCTGCCTGAAGTTACTGCAAGTCCCCTCCCCGCACACTGCTAATACAGTCCATACATGCATTACCAGCACGGGTATTAATAACATATACCTAAAGGAGTTGCTGAGTATGTATTTATTTATTTTACATTTTTTTCTATACTGCTTTTCAGATTATCAAAGCAGTTTACATGAATTGAACAATTGGGATTACATTGAACCATTAAGGGTCAGATAAAATATAACAAGTTAATTTATATCCAGTAACGTATGTACAGTATGGTCATTGTGGTAAGGGTGTGTTGTACATTTTGGGATATTGGGTGGGAGTTAGGGTATTTGAAATATTTTAAACCTCTAATCAGTGTTTTGGATCAAATTGCAGATCACCATTACTCCTCCTCCTCATTTGTATAGTGTTACAAGGCGTGTGCAGCACTGTACATATACAGTAGATGTAAGACACACTCCCTGTTCATCAGCGCTTATAATCTAATCAAGACAAAACACATGGAGGCCAATTCTAAGCTGTGCATTCTTGTGCTGTCAGTATATCCAGATATACGGATGGCCTGGGGATGAATCCAATTCTGCTCCCGCAGGGTTAGACCACAGGAGCAAAATCATGGTATAGTGGCTGGATGTCCAGGATGTGCCGCAATTCAAGTACCCCAGGTGTCCAGTCAATTACCCGGCTAGCCAGGCTCCTGAATGGAGCTGCAGTGCCATGGCATCCTGTCGCCATGGCACCGTGGCTCTGTTCAAGAGCCATGATCCCCGGCCACAGAAAATAAATGCCTTTCCCCGCAGCCCAACCCCAAATCTGGCCCTCCATGGTCAAGGTTGGGCTGCAGAGAAACCCCTGCACCCCTCACCTCTTTGCTTTCACCTGGATCTGTGGTCCCCTGACATCCAGGAGGACTTATTCCACCTCCGAGGTGGAATAAGTCCCCGGTCTTCATGGCCGACCCTGGACGTACAGGGCCAACCTCAGAATTGGCCCTGTAAGTCTGGGGTCACATTAACGCCAACCACCCATCCTCACTCCTCCTCTGACCCACACCCTCTCATCCACAAACAGAGATTCCTGCACAAGTCAGCTATATGCACAAGGCCAACAGTGCAGTCCGGACATTTAGCAAGTCTGGATGTCCGGATCAGATGTCCAGACCTGCTAAACAAGTATTGGAATGACCCCTATAGTGAAAATGAGGAGTAATAGTATGGTAAGATACACATAAATAGTGGACAAGAGTGAGGAGTATCAGGATCCAAAAGTGGCTTCAAAGACTTGGGTTTTAGTCTGGATTTGAATAGGGCTAGAAAAGGAGCCCGGCGCAGAGATTCAGGTAGTTTGTTACAGGCATATGGAGCAGCAAGATGGAATGAACAAAGTCTGGAGTTGGCAGAGAGAGAGAAGGGCACAGATAAAAGGCATCTGCCTGAGGATTAGAGTTCCCGAGGAGGAGTGTAGAGTGAGATAAGAGAGGAAAGGTAGTGAGGAGCTGCAGAATGAATGCATTTGTAGGTCAGTAGGAGAAGTTTAAATTGGATATAGAAACTGATAGAGAGCCAGTGAAGTGACTTGAGAAGAGGGGTTACATGAGCATAGCAAACTTGGCAGAAGACAAGCCGTGCAGCTGAGTTTTGAACAGATTAAAGGGGAGAGAGATGATTCAGAGGGAGACCAGCGAGGAGCAGATTACAATAATCAAGGCGCGAGGTGACTAATGAGTAGATAAGGGTCTTAGGACTGTGAGTGGAAAGGAAGGGATAAACTTTGCTGATGTTATAGAGAGAGAATAGGCAGGTTTTAGTCCTCTTATTTATTCAACATTTCTTCTATACCGCTTTTCGTGGTATCAAAGCAGTTTATATCTAACTCAACTAAAGTATATTTAACGAGTATGATAACATGAAACATATTTACATTGGATTATAGGCTTAGTTAAGGGTGTTCAGATTAAATCGCAGTAGCGAGGTTAGTGAGTAGGGGGGCATAACTTATTTACATTCAAGAGGTAGAACAGTACATATTGTATGGTAAGAGGGTTAGGTGGAGGGTCTATGTGATAGATCCAAAAAATTCTTTGAAGAGGTATTTTTTCAACTTTTTCTGGAAGTCAGTTTGGTCCTGGGTGGTCTGTACTGTAGCTGGCAGTGAGTTTCATAACGTAGAGCCATAGTATGAGAATGCCCTTTGGCATACTGTTTGAGAACTTTTTATTTTTTGAAGTGGGATATTGAGAAACTTTAGGTGGTGTTGTAGTCATAGTCTTGCGTCTGGGTTTTTTCTGAATGAGTGGCTGTAGACAGGCTGCAGTAAGATTGCGTATAGTTTTGAAGGTGGTCATGATTGCTTTGTATTTTATTCTCGCTTTTATTGGGACCCAGTGTTGGCGCTTGAGTACTGGTGTGATGGGATTGTATCATGAGGTTTTGATGATGGGTCTGGTTGCTGAATTCTGTGCAGTTTGCATGTTGTATGTGCCCAGTGAAAGAGAGAGTAGAGTCAAAGATGACCCCAAAGTTTCGAGCTGAGGAAACTGGGAGGAGTGTAGTGTCATCCACAGAAATAGAGAAGGGAGGAAGAGAGTAGGTGGGTTTAGGAGGAAAGATGACTCAGTTTTCACCATGTTCAATTTCAGACAGCAGTGAGATATCCAGGCAGCAATGTCAAATAAGCAGGCAGAGATCTGGGACTGGATTCCTCAGTGTAAAGATGATATAAAAACCATAGGAGGAAATAAATGCATCAAGGGACCGAGTGTAGAGAGAGAAAAGTAGAGGTCCTAAAACAGTACCCTGAGGTACATCGACTAAAAGTGGGATGGCAGAGGAGGAAGATGCTGCAGAACATACTTTAAAAGTGCGCTGGGAGAGATAAGAAGAAAACTAGGACAGGACAGAGCCCCTAAATCCAAGCGAGGACAGGGTATTGAGGAAAAGGTGGTGATCAACAGTGTCAAATGTAGCAGAATGCTCAAGAAGGCTGAGGATTGAGTAAAGGCCCTTGAATTTGGTAAGGAACAAGTCACTGGAGACTTTGGCAAGAGCTGTTTCTGTGGAATGTATTTTATTTGAACTCATTTAGAGTATGAAAGCCATGTAGAGAATGAAAGCCAGACTGCAGTGCATCCAGAAGGGCTTGAGATGAAAGAATGGCAAGACAGGAGTGATTAACCACTCTTTCAAGTAGTTTTGAAGCAGATGAGAGGAGAGAAGCTGATAGCTGGAAGTATAGGCAGGGTCTAGTGAGGGCTTTTTGAGGTGAGGTGTGACCAGAGCATGTTTAAAGACCACAGGGACAGTTGCAGTGAAAAGCAGTAGGTTAAGGATATGACAGACAGAAGCGATGACTATGGAAGAGATAGAGCTTAGTAGATGGGTGGGAATAGGATCAAAAGAGTAGGTAGTCATTTTGGAGGAGGAGAGAAGATCAGTGATTTTAGAAAAGGAAGAAAGAGTGACAGAAGGTGAGGGAAGGATTTGGGATTGAAGAGGATGAAGGAGAGGGGAAGCTGAACCTGTGGAGAACTCTAAGCCTAATCTTATGGACTTTGTCATGGAAATAGTCAGCCAAGGTCTGGGCAGAAAGTGAAGGAGGGATTGGGAAAGGAGGGACCTTGAGGAGAGAGTTAAGCATAGAAAAGAGATGGCAAGGGTCAGAGGCAAGAGAGTTAGTCAGATAGACATAGCACTCACCAAGCAAGAGTACTATAGCTGACTGAAAATTTGAAATGTAGGTAGCCAGCAAGGGTATATGATTTAAACCAAAGGCACCCAGCTGAGGAGGCACAGGAACGTAGGTAGCGAATTGTCGAGGACAGCCAGGGTTGAGGTACAGTACATCTCACAAAACATGGAATAGGAGAAGCAAGCACATCCAGAGCTGAGAAGAGTATAGTTTTATAGGAAGATACTGCCTCATCAACAGAGCTGAAGGGGCGATAGTGTGAAGATTCCTAAACATGTTGGTGGAAATCAGGATGGGGGGGGTGGCCAAGGGTGAAGGTTAGCAGGTGATGGTTAGATAAGAGAAGAACTGAGGTAGTGAAGTTGGAGGGTGAGCAATTGGAGAAGAAGATAAGGTCAAGGCAGTGGTCATGCTTGTGAGTAGGAGAGGTAGAGCACAATTTGAGGTTGAATGAAGAGGCTAGGGCAAGGAGCTTTAAGGCAGAAGGGTCAGAAAAGTCATCAACATTGATGTTAAAACCCCCAGGAATACAGGAAGGGGAAGATGCATACAGAAATCAGAAGAGCCAGGATCAAAGTTTGTGAGAAAGGTAGAGGTGGACTTGTTGGGAGGTCGATAGATGGAGGCAAAAGGAGGGGCTGAAATTGGCAGGACTGAGAGAGTAGAAGCCCAACACTGCCACCACAGCCAATGGGAAGAGGTATATGGGAAAATAGGTAGCCTCCATGACATAGGGCAGCGACTGAAGCAGCATCTTCAGGGAGAAGCCAAGTTTCAGTAAGAGCCAGGAGATTCAGAGTATTAGAGATAAAGAGGTTATGAATGAAGGCAAGTTTATTGGAGACAGACTGTGCATTCCACAAGGCACAAGAGAAGAGGGAGAAAAGAAAGAAGTAAATAAAAGAGCACTTGTTCATTATTCATTCATTTTTTCATTTCATCATGAATTTATTTAAAACATTTTCATGCCCTTAAAATATGTTGAGTCAAAAGTAAAAAAAAAAATGTTTGAAGTCAAAATCAATGCAAATTAGGGACATAGCCAGCATGTGCCCAACAGAGGTACCACACAGCAAGACCCTTAGTGCATTCTGGCCTTTGCCAATTAACATGGTGCACCTGTTGCCTTCCACTGAGGTGGCAGCAGGTACACCCAATTACTACAGCATTGGCGATTAGCACGTATTTGTGACTCCTCTGATAAATGCAGTGTGCAGCCAATGCCCACCCTCTGCCCCAACCTCATCCAGAATCCAACCCATTGTGCAATATGCAGTTAAGACATGTTTCAATGAGCAGTAATTATTCTGCCTTTGTGGTAAAAATTACCATGTACCTACGGATATGATTAACACATGCTGAAAATGGCCTTGGGTAAGTCACTTACAGTAACTCCCCATTGCCTAAGAAGAATCAAAGTTAACAATGTCCCTGTTTAATGTACATTACCAAGTTTAAGTTGCAATGTAAACCGTTTTGACTAAAACGATAAAGTGGTATAAAAACCCTGTTAAATAAATAAAATAAATAATGCACTTTAGTAAAAGAACCCCAATTCAGTATCTTATTAGGGCATTCAAATATGCTGACAAAAGGGTAGAAATATAAATTTCTAAGAAAGTAACTCAAATGTGAGTGATTGAAGGTACAGTAGGTGAAAACAAGTTAAAAAGTGCACACTTATAGGGGGTTATTTTGGAAGCCCTAATCATGCTTTGGACATCTGAAAACAGGCATAGAGACATCTGTAGAACCATTTTAGAAGCCAAGACTCGGGATGGCTGAACTGAGGTGTGATGGAGCAGCAAGGGGGAAGGATTGAAATCTGGAGTTGGCAAGAGAAGGGCACAGATAGAAGGAATCTGCCAGAAGAGTGGAGCACCCAAAGAGGGGTATAGGGAGAGATAAGAGAGGAAAGGTAGTGAAGAGCAGCAAAATGAGTGCACTTATAGATCAGTAGAGAAGTTTGAAATGGATATGGAAACGGATAAGGAACCATTGAAGCGACTTGAGAAGGGGGGGGGGGTAATATGAGCATGTAGAGGCTGGCAGAAGATTAGTCACGCAGAGGAGTTTTGAACAGATTGAAGGGGAGAGAGATGATTCAGAGGGAGATCAGTAAGGAGAAGATTTTAATAGTCTAGATGGGAAGCGACTAAAGAGTGTGTAGAAAGGAAGGGACACATTTTGTCAGTGTTACAGAGAAAGAACCGATAGGTTTTAGCTATCTGTTGGATATGTGCAGAGAAAGAGAGAGTAGAGTCAAAGATGACACCTAGGTTGTAAGCTGAGGAAATCGGGAAGAGTGTGGTATTGTCCACAGAAATAGAGAAGGGAGGAAGGGGGGGAGGTGGGTTTAGGGGAAAAGATAAGGAGCTCAGTTATGACCATATTCAGTTTCAGACAGTGGGGAGACATCCAGGCAGCAATGTCAGATAAGCAGGCAGAGATCCGGGCCTGGATTCCTGGAGAGATTTCAGGCACAGAAAGGTAGATCTGAGACTCATCAGCATAAAGATGGTACTGAAAACCATTAAAGGAAATAAGTGCACCAAGGGACCGAGTATAGAGAGAGAAAAGGAGAGTTCCCAAGACAGAGGCCTGAGGAACACCAACCGAAAGCGGGATGGCGGTAGAGGAGGAACCATCAAACCAAACACTAAAAGAACAATGGGAGAGATAAGAAGAAAACCAAGACAGAACAGAGCCCCTAAATCTAAGTGAGGAACTATCTGAAGCTTCCTTAAGAGTGCTGAATTAACACCATTATATTGTGTTTTGCAGGTAATGGAGGAGACTGATAAGAAAAGAATGAAATACAGTGGAGGAGTGGCCTAGTAGTTGGGGCAAGGTACTTCAGGTCAGGGGTTCAAATCCCACTAGAGGACAGCAACCTTGGGCCAGAAGGACTGGGGTTTCTAGTCCCACAGGTGCTCCTTGTGGTCTTGGGCAAACCTCTTAACCCTCCATTGCCCATGTTCCCTGTAAAAAATAGCTATCTCCAAGTTGTAATGCCCTGTTCGATGTAAACCACACTGATGCAGGATAGCACGGTATATCCTCCTCCACTCCTCCACAGAGTGGAGGAGTGGCCTAGTGGTTGGGGCAAGGTACTTCAGGCCAGAAGGTTGGGGGTTCAAATCCCACTAGAGGACAGCAACCTTGGGCCAGAAGGACTGGGCTTTCTAGTCCCACAGGTGTTCCTTGTGGTCTTGGACAAGCCACCTAAACCTCCATAGCCCATGTTCCCTGTAAAATAGTTATCTCCAAGTTATAATGCCCTGTTCAATGTAATTTCAGTTGTTCAATGTAAACCACACTGATGCAGAATAGAGCAGTAAATAAATGTAAGAGAATGTAAATAAATAAATAATATGATCAATTCATCTTTATCAAAAAATTCCTAATAATCCTAATTTTGCATATGTAATACCTCCTAGTGGGAATCCCTGGGTCTGGGACTGACCTGTCAGAAGCTCTTTCTCTGGTGGGCTCTGGAAGTCTTTAGGAGTCTGGTGCCAAATTGCCTCCATTTGAGGTAGAAGGGTGTCAGTGGGTAGTATTACTCTCCCCTCTCCCCTATGAAAAGCAAAAGGAAGTATGTCCATGGACAAGGCTGGCTGAAAAGCTAATAATTCCCTTCATCCATACTGAATCGATGAACAATAAATGACTCTCCCAACATTTATCTGTACAGGACCAATTATGCAAAAATTGAATCAGAGCACTGATCCCTCTTCAGTTTTACCAATTAACCAATCAGAACCTTCACTTTATTAAATCCTTTCTCCAGCTTTCCTCCCTACCCTTTATCCCCATATGAATACTAATCATTTGTATAGCACTACAAGGCATATGCAGTGTTGTACATATACACACAGTCCCTGCTCATCAGAGCTTATAATGGGTCTCACCAATGTGCTGAGCTGCAACTGCATCAGTGGCTGCTGTGGGTCCTGGGGATTTCTGTTATGGCGGCCTGGACTGGCCGGACACTGCTGCAGAGCCTCCATGTTCTAGGGAGAGGCTTGCTTCTGGAGGGGTCACTACTCCTAAGCTCTGCTTCTGCTGCCAACCTACCTCCCAATTAGAGGGGTTGCTGCTTCCGAGCTCCACTTCTGCTGCCGAATCACTTAGCGATTGGAGGGGTCACGGCTCACAGGCCCTGTGCCTCAGCTGCCTGAGTCATCTTCCGATTGGAAGAGCTTCCAACCCTGAGCTCCACCTCCCCTGCTAAGCTGTTTCCTTACTGGAGGGGTCATCATCCTCTGCTGTTGTGCCATCTCCAGTCTGGAAGGCTTGCTGATCAAGGTCCAGCTGGAGAGATGTCCATCCCTAGACATTGTACCTCCGCTTTATCCAGACTCAGTGTGATTCACTCTTTTAGTCTCAAGCTCTTTTATCATCTCAGCTCTTTGATCTTATTGGGTTGTAGTTCTGCAGTTTCTGGGGTGGAGGGATCACTCCAAATTTTAATTAGAGACCAGTAGTTAGGTAGGACAAGAAAACTCAAGAATACTTCAGAATTGAAGGATTTGAACTTCTTAGCCCACCGTTTTAAGTCAGAATGAGAATTTGCTTCTTCCCAAGAGGCACTCCAAAGCCCCTCTCATCAACCTACATTTTCTATCTCATGTACTTCTTAATCTAATGAAATAATTCTGTTATTTGTGTGTGTTAGTGATAATAATGTGAAATCTCTGCCCATCAGTGTAATTTGACAGTTTGCATGGTCCTGCCCTTCTGTTTGCCCCTCTTCCTGGATGGTTGCCATGTTACCATCCTAAATGTAACATTCCCCCCCCCCCCCCCCCCGCATATGTCACCTCTCTCCAGTACAATAACATGTATTTTATGCTCTCCATTTTGAAAGCTGTTAAATTAACTTTTTTCCATTTCATCTACTTTTCCCACACCCTGCACATTTGTCAGAAGTTTTCCCTCTCTTAAACACCTGGAGAGGTTTTCATGTTTGTTCTCTACTTTCAAACAAATTGCTATCCACCTTCTATCCCATGACTTTTACATTTCCTCAAGAGTTTCTCATGAGGGACTTTCTCAAAGGTTTTCTGAAAATCCAAATACTAAGTCCACCAACTCACCTTTATCTATCTGTTTATTGACACTTTCAAAAAATCTAGGAGTTTTGTAAGGTAAGACTTCTTTATGTTGGCTTTGTCCCATGAAATCATGACTGACTATATGTTCATTAATTTTGTTCTTTATAATAGTTTCTACCATTTTGCCTGCCATTGACATGAGGCTTACTGGTCTATATTTCACTCCGGCACCCTTTTTAAAAAGTGGCTTTACATTGTCCACTCTCTAATCTTCAGGTACTATAGATGATTTTAATCATTGTTTACAGATTACTAATAGTAGATCAATAATGTCATTTTTGAAACAATAAGAAACAACCTGACCTCAATAATGTTGAAGATGAGAATTAGACTAGCTGAGGCAATAATATTCTTGCTTCTCAAAACCGAATCTCTTCTAGTTAGCGCTTTGACCACCAATGTACCATACAGTAGTAATAGTGAAAACACAAATGAGAAATCAGATCTGCAGATGATGGTAATTGATCCAGCTTATATGTTTCAAGGAGAATAAACTGTATATTGTCCAACAAGAAAGCACACGGTTACAGAAGCAATAGGCAAATAATGTGTAAGAGAAGCCTAATTGTATGAAGCAAGTCACACTGCTGGAGTTATACCAGAAGGGCATCAAGTGACTTTGTACAGAAGTCTATTATACACTATCTTCTCAATTGACAAGACCCTGTCTGGCTTTCTGGGCAGAAGCCTTGAAGATCTATCTGTTGCATTCCCTGATACCACAGCATCTGTTATGATAGATGATGCCTAAAATGGATACACAAGGGTTACCAATAAGGGTCAGACTCCTTGTTCACTGGCCATGGAGGATTCACCCTCTAAATATGACTAGCCATGTAAAGAGTACCCCTCCCTTAGATGATAAGGTCACACTCTAGTGATCACACAAGAACATATTTTAAATCTACTATAATGGTATTAGCCGCAGTAGTAGTTCCTGTAAGATGAACTGACCCCTTGACCCCTTTGGACTTTATGTGGTCATTGCTTCTCCATATCGGTTTTTTTTTTAAATAAAAAAAAAGTACTCCAGTTACCCCGAAAAATTTATGTCCTGAATGGCCTTGGATCCCACCATTCCAAATAAACTCTGCTGAAGATAAAAATCTTAAAGCAATTACTGGATGGTTTCAAGATAATTTGACACATGGGATTATTTGATTTCTAGCCTGCCAGGCTCTTTAGTTCTAAAGTCTCAAGAAGCATGGAACTAAACTTTAGAAATGAGTCCAACCAGTTCATCAATGACAACTGTCTGGTAACCTTAATTGTATTCATTTTAATTTATTTAAAATACTTCTGTATTACCCATCTACAGTTCTGAGAGGTACACAAAGCAACAAAATGAAAATGATCTAATATATGAGCAGTGCTGCAGCAATTTAGATCCATGCATGAATAACAAACTACTTTCCCCCAAATCCACTCTGTATTTTATTACTGTTACCATAGAAATTTCACTAAAATGTAAAAGCAGTTTCAGTGTTACAGATTTCTATAGTGACTCATAAAAGTCGTCCGTATCATGAAGTGCTCAGAAAATACTACCTCCTGTGCCTTGCTCAATCATTATTTCAACAAAGTGCACAATCTTTCAATGTTTATACAAGGTTCACAGGTTCAAAGCAATTAACAGTTTCATTACAAGCAAACAAATCAGTCAGGGAACTCTGCTGCCATATATCGACTTTATTGGAATAATGATCAGCCCTTATACAACCTTGCAAGAAAATCCAAACAGATTTCAGCCCCATTGCTTGGGAGCTTCATTACACTCAAAAATAAAGTATGTCTTAATATGCTAAAGTTTTAGCTGGGATCTCAAGAAAAAGAATTTATCGTAATGTTCAGATCCCAGGAACCATCAGTGAGATACTATATTTGAATCTTTCGGTGAATAGCCCATTGGGCGACTACATATGCAACAGTGAAAGCTAGCTTTTCTAAGTTTAAGTGATCAGGAATGCTTTGAGTTCTCTTTACTTTTTTTTAAATACTTTTCATTAACAATTATAACCTCTGGCTTGCATGATTCCTATCATATCAACAATAGGGCCCGGGTTTATGAAACATAGCTTTTTACTGAAGCGATCATTCTAATCCCTGAAAAGTGGGGTTATACAACTGGCTTGGATATACAGCCCGCAAAATGGCCAGGGACCATATTCTGCCCCTCCTGCTCCCCACTCGTATAGGGTAGTTTGTGCAGGGAGTGATGGACGAGGGCTGGATGAAGGTGGAGCGAGGGAGTGGCAATATGGCTGGATGAACAGGGCTTATTCATGTCACGGCCCTGTATGTCCTCTGGCTGTCTGCAGCATGCTCGGTTTATTCCACCCCAAAAGTGGAATAAGTGCTGGGCGCCACAGTGATTTCCATCCTCAGCCCCCACTACCGCAGTGTGTCACTGCGGGGGTGATTCCGGAGCTCGACCACAGGCTTGGGGGAGCCCCTATGTGCCGGACGGTGGGGAGAAGGGACTTTTCCACCGTGGTGTCCGTTGCTGCTCCTGCTCGATGCACCGATGCCATGACGACAGGATGCCACTTCACTGGCACATCAGCAAGAGCGCTGGGAGGGCTGGACGGGCAGGGCTTGGAGCATCTCCTGCAGCAGAATTCAGGGCATGCTGGGCCATCCAAGTGCCCTGACTCTGCTACTGCAGGAACGTATAGCTCACATGGTTGCAGAATCAGGTATATTTCGGTTCTGTGCAGCTTTTGTGCGTGTGGACGGCCCGGAAGTGCCCTGCTCAGAATCGGCCTCTAAGGCCATAGGGGTATATCACAAGGACTTCGGGGCTCTTTTACTAAAGTGTGTTGTGCAGTTAGCATGGGTTTCGGGGTGCACTAATGACATGCTGTGGCCTGTGCTGTGAGCATGCAACCATGACAGGTAGCACACAATAATTCCAACGTATTAGCGGCAGAGACTGGGCGTGGTAGGAAACGTGCACTAATGATGCATCTTGCAAACAGCATGGGTGCAATGACCTCCACCTCAATAGGTGAAGTTAACTGCGCCTGTGGTAGTGGTGACCCATGTTATTGAACAGCGCCATGCGTTACCTATCAAGGAAATGCTGTGCACCATCCCAACAGTTAACACCGTGGTGTTGCACCTAATGTCTCACGACTTTGTGCACTAGTGGCACATGAGGTGCAAAAGCAGAACCCACTCTAGTAAAAAAAGCCCTTTGTGTCTTAACAATAAACTTCCCTAAAATGCAATGTAACAGTCTATAAATGTACTTGGGACCCTTTAAATGTTTAAAATATATTTTTTTCTGAAATGAGAATAGATCTTGCAACAAAATAGAATATACTAAGCCAAACTCATTTCTATGGCAGCCATAAAAATGACTGGGAACAATTTTTATAAAGTTAATTTACTATATATAGGAACTTCTGCCATCTTCTATACCATATTAGCTGAAAATATTTGTTCAAAGTTGTATTGTAAATCGGACTCTCCTACAATCTACAATTAAAAACACTAAAACCTCAACTAGACTAATCAGCTCTTTGGATGGAGTCATTTCTATTGAGAAACAGTACAAGCAAGAGTCTAGACAGCTTCACTTTTAGAATACATTATGTTCTTTCACAGCTTTCCTGAAAGTTTTCCTAAGATCAAAAGTATAAAAGCAGTCATTTTGAGGGTGATTTTATAGTAGGTGGCTATGTGCACACTATTTTATAAAGACAAGTAGACGCCTACTTCTCTTTATGAAAATACTAATTTAAGTGGCCAAACACATGTAGCTTATGTAAATTCCCGGGCCTATCATTTTCAATGAGTGGAGGAGTAGCCTAGTGGTTAGAACACTGGTTTGGTAACCAAACAACCAGGGTTCAAGTCCCACTAGCACTCCTTGTGGCCTTGGGCAAGTCACTTAACCCTCCACTGCCTTGGAAGAAAGGCCTGGCAAACTGCTTCCAGTGACACTGCCAAGAAAACCCAGGAGCTTCTGAGTCACAACTGACTCAAAGGCTTGCATTGCATTTGCATAATTTTCAATTATGCATGTAAATTACAGTATTTTATAATCTAATTGCACCCTTCCATGCTTTGTCCACACTCTACTCAACCTCCACCTCTGTGCATGCCTACTGGCAAAGGAAGTGCCTTCATGCCATAATGTGTACCTTTGTGTTTGTATTTCATGAGGCCATTTAAGTGCATATGTGACCAGACATGCACAGGAATGACTTTATACAATTACCTTCTTAAACTTAAGTAATAACCTCCTACATGCATGTTAACTCCTTTGTGAATACTGAAATTAACACAGAAACAAGAAAAATAATCTCTTTGAAAACTTTTAGTGGTTGCCTGGATTGAGCATTTCCAGGTCATTTGCTCTGCAGCAACAGTGTGGTTTATGTTTTAAATTTCTGAAGCAATCTTGGAATGTTTTAATTTTATGGATCATATCAGATGCTTATGTAAGAAATGTACTGCATACTATAAATAATCTGGCAAAAGTCTCTCTCTGGTGGAGTATGCAGTACCCACCTAACTGTGGCTTTCAAATGAAGGACACCTACTGCCTTTAGGTTTCTATGTTCCCATTGTGGAGGTTATTTTAGAAGCCTCATTCATGTTTTGGACATCTGAATATGGGAAATCTTGAGTCATTTTAGAAATCAGGTATATGGACATCCCCAGCTCAAGGATGTCCAAGGAGATCAGGGGTTTGCTGGAGAAGTGACCTGGGTGCATCAATGAAGATTCACGTCACGGTACAATTTTAGAATGACCCAAGCACATCTGGCCCTAGTTGTTGAGGTGCCATGCCTATACCTACTCCTGCCATGAATAAGGAATGAAAAAGTGCTGGTTTCATGGTGGCAATGCTACCAGGAGGAAGAATACTGCACTGTCATCGTCACTGTCAATATTTGCTAGCCAAAGAAACAAGCATCTAAACACAAATCCCATGCAGATTACTAATCCACCACTGCACGTCTGAGTCTTTGAAATGTTACTGAACATGGCCATCTTCCTTCTGGAAGACACTGGCTGGAACATCCAGGAAGCAGCAGTCCAATATGGGGATATCTGCCTTTCTAAAATAACCCACAGCCCAACTCCATTCTTGCCTGTGGAGACACCCATCTTTCCTTGTGGGAAGGCAGCAATTTTAGATGCCACTTATATGTTCCTTCCTTCACTGCAGCCACTCCCCCAGGTTTTTGGACATTCTGCTAGGGACGGTGCATATACTCCCTAGTTGTCTCTTCTAAAATGCCACTTTTTATAGCACTCATATTACAGATTTTCTTAATACTGGTAATAAACGAAACATGGCATTTTGTAGAGTTGAGGGCGGTTGAGGGCGGTAGAGTTGAGGGTGGTTGAGTTGGCAGGAAACCACTGAGTCACTGTGGTTGGAAAAGAACCCAAGGCAGACAATGTGTCTAGTTCAGGAGACTGACAAGGCTAGATATCATTTGAAACCTGCCTGTCTGAGATTCGGTATCATGTGTTGGATCCTCATGTGAAGGGTAATTATTGAAGCTATTTACTTGAGTACATAGTGGCTTACCAGGATCAGTTGGCTGCTTGAAAATTACCCTCACTTAATCCGAGCAAGAGTACTTATGGGGTTCCCTAATACTTCCACTTTAATCCAGATTGAGAGGAGGCATATTTGCAGGTGTTTTTGGTGGGATGGGAAAATAACACAAATGTGGGCCTATTTACTAGACTATAGTAAAATTGAATGTTTGTGCATTTTTTTACGGCAGAAATGTTTACAGTGGGATTCACTAATACTTGGTACCTCAGTACTGAGGATTGCTGAATACTACAATAAATATTGTGTTTTCCTGCAACCTGTATTGTTGCTCATTCCTAGCTGCAACACATCAATGATAATGGGACCCTGAATGAGGATGCTTTGTTCTAAAGGGCTGGATCAGTGCAGATAAATAAAAGCCCTCTCCCCCATGCAATCTCTTAAAAAGAAAACGTGTGCCCCCACAAACCTAACCCCTACTCCTTGTAAAGTGGCTGGCCATCGTCATTTAAACGTAGACCTGGATATTCAATGCTGGGGTCATATCCAGCAACTGTCACTGAATATCTAGTTTATCTGTTTAGGGATTTAGTTAACTGTCAGTGGCGATATTCAGTCACTGTCCAGATAGCTAAACCAGGTAAAGTGAGGCCAACCTTCTGTGTGCCTAACCTTAGTCAGTTTACATTTCACCAGCCGGTGGATGAATATTGTATTAATCCTTCTTAATATGCCACCCTGCCTTGTTATGTTTATATTTATAATCACCTTTCCCAGAATAAACCAAATTTGTGCTGTCAGTATAAATGCATGCCTTCTTATTTATATTAGTAATTCACTACAACTTGCACTGTTTTAGGCTCAAGACAGACTTTCAAATTCTTATTGTTTTCAGATTTCTTTTTTCAAAGGTTTATTTGGAAGATTTATGGAGTTAGGGAATTCCAAGCATGTATGTTTCCATCCTGACATCTTATTAACAGTTTCTATTTGGTAGATCAGAGTAGTGTCTCATTGGTGTTACTAAGCATTAGAGATGTTGATGGCTGTACAGGGTCTGTGCCGTTCGAGGCTGGAAAAGAAGAGGGAAGGAGGTCTGTATGTGCTTTGAAAGTTTAAGTTGGGGAGTAGGTAAAGTCAGGATCATTGCTGGACCGGAGGAATCCTGAGTTTCTGTGACATCGGATCTCCTGGAAGAGGACACCCCAGGATTCTGGACTGGGCCACTTCATAAGAAAGTTTCTGGGAAGAAAAGACTTAGGGGCTTGTTTACAAAGCCGCGGTAGTGGTTCGCGATCGCGATCGCAGCTGCGGCCCCATTGAAATCAATGGGGCCGCGGCTCCGATTACGATCGCAAACCGCTACCGCGGCTTTGTAAACAAGCCCCTTAGAGTTTATAAGGAATTTTTGTGCCTCGGTGCTGAGAGCAGCGATTAAAGTCTGTACCTCCTGAGGAAGGCTGAATAGTCGACGGGATTTGTATTGGAATAAAGCTGCATAGCCTAACTGATGGGGTAAGGAGGGGTGAGGATATCCCCACTCCCCATCTCAGGGCCAACAGGGCCCCACAGCCGGGACTTTAAATTTGCAAGCACCATCGGGTGCGAAAAGCACCACTGCTGCAACAAAGGAGCCCCGTTCGACTTCAGGGTAAGGAGTGGTATGCTAAACCCCTTCTTGCTTCCCATTGCAAGGCCAATCAGGGCCCCACAACCAGGACTTTAAATTTGTAAGTGCCACCGGGCATGCCTGCACCTGGTAGGCCCTTTGGTAGGGACCTAACAGGACCAGCAGGAAGATCAAACGAAGAACACGACCAAAATGCAACAGCAGCACAAGAGTAGCCATACCGGGGCAGATTAAAGGTCCAACATATGCAGTAGCTAACTTCCAAGAGCCGGCATTTATAATCATCTAAAAGCAGCGGGCCCAGCACAGATCCCTGACATACCCTGACCCGAAATTAAAAGTCAATGCCCCCATCACCTTCACCACACAGACCCTGCACAGCCATCAACATCAGGAAACAAAAGGTGAGACCTCCTGCTTCCCACTGCTAAGGTCAATCAGGCTCTCACCGGCAATTAAAGAGTCATCACAACTCACAAACGAAGATGGCATGGTTCTCAACTGGACTAATACTACTACTCCTTAAATACATTTACACCAAAACCATGCAGAATGGGTTGATCCCTATCATCTACAGACAGAGGAACTTATTACTGGCATCCCATGCTCATGCACAACACAACAGAAGATATCACTGATTCATCAGAATCCAACAGACAACCCCCACTGAACCTAAGCCACTAGACATGCAACAATCCCTATCCATTAAACGTGCCCTGATTAATGCCCGCTCAGCATGTAACAAAATTAATACCCTCTCAGACTACAAAAAGCAACATAACATCAACATACTACTTGTCACCAATTCATGGCTGACTGAAGCGGACAATGTGCTAACTAACTAGCTCATTACACCTACATCAACCCTACTCAACTGCCTAAGGTGGGGAAGACGAGGAGGAGGGGTCCTCATCTTGGCAGAAAAAGACCTCGAGACCAAGACTACCTCTACCACCACAACTGACACAACAAACAGGGGCGGCCCAAGGGGGGTGCGGGGCTATGTGCAGAGACTCGGTGTGGCACCTCATTTGCATAAGGGTCTCATTTGCATAAATATTTGCATACTGTTACCATACACTAACTTTTAGTAAACATGCCTCTTCATGAGTGTATGGATAAAGAAAGACTAAAAGATTTCTACATTACTATAATCCAGTGCCATCCGCCAGGCACATTAGGAAATACTACAAACACTGCCCATTTAGAACCCATAGGAAACCCGCCGTATCATAACAGCACTACCAGGACTCACAAAGCACCATACCCTACTTATCAAAAGGCAACACTGCAAATATTAAACCAATACATTTCAGAGAATAACAATACATTACCTACTGGGGAAAGAGAACAAGTGGCAATGTCAAATAGGAATTACATAAACAGAATACCTCAGCTCAGTTACACATGCAGAACATACACCATCACCAAACAAGGAATCACAATTTAGAAACAGGAAGACAATAATTAAACTGGGAACCCTAAAAGCCAAACTTGGAATGTACAACAACAATGTAGAAATAAAACTATAAATTAATATCCTCTTGTACTAAACAAAGCGCAGATGTTAACGATGCACATTTCCCAGAGCTGACATATTCCAGTTAATAAATTCAAAATAAAGAGATATCTTTCTACCTTTTGTGCATTTTTTTTTAGTTGCAATTGTTCCAGCCACTTTCTTCTGGTTTCTTTGTGTCTTCTGCTAACTCTCCATCGTCTGCTGTCCATTTGTCTTTTCTTCTCTCTTCTAGTTTTTTTCCATTCTCTCTCTACACCTGCTTTAACATTCTAATCTTTCTCCTTTTGCTCTTTCCTCATTCCTATTTCATCCACTCAAATTGTACCACTCCATCCTCAATCCCCACTTACTCTCCCAATATCCGACCAATTGTAGATTTTTCTTCCCTCCCACACAAAATATTTTTCCCCTCTCCATTTCACTCTCCCAGCCCCATCCCCATCCCATTCTAATCTACCCCAACATCAGCTCCCTTCTAGTTCCAGCCCCACCCAGTATCTGCTCCCTTCTAGTCCCCGCATCAGCCCATTTCCAGTCCTAGCCCCCATCAGCCCATTTCCAGTCCTAGCTCCCCCATCCATTTCCAGTCCTATCCGAGTCCCTTCATCAGCTTATTTCCAATACCAGCCTCCCATCAGCCATTTCTAGTCCTTTCCTAGCCCCAGCATCAGCCCATGTCAAATCCTAGCTCCCCTCCACTCAGCCCATTTCCAATCCAAGCCCCCCATTAGCCTACTTCCAGTTCTTGCCCCTCCATGAGTCCATTTCAATCCAAGCCCCCACCACAGACCATTTCCAATCTTAGCTCCCCCCAACACCCAATTCCCAGTCCTATCCTAGCCCCTCCATCAGCCCATTTCCTGTCCTAGCTCCCTCCCCTCAGAGCCCATTTCCATTCCAAGCCCCCCTCCCCATCAGCTATTTGCACTTCAACCCCCCTTCCACTTAGCCTATTTCCAGTCCTAGCAACCCCCCAACCCATTACCAGTCCTATCCCCCCATAGCCTATTACCAGTCCTAAGCCCCCATCAGCCCACTCCCAGTCCTAATCCCATCAGCCCATTTCCAGTCCTAACCCCCATCACCCAATTTTCAGTTTAAGCCCCCCCATAGCCCATTACCAGTCTTAACCCCCCATCAGCCACTTCCAGTCCTAGCCCCATCAGCCCATTTCCAGTCTTAGCCCACCACCCATAGCCCATTACCAGTCCTAACCCCCTCACCCCATTTCCAGACTTAGCCCCCCCATAGCCCATTACTAGTCCTAACCCCCCATCAGCCCACTTCCAGTCCTAACCCCATTAGCCCATTTCCAGTCCTAAGCCCCCCCCCCCAGCCCAGGTAAAATTTAAAATAAAAAAAATGTCTGCTGCCACGGCCGCTATAGCACCAGCAGAATCGAGTGTCCCGTGGGGCCCCCCCTGCCCAGCAAAGCCTGCCCACCCTGCATCAGCTCCCTCTCCACAGTCGCACTGGCTTTCAGAGCGCGAAGGGAAACTAGTTTCCCTTTTGCTTCTCTGTTAAGCCCGCGGGGACTGATGGGAACTTTCCCATCAGCGCCTGCGGGCTTAACAGAGCCACGAGGGAGAAACTCTCCCTTCGCGCTCTGAAAGCCGGTGCGACTATGGAGAGGGAGCTGATGCAGGGAGGGCAGGCTTTGCTGGGCAGGGGGGGCCCCACGGGACACTCGATTCTGCCATGGCGGCTGCGGCCACGGCCGCGGCAGCAGACAGCTTTTTTTTTTAAAATTTTAAAATTTACTTTTAAATCAGAATGTTCTTTGTGCAGGACCACCTGAAACACGGGGCCCTGTGCAAAAAACATTCTAGCTCAATGGACGGGCCAGCGCTGACAACAAATGCCCTAGTGTGGAAAACAAGCACCTTTCCATCTGTCTAGTCTATAGAGCTCCTAATACAGACATAGGCGATCTCTCAGTACTCCTTGATATAGCATGAGCCCATGCAGTAAAGGACAAGTCCTTTATAATGTTGAGTGACTTCAATCTCAACTCTGCACCAAAAGCACAGAGAGAAGAGACTTGCCATAGAGATAGGAGAAGCTTATTGCAGATATAAGGAGCAGCATTGTGAAAAGATCAAAGTCTGGGGTTAGCATTAGAAGAGGAGGGCATCAAGAGAGGGAGATCAGAGGAGGAACAGAGTTCACAAGGGGGGGGGGGAGTAGGGAGAGAGGAGGGAGGAAAGATAATCAGGGATCCTGGTACTCCACTGAAATAAAAAAGGCCAAACACGAATTACAACAGATTGAACATCGCTGGAGGAAAACAAAAAACTCACTTCACCAGATCCAATACTCCTCAAAACAAGATGTATACAATAAGCTAATTCACAAACATAAAAGGGATTATCACTCAAGCCTAATCCTTAAATCATTGAACAAACCCAGAGACCTGTTCACAATAGAAAAATTATTCATCCGTGCACCATCAGCCCAACCTCAAACTGGAATGCAACCAGAAGATTTTTCAGAACATTTCTAGAACATGCTAACCCCCACAAATACCTCAGCAATGAAGACCAGACCACCACTCTTCACCAATCTCAGATCACAGTGCTAGACTATATTCGCTACTGTCTAAAAACAAAAAGTTCACAATCGCTCTGCCAAAGAGCTTTTTCCTTCTATGGCCCTACAAATTTGAACTCATTGCCACCAGCCCTAAGGTCCATCCAAGATTTAAATGATTTCTGAAAAGAGCTAAAAACACATCTCTTCATGGAAGCCTATGGAAATATCACATAGAATATCCCCAGCACCCTACAACCTATCATTCCCATTCATATCCATAAATCCTAATAGCTATCATTCCCATTCCACACAAGCTAATACTGTGTATATAGTTATCTCTGTTAAGGTTACAAATTAATGACACAATGTTCTATGTAAACCGCCATGATATTAAGAATAGCGGTAGAAAAAAAAAACATTAAATAAATAATAAATAAATGTATGTTCATGAGCACACATTTCATTCATTTGGGCACCTGGAAATTTAAAAGTTCATGCAATTAGATTCTATTTGCATATATCTATGTAGGGATGTGCATATGTTTAGTGATTATTTGGCTGTAGTCATGCTAAAGTGATTTAACATATACTAACCTACAAATTAACATGTTTTAAGTCAATTAGTAAACAGTAGAATACAAGAGCACATATAAAAAATTACTATTAAAACAAATGTGTGAAGCTAAAAAACACTCCAAAATCAGGAGAAATCTGAGGAAAAAATGAAAACTAATCTATGCATATTTATTTATCATTTCTTATATGCTGCCTTTCATGATATCAAGGTGGTTTACATTGAACAGGGCATTATAACTTGGAGATAACTATTTTACAGGGAACATAGGTGATGGAGGGTTAAGTGACCATAAGGAGCACCTGTGGGACTAGAAACCCCAGTCATTCTGGCCCAAGGTTGCTGTTGAACCCCTGACCTTCTGGCCTGAGGTAACTTGCCCCAACCACTATTCCACTCCTCCCTCCTATGGATTAATGTACATGCAATAAATTTGCACTCTTAGGGCCTTGTTTACTAAGTAGCGGTAGTGGCTTCCAATCGATATCAAAGCCACGGCCCAATTGAATTCAATGGGGCTGCGGCTCCGATATCGGTCGGAAGCCGCTACTGCTGCTTAGTAAACAAGTCCCTTAAAGTTCTAGTGCACATACAATGTGAAGGTAGTTATATAACACGTCACCATAGGCAGGCACCCACTTAGAACTACTGGTAAGGGGGGGGGGGGCAGTCACAGTGAAGCACTGGAGCAGGAATGAATGGGTATCATTCCTGCCCCAGTGTCTCCTGAACCTTTGAGTGAGTCAGAATCCCAGCAAGGTGGAGGGATGCAAGTGGGAGTAGGGTTGGCCACATTTTTTTTTTATGATTTAAGAAGTGGGACTTAGAGGGGTAGGAGTTCAGTGGGTAGGTGGTGTCTTTAAACTTTTATGCCCTGGGTAAGAGTCATGAGAGCCCTTATTTATTTATTTATCTATCTAAACACTTTTCTATACAGTGCTCTTTAAAATCAGTGTGGTTTACAATTAACATTTCCTTGTACAGTGCAGGAGGACCTGCATTGTGCTTACATTGAATAGGCGCAGTAACTTGGATTTATAACTGGGGTATCTATAAACAGGTGGAACCCTTTATTGCCATGCCGTACAACGGCATGGCTGGGTCTCCAAACTATGTACAGAACTTGTCAATTATTTACAATTACTTACAATCTCAGTTTATTTACGTTTGTTTGACATTCATTGTCCTATCAGATAGTTGG
Organism: Ichthyophis bannanicus; assembly: GCA_033557465.1. Classification (NCBI taxonomy): domain Eukaryota; kingdom Metazoa; phylum Chordata; class Amphibia; order Gymnophiona; family Ichthyophiidae; genus Ichthyophis; species Ichthyophis bannanicus. The sequence goes on from CM066034.1 coordinate 114,127,988, forward strand.
GTTAGTGCCTATAGTAGTCTTGGTCTGCATAGGGTGTGCGGGGGGTGCTGCCGGGGTGGACTGGGGTGTGGCAGTTGGGGTTGAGTCATTGGACTGTGAGTAATGTAGAAGAAATAGATGATGCCTTAAAATGGTGGTGCTGTCACCACACAAAAGTAAATTTTTTTTGTTTTCTGCATCATGAAATAAAATAACTACCCTTCCAGAGGTGTAGCTGCTATTTTTGCAAAGGGTCCACACTCTCGTATTTTTGATGTGTTGTAGCATTTCTTTGATGATTTTGCATCAAAGCAGCCCATTAGTAGCACCTTTAAATAAACGTTGGCATGAAACAGATTTCATGTGAAATTTGTAAAGTAGCTTCAAAAGGTGCACTTTGCATGAACAAATCATGCAGAATTTCTGACATTTGGCTTTTGTGCATTTTGCTAGACGCTTTGCACTTGTTTTCACATGAAGTGCAATTTGTGAAGTTACTTTGTACTTTGCTACGTGAAGCTCCTTGATAAGGATGCAAGCTACAGAGTAGCAGGATATCTATCTAATAGCACATAGCATTGAATAATTGTCCTTTGCTTGGCTGACATTATTGCTTAATAAAAGTGCTTCAACATTATTAATTAAAATGGCACAGAGAAAAGTAAACGAAGGCCCAAGTGCCTTACAGCATGGGAATTTTGGGAGGAGCATTGGCATTTCACATCATCTTGTTTTCTCCCATGGTAAGATAATTCCCATAATGCACTGCCGCCTTTAATTAGCACGCTACAGCAATGCTGATTCTTTTGGCGTTAGCACAAATGGTAGTAAGAATACTAGCAAAAGAGCAATATTGTATTTCTGTTCTCCTCGCCTTTGGACACAAGACACAAGCAGTTTTAAAACAGCTCTGTGCGAGATCTATCTATACTCATTTTCAAACCACAGAACACTTGAAAACGGCAGCCATTTAAATTTGACCCAGACAGTCTGCATTTTGGATAAAATGTTCTATGCAAGGTTGTATCCCTGACCTGAATAACACCGAGTTGATTTTCGATGTTAGTGTTGCTTTATCTCTTCAGAAGGTGTTGGGAATTTATGATGTAGATATGCATTATCAGGGACAATGTTTCCTGGCAAAAGCCCTGTGTTTGTGGAAGCAGGTCATGTAGACCCATTATCAAAATTATTGGTCTCATATTGACTCCCACTATTATCAATTCCATTAGTGAAGATGAAAAGACAGCTACTCAGTGTACTGTATACGAGTATGCAACGTTTCTATCTTTATCTAAGGCAGTTTTTCCATTCTATGTACCAATAAGAAAAAGGCTTCACAAATCAGGCCCTAAATTTGTTGCTACGCTACTTTTGTTGATCATCCAAACAGCATCGAGGCCTTGAGCGTTTCATGCTGAAGTAAGATGTCTTAATACCCATGGCATTTTTTAATTTCAGCATTACTGCACAATGCAAGGTCTGATTTATCAAGGGCATTCTCCCATTTTGTGCCTACGGGGAAAACAATTTGATAAATCTGGTTCTACAATGTCATGCATTATTACTTTCATTCATGCAACAATAGTTACAGATGAATCCCCCAAATAAACTATTTTTCTCTGAAAGTAGCAATACTAGCAAAAAAAAAAAATGTTTCAGAACGTTCACTAAGCCGTAAAGACAACACCAAAAGGATCCCTCCAATTCTTCAGATTTTTTTTCTTTCATTTCTGAATAGATGCTAGTGTTTAAGGGGCAGTTTCAAACTTCCTGTTTAGGGAGAGTCTGCAAGTATTTTTTTAGCATGGATTTTGCCTCAAATCTTGCAGCCAAAAAGTACACTTGTACTTTCACTTCAAAACTGCCTGTGGACATTTACCTCTATGTTTTTGGCAGGTAATTATTTTCATAGGGAACTGAAAATGTGATCTAAGCATAGTGGGGGTAATTTATATAAAGGATTTCAGATGCATGAACTCTGTTTCCCACACATAAAAGGTGTCTCCTAAAATTACCACAGAGGTTATGTGCCTAAAAGTTTGAATGGTGACAAGAAGGCACAACCTTTTCAGCAACTCATCTGTAGGCTTGTTTGGGGCACAGATAGTTTGAATGGGGCACAGGCAGAATCACAAAGGGTTCGTAAAATATATGCTTACATGCATACATCACTGTGTATATATGCATCTGCTCTGGAGCAGGTGCAAATACAGATGGGCGCATGTTAACTGCCATTGTTTAGGTTTTCTGAGGCTATTTTATATAAACACATACAGTAAGTAGGTGCTTATGGGCCCAATTTCGTCCCAGATGTCGATCCCCTCTATACGTCCTGTCTGAAACGGACGTACAGAGGAGATAGCGATTCTGATCCCATTGGACACATCTAGCCCTGTGGGATCAGAATTGTGAACAGTCCTGCACATGCAGGCTGGGATTGCGATTCAGTCTGACCTGCACGTGCAGGACTGTCCCCGGCTAACTCGGTCAAGGCTCCTCAATTGAGTTACGGTGCCATCATGTCATGTTGCCATGGCACTGCAGCTCCATTGAACAGTTGCCGGACTGCAGGACCTCATTCCCCACAGCCCAACCCCCAATCCGGTCTCCAAAGGCCAGGGCCGGTCTACGGGGACCTGTCGCAAAATGACATATGGGGAAATTATTCCACCTCAGAGGTCCGTCCAGGTCCGTATAAGTCGCCGGCCCTGGACATACAGGGCAAACATTAGAATCAACCCTATACATCCAGGGTCAGCGACTGCCCAGACTCCACCCCTGAGCCGTCTCTTCCCTGCCCCATCTAACTTCCCTACACAACAGGCTGGGAAGTCAGTCACGGCCAGGTAAAGGCACAAATAGCGGTGATGATGTCCACTTGGGCCATCAATCCCCGCTATTAATGGCACAGCATAACCCCCTATGTGTCTTTATAAAATAGCCAGAAAATAGATGCCTACTTGAACCTCCAACTTAGGCAACCTCATTATGTTTGTTCTCGAACCAAAACTCACCTTTAGGAGAGGGGAATGCCTCTTTTTACTGTGGCTCAAAGTTTGCATGTTGTAGAACAATGCATGTACTTTACATTGAGGGACTGATGGACAGTTTGTGCAGAGAAGATGCCTTTTACAAAAGTAAATGGCTTTGAAAATGTCTATCCAAAGAAAGACCATATGACTTAGTCACTCCCAAGAGCAGTCATAGTACCAGCAATCTCACTTTGACCTCTTCATAGCAGAAACACAAATTACAGTGAAGCTGTGGAATCAAGGCAGTGCCGTTGCAACGCCACGCGGTACCAAAGCATGGTAGTTTCTTCTCTGGTGCACTGGGCAAGGGGCTGCCCACTACATAAGGTACACATACAGATTCTGGTTCTTATGAATTGTCAACCCAGTTTATACCCGTGCAAACGTTACCACTGGCATGGTAGGAGGCAGTTTCCTTGAAATACAATTCATGGGATATTCACAGGAATGAGGGAATAGGGAATATTTTCCTTACCTTCTTCCCTTCGTCTGGAGCCCTCATACCCACAATTCAAAAAGTTGTTAAAAACTCATTTGTTTCAACAGGCCTTTGACCTCCCCTGTGACACCCCTTGTGATATCCCTACCTAAGTATTGTTCTCTTTTGCTTACTCTGCTGATATATTACTGCTTCTACTTCTTTCCTATATTATTGTGGTGTTCTTTTCATTTTTCTATAGCGTAGACATGTTTATTGTAAATCTCTCTAATATCTCAACAAGGGTGGTATATAAAGTGTAGAAATAAAGATAAAGACAACGATTTTAAAAGATGCAATAGCTACATAAAGGCAAAAACACGGAGGAGAAGACAAAAGACACATAAGAAGGGGAGAAAGTAGAGCTGGGATATATGTTTAAGTACCTACATTGAATTATCTGATTGCTTTGGAGTTGGCTTTTTTTTTTTGACCAGTTCAGAGAGTGATTTCAATTTTGAGTGTCTGTGTAGAGAGTGACATATATAAGAAAAAATAAAAAAAAGGACTTGAAGAGTATTCCATAAAAGTTTAGCTATACTCTATTTGGGATCAATGATTGAGAACACAAGACCTATAAATGCAGCTAGTTTAGCTGATATGGAAGGTCTGGTTTTAGTATCTCAAGGTCCTGTTTACTTGAGTGTTTGTTAGCATTTTGAAAGAATATTATTTGGTGATGCATTGGAGAGAAGCAAAATGGAAAAAGGACATACTAAAGCTTGTAACTGTAATGCTGGACAAAAAGTATATGAAGAAATAAAATAATAAAGTGCATTAATGGGTTCATGAGTTAGTAATAAGTGAAAAGCCATAAAAATAAGTCAAACAAAAAAGTGTGAAGAATGCCTTTTTTAGATGATATTCCAGGAAGTGAAACGAGATAAAATGGAATCCCTGTTGGTGACCTTCTCGATGCATTTGTCATTCTGTTACTCACAGTAAGCCATCATTCTCATGATTTTGGGCCCGATAATCCAAGGCATTTACATGATTTACAAGCCCTATGCTCTGTGCCCAGCATGCCCCATTTCCACCATCTCCATTTCTCGTTCCTTTCTCTATTTCCCAAATGTCAGTTCCAGATGTTGCATGACCCAGAAAACTGCAAAGATAATCATACTAGCTATGGAAACCCAAGAGAACATTTAAAGACATTTTACAGGAAGAACAAATTTAAACTCACCAGAGAACCTTCCAGTCTATGGGAAAAGAGAGAACTTCAGCCAATTTTCAGCTTCTTTCCCACCAATATGGTTTGAGGACTACTATATAAAAGAACAGACATCCACTGCTTAACCACCCTGAAGAAAGGCACAATATGGAGGCTGGAACATTGGTTCCAGTCCCTAAGATGCAGCATGACCCATAAAATTTCACAGATGGCTATATTTGGGGTCTGTTTTCATGGAGATGGCGTCTGGCGATGTTGTGGACAGAGCCCAGGGGAGGAAGGGTAAGGTACGGTTTATCATCAGCCAATGCATCTGCTTCTTGTGTATGCCTCAGGGCAGGTGCAAATATCAACCAGAAATTCTTCAATTTAGATGTTGTTTTCCTTTGTAAAATGGGAAGTCCATATACATTTGTTAGGCATGCCTAAACCGTGCCCAAGTCATACCCTTCCACAGCCCCCTTGAAATCTCTGCATCACCTTGGTACACACCACCGCTGCACAAAATGAAGAAGGAATTAAGAAAATTGGAGAGAAAATGGAGACGAACCAAGAATGATGCGCACAAGATGGAATACCTGGCGCTCCTAGCTAAATACAAAAATGAGGTCAACCATGCCATAAAAGCATACCACACCAACATACTCAACAAGGCCATTAATAGACCCAGAGAGCTGTTCGAATTAGTCAAGTCGCTCACAAAAACCTCGCATGATCATGACTGCAATGGCAAAATAAAGGCCCAAGACTTGGCTGATCATTATGCAAACAAACTTAATCCCCCTATCCCGACACTCCAGCCTCATGACCTGAACACAACATGCCCCAGTCAGCAAAACTACAAGAACACAAGCTCTAAATTGAAAGAAGAATGGACTACTTTCCAGACAATAGATGATAAACTAATCATAAATACCATCTCAAACCTAAATACAACAACCTCTCTTTTAGATCCATGTCCAGCAGAATGGATCAAATCTACTAAACAAGAAATTGCTCATCATATAGTGCATATAGTAAACCAATCTCTGCAACAAGGTATCATGCTAGCACAACTTAAAAGGTCCCTCATTAGGCCTATATTAAAAAATAAAACTCTCAACAAAGAAGACCCAACCTCCTACCGTCCGATATCAAGCATATCCTTCCTTGCAAAGATTATCGAAAAAGTAGCCCAACAGCAACTGCAGGACCACCTAGACGAAAACAAAATCCTTGATGTTCATCAATACAGTTTCCGGCAACACCATGGAGTAGAAACCCTGCTCATAGCGCTTCTAGACAACCTCATCAAGGGCCTGGAAAACAAAAACAAGATGTTCATACTTATATTCATAGACATATCAGCAGCTTTTGACACAGTACATCATGAAACACTCTTGAGCAGATTTGCATCCATAGGTATAGCAGGAACCCCACTAAAGTGGTTCAAGTCCTACTTAGCAGGTACGCTACAATAACGAACAAGCAAAGCCTTTCCCCCAAACCCAAGGAATACCCCAAGGCTCAGCTATCTCCTCCCTGCTATTCAACGTGTACATTCAGCCAGTATGTATGATCTTCCAGAAACACAATATCAGCTACCACTTATATGCGGATGATATTATGATGTATACACAACTCGATGTAAACAACCCTAATTACAACCAATTCGAAGAATGCCTACATGAAATGCAAAATTGGCTCCAATGCAACAACATGTCTGTAAACCACAAAAAAACTGAAGTAATGTTCATATCAGGAAAACAGGGCTTCTATCCTCCTGCAACTATCACCCTGAACAACAACACCTATCACTCTAAAAATGAGATCAAATATTTAGGTGTATTGATTGATGATAACTTAAAAATGGACAAACACCTCCGGATAACCAACCGAGCAATATTTCACAAGCTGAGAGTTCTACAACCTCTACGCAGCATCATTGACCACTCGGACTTCAGAACAGTAGCTCAGGCTCTCATCATTCCCCACCTTGACTACTGTAACGCCATCTTACAAGGTCTACCGAAGAAAACCTTAAACATCCTACAAATGGCACAAAACGTATCAGCCAGGATTATTATGAACAAGAACCTGATAGATCACATCACACCAGTCCTGATTGAGCTTCACTGGCTCCCCATCACTGCACGAATAAAATACAAAGTGCTAGTAACATTTAAAATTATCCACAAAGTATCCCCTTCTTTCCTCTCTAACCTTATCACCACACAGCCCCTCAACAGAAGCAGACGGACCACTAACCTTAACACCCTCTGCGTACCAAGTAGCATAAGAGCAGTCAAAGAACTGACGAGCAACAGAGCTTACACGTATTCAGCACCCATGCTCTGGAACCAGCTGCCTCATGAGATACGTCTGATCGAAGACCTAAAGGACTTCAGGAAAAAGCTTAAAACCCACCTTTTCCACACTCATTACGGCATCGCCTAGGCAGATTTACCACATATCTAATCCCATCTTGCCTAATGGCTTTCCATCCTGGATACTGAAGTCTATATTTATGTAAATATTCAGGCATCTATGTCTCTTTAAAAGGCTTACCTGTGATCTGATAAAATGTATATATGTACATATTCTACCCCCCTTGCTCATCTACAAATCTAATATCCCACCCCACTGATCAAATGTATAACCTGTACCATATTTTGTTGATGTGTGCTCCTCCCTGAAATCAGATTTGTATACTTATATTGTACTGTACATCCACCCTTGTTTCACAAGTAGACCGCTGCTGATCGCTGGAAGTAGCGGTATACAAATTTATACCAAATAAATAAATAAATCACAGTTTCTACGTGAGCAAATAACACCATTCCAATATCACCCAAAGTCATCTTTGACTCCTCCCTCTCCTTCTCCACATATATTCAACAGATAGCTGAAACCTGTCATTTCTTTCTATATAAAATTTGCCTCTTCCCTTCCTAACACACTACTAAAACACTTTTCCACTCTTTAATCACCTCCCATCTCAACAATTGTAACCTCTTCCTTACTGGTCTCCCTCTGAGTCACCTCTCTCCTCTTCAGTCTGTTCAGAACTCTGCTGCTTGGCTAATCTTCTGCCAGCTCCGATATACACATATAACCCCTCTTCTCAAGCCACTTCATTGGTTCCCCTTCCGTTTCCATATCCAATTCAAACTTCTCCTTCTGACCTATAAATGCATTCATTCTACTACTTTCCCTACCTTTCCTCTCTCCTCTCTCCCTACACCATACCTCGTGAACTCCACTCTTCCACTGGCCTGCTTCTCTCACTTTTCTTCCACTGCCAACTCCAGACTTCAATCCTTTCACCTTACTGTTCCTTATGCCTGGAACAAACTACCCAAGTCTATAGTCAGGATTCCTCTCTCCCCCTTTTCAAATCCATGCTGAAGGCTTACCTCTTTGAGACTGCTTTTAGATCCTGATCCCTTGTTTTCCTTGTGGTTCCTTAAGTTCCCTATTTGTATCCTTTCTTTGAGCCACCCAGATCTAGTCTTACCCTCAAAACCTTCTATATTTGACCTGCCAAATAGCCCAATCACATCAAACCTGCCTTTTCCAGAATGTTTAATTGGGGACCCCTAATATGAATTTTTGTCACTGCCTTCATACCACCATTTTCATAAAAAAAATGAAGTCAGTAACTCTGGAAAATGTCAAGATGGCTGTCTTTGCATGTTTTCGCCTTCCCTTTATATTCTAGTTATTACCTTATGAGATTCATCCTTACCCACATGTTTCTGTTTTAGCAGACAGATCATGTTGAGGCCTGCTTATTAGCCAATTAATTTTAAGACTGGTTTTCAAGCTTCTTTTTTTCTCCTTTCCCTATCCTCCACTGGAAGACTTGTAGATGGAGTCAGGAAGACAGTCATGTCCTGGACTCTTCACTCCTCTGTACCACCATCTTAGAGAAATAATAGCTTGTCCAAGACATACTTTGATATTGAACAAGAAACATCTATTGATTATTGTGAAAGACTCATGATAATGTAAACTATGACCCTATCATGTTCCCTGTAAAATAGTTATCTCCAAGTTATAATGCCCTGTTCAATGTAATTTCAGTTTGTTCAATGTAAACCGCCTTGATATCATGAAAGGAGGTATATAAGAAATATTAAATAAATAAATAAATAAATAAATATCAAAGTGAGTCAAGTATCAGCAATACCCTTGAGGACAGAAAGAGCCCCTTCTATCATGGAGTCAAGCATGATTTTCAGGGACAACAGCATTACTAGATTGAAAACCGTTATGAATGTTTTTGGGGCAAATAATAAATTCTTGTAGTATGTATTCCACACAAGATAAAGGCTTTTTTTTTGTTTGGGGGGGGGGGGTATGTTTATCCATTATTTTCATCCAGATACATTTGATTTCTTTTATTTTTAATGAATTTGGTATAATAAATGCACTGCATCTTCTCTATTATTGCTGCTGCTGCTGCTTCTTTCTTTTTATATCTCATTTTCCATTCTGGGTAATCTTCTGGTGTTTATGTTGTGAAATATGCATGAAACAGTATGTATCTTAAGTGAGTCTTAGGGTGACGCTAGCTTGAGGTTTAGAACAACAAAGCTTCTTCTTTAATTAGATCCATACTAATTCAAATTGCAAAGTTGAAGGAGATTCAAACAACCTTTAACCAAAGGGGAAAAAAAAGAGAATATTATATTCTGTAACTAAAAAAAAAAAAGGTGGCAGCATGACTCCAGAATTTGTTTGGTGAGGAGATTAAAGAGTAATAATGGAGAATGGCCTATGTAATGCCAATTTTTAAAAGGGTTCCAGAGGTGACCCAGGATACTACAGACTGGTGAGACATCTGTACTGAACAAAAGGGTAGAAACCATTATAAGGAACAAAATTACTGAACATGTGGATAGTCATGGTTTAATGGCAGGAAGCCAATATGGATTTAGCTAAGGAAAGTCTTGTTTTACTAATCTGTTATATTTTTTTGAAGGTGTGAATAAAATAGTAGATAAAGGTGAGCCAATCGATATAGCATATCTGGATTTTCAGAAAGCTTTTATAAGGTCCCTCATGAGAGACTCTTGGCAAAATCAAGAAGTCATAGGATAGGAGGGAGTGCTGTGGATTACGAGATGATTAAAAGAAAACAAAGATAAGGGCTAAATGGACAATTTTCTCAATGGAGAAAGGTGACTAGTGGAGTGCCCCAGGGATCTATGCTTGGTCCACTGTTTGTTTGTTTGTTTTTTCATATTTATAAATGACCTGGAAATGGATGTAATGAGTGAGGTGATTAAATTTGCAGATAACACAAAATTATTCAAAGTTGTTAAAACACAAGAGAATTGTGAAAAATTGCAAGAGGACCTAGAAAAGGTGGGAAACTGGAGGTCCAAATTGCAGATGTCATTTGGTTTAGACAAGTGCAAAGTTGTGCATTTAGGGGTCATTCTGAGCTGCGAATAGTAGGGATGGACGTCCCATTGGGATATCCATTCCTGCTATTCAGCCCATCTGCCGACCCCGACTAACTTCCCCATACGTTGTATGGGAAGGTTAGATGAGGGCAGGAAAGGGGCAGAGTAAGGGCAGGCAGTGGGTGGTCCACGGCTCTGGATGTACAGGGCCAATTCCAATTTGGTCCTGTACATCCAGGGCTGGCAGACTGAATGGGGAACTTATTCCATCTCTGAGATGGAATAAGTTCCCCTAGTTGGCGGGACACAGCAGGCCTGGGCAGCAGAGGACATAGGAGGGGTGGAGGAGATTTCCTGTAGCCTGACCTTGGCCTTGAGAGGCCAGACTGTAGGTCAGGCTCCAGGGAATGCTAAATCTGTTCAATGGCCAGGGATCACGGCTCCATTCAGGAGCCTTGACTGAATTAGCTGGATTAGGCCTGTGCATGCAGGCTGATCGGGATCAGGGTCCCGGCCTGCACGTACAAGCTTGGATGTGATTCTGATCCCACGGGGCTAGACGTGGGATCAGAATTCCATCGAACTCTGTGCATCTGGTTCCAACTGGGCGCACAGAGGGCCGGGATGTCCAAGATAGAATTGGGTCCTTAGGGAAGAACAACCTAAACTACAATTACAAAATGCAAGGTTCCACATTAGGAATCACCACACAGGAAAGGGATGATGTCACCATGGATAGTACATTGAAGCCCTCTGCCCAGTGTACAGCCACAGCCAGGAAGGCAGATGGAATGCTGGGAATCATAAGGAAAGGAATAGAAAATAAAATCAAAAATATTATAATGCCTCTGTGTCTCTCTATGGTGCAAGTGCACCTTGAATCTTGTGTGAAAATCTAGTCTTAAAAAGGATTTAGCAGAACTGCAAAAGGTGCAGAGAAGGGCAACCAAAATTGTAGAAGGGATGGAAGGATTTCTTTATAAGGAAGGGCTTAAAAGGTTAGGGCTCTTCAGCTTGGAAGGGAGACAGCTGAGGAGAGACATGGTGGAGGTCTATGAAATAGTGAATGTGGTGGAACAGGTAAATGTAGATCAGCTGTTTACTCCTTTAAAAAATAGGGAAACCAGGGAACATACAATGAACTTTCAATGTGGCACATTTAAGACTAATTGGAGAAAATATTTTTTCACTCAGCGTGTAACAAACTCTGGAATTCATTACTGGAAGATGTGATAAAAACTGTTAATCTGGGTTCAAAACAGATTTGGATGAGTTCCTGGAGGAAAGGTTCATAAACCATTATTAAAGAGGACTGGGCAAATCCACTGCTTACCCCTGAGACAAGCAGCATGGAATGAGTATACCTTTGTACTTGAGACCTGGAATGGCCACTGTTGGAAAAAGGATGCTGGGTTTGATGGACTAGGGATGTGCAGACCAAAAAAAATTGTATCCCTTTGTTACATTTTTTTTTTCATATCATATCATATCATTTTCACTTAATAGTGTGTACTCTTTTGCACATTCTCTCATGCATGCACAAATAGGGTGCACTCTTCCAAAAAGCATAGTTACTCATCTGTAACAAGTGTTCTCCGGGGACAGCAGGAATCAGTCCTCACATATAGTGACATCGATGCCACCAGAGCCCGTGTGGAGCAAACCCCCAGCTTTCAAAGAAAGTCTTTGGCAGTTGCTACCACACATGCATGGTCCCCTTCCCACCCAAAGGTGCCATCTTTGTTCAGTCAAATGACATAGCTAAAAGATGGCAAAACAAAAAAGATAAAAGGACTGCAACTCCAAGGAGAGGAGGGAGGGTTGTGAGGACTGATTCCTGCTGTCCCCAGAGAACACCTGTTACAGGTGAGTATCTATGCTTTCTCTGGGAACAAGCAGGAAGTCAGTCCTCACATATGGGACTCCCCAGCTACAGGCTGCTAAGAACCAATAGCACAAAATGGTTTCCACAATGAGAGCCGCAAGCAGCCGCAATGAAATAGGACCTGCACATAAGGAAAGTAGCACTCCAGTAGCCTGAACACAGAAGGGTCAGAGGGCAGGAGTTGCCTAGACCCCAAAAAGGTTATGGAGCACAGCCTGACTGAGGCACTGTCCCATCAGGACTCCCTATCCAGGCAGTAATGAGCTGCAAAGGTATAAACCGAAGACCAGGTGGCGGCCTGGCAGATGTCTGTCAGAGGAACAGAGTGCAGATGAGCCACTGATGCCACCATAGCCCTGACCCTGTGAGCCTTGAGACGGCCTTTCAGTGGAAGCCTCGCTTCCTCATAAGCCCGGGCAATACAGTCCGCCACCCATGTGGACAGCGTATGCTTTGTCACCACCTCCCCCAGCTTGCTGGGATCATAGGAAATGAAAAGCTGAGAGGCTTTTCAGTGGCCTTGAGTACATTGAATGTAGAAAGACACGGACCTCTTACAGTCCAAGGTATGGAGGACTGCCTCTGCTCGACTGGCATGCAGTCTGGGAAAGAAGGTAGGAAGGACCACTTCCTGGTTGAGGTGGAATGAGGACACCACCTTTGTAAGGAACTTCGGGTGCGTGTGAAGCACCACCCTATTCTTGTAGAACCTGGTATAAGGCATATCCACCACAAGGGCATGAAGCTCACTCACACTTCAGGCGGAAGTGAGCGCAACCAGGAAAACCACCTTCCAGGAGAGATAGCGGAGGTGACACATAGCCATCGGTTCAAAGGGCAACAGGGTGAGCTGCCAAAACACTACATTGAGATAGTCACTGGAGGGCAGACCGGGGGCTTATACAGGAGTAGGCCCTTTAGGAACTGGGACAATACTGGATGAGCTGAGAGGGGCTTCCCATCCATCTGATGGTCGTTCGCCGCTAGGGCTCTGAGATGCACTCTGGCAGAGTTGGACTTAAGCTCCTTCTTGGAAAGGTGGAGAAGGGGTATTGTAATACCACAACCACTGGGCAAGAAAAGGGGTCAACCCCCTGCTCAGCACAACAAAGTTAGAACCTGTGCCACTTAAAAGCGTGGGCCCATCTGGTAAACACTCTACGTGAAGCCAGCAAAACATCCTCCACGTCCTTTGGGAGGAGAAGCGGGGCTAGTGTCACCCTCTCAGCAGCCACACCATCAGCGAAAGGGAGCTGAGGTTGTGATGCAGAAGATCCCCATCCTGGGAAAGGAGCCATGGAGCTGACCCCCAAGGGGATGGGGGCCTCCACTGCTAGCTGCAGCAGAAGTGGAAACCACGGTTGCCTGGGCCTCCATGGGGCTATCAGGATGACTGAAGCTCTGTCGTGAAGAATCTTGAACAGAGTCTTGGTGATCATAGGTGTCAGGGTAAAATCATAAAAAAGACACACCGACCATGAGACTAGAAAGGCATCGACGGCCACCCTGGTGGGGTGCAGCTGCCTTGAGCAGAAGCGGGGCAACTGGTGATTGCCCGGGCTGGCAAACAGGTCCATCACCATTTCCCCCCAGGTGTGGAAAAGCCCACTGGCCACTTCCGGGTCCATCTGCCACTCATGTGGCTGGAGCATCTTGCTGATTCTGTCGGCCAGCCAGTTGTCCGTGGCACGGCAGGTATACCGCCTTGAGGAGAATGGCACTGCCGAAACGACTTCAGGGCCTGATCTCTGGGTGGTGAGTGTCATGGCCTGTAGTACCTCTGATGAGCCAGCCATTCGAGATAGGGGAAGACAAAGATCCCCTGAAGCCTGAGAAAGGTGGCGACCACCACCAGGCATTTTGTGAATACCCTGGGGGCTGAGGCAAGGCCGAAAGGAAGCACCCTGTATTGGAAATGATTGCCCCCTACCACAAAGCGTAGGTATTGCCTGTGGCTTGGGTGGATTATGATGTGTGTATAGGCATCCTTTAAATATAAGGAGCATAGCCAGTCTCCCTGGTGGAGGTAAGGCAGCAATGTTCCAAGGGAGAGCATCTTGAACTTCTCCCTCACCGGGAATTTGTTGAGGTTGTGCAGTTCAAGGATGGACCTTAGGCCCTCTGTTCTCTTTGGAATAAGGAAGTACCTGGAATAGAACCCCTTGCCCTTGAGGTGATGGGGCACCGGTTCCACCACTTGGTCCTTGAGAAGACCTGCCAACTCCTTCAAAAGAAGGTCCCGGTGAAGGGGAGACCTGATAGGCTCTCCCGGGAAGTAGTGTGGAGGCACTTGGACTAGATGGAGGAGGTAACCCTCCCTGATCACCTGTAATGCCCAGAAATCAGTGGTGATAACTCCCCACATATGGGCATACAGGGTGAGCCGACCTCCTGTGGCTGCCAGACTCCGGTTGGGAGAGGGGCCATGCTACAGGAGTCAAAATCTCCCTCCAGGCTGGGCCGGAGCCGAAGCCTGGGACTTGGGAGCCTTCTGCTTATGTAGGCCATGCCCCTGTCCCTTGGCCTGCTGCCCTTGCTGGGGAGCCAGGGAAGCCTGATAAGGGGGGTATTTTGGGTAAGCAGTGGACTTCCTCCAGTAAAAGGGCTTTTTACCCAAACCCTTTTTTGGGAAGGGGCAGAGGTCTTCTTAGAGAGCCTAGTCCTTGTCATGAACTCGGTCACAAGCTCAGCGGTCTTATTGGCCATAGGTTTGCCGAAGAGGTTTTCCCCCCGACATGGGACATTGAACAGCTTCTCCTGTACCCATTGTTTGAGATCTGACGACTGTATCCAAACGTGGCGGCGTGCATCGATGCCCGCCGCGGCTACCCGGGCCGCCGACTCAAATCCATCATAGGCCTTGCGAGACATTTATTTATTTATAGTTCTTTATACCGCACTCTTTGTCATCAGCGCGGTTTACATTGAACAAGAATACTCACAGCAAGCAACAGGCTGTTGTGAGTTTACATGTAACAGGAGATTTCAACTGGAATTCAACTTTGGGAAACTTTGTACATATACAACGAATGGCGAGAATCATTGGGAAGAAATGATAACACCATTGGCAGCAGATCGAAGTTGAAGCTCGATCAATACAAGCTAAGCAAATCTTTTGGATTACCTTATGTTGATGGAGAGAGTTTTTAAGAAATATAATTGAAAAATTGGTTGCTATGAAAGTGTGGTCGTTGATGTTAAGTCCGTGACAGTGAATTAGAAATATTTCTTTCCTGTCTATAAATACTGAGACCACGTTAGCTTCCAATGAAGAATGTTGCCTTTTGAATACTCGATCCATTAAGGTTTCTAGTCTTACATATAAATCTACCAATCTTTCTAATTAATACAGAGTTAAGTTGCATAACTTGGAGCATTCACAGACAGCTTTGGACAGGCCCTTGAAGCACTGCAAAGGCTCCTCGGAGAGACCAGTTGAGAACCCAGAGAGTTCCTTCGCCAGGTCTCTCAGGTATATGCCCATGTACATCTGGTAGGCCTGGATCTGACAATTCAGCATCGCGCCGTGGTAACACTTCCTGCCGAGGGCATCCAAGATGCGGGCCTCCCTGCCAGGGGGCACTGAGGAGTGCATCTTCTGACTCTTCAGTCAACACATGGCTTACTCCACAACCATGGAGTTGTGCGTCAGTTGTTATTTTTGAAACCCAGGGCTCCGGTGGACTCGATACATCAAGTTGAGCCACTTGCTGATCACTGGCGTCGACGCCGGCATCTCCCACATGCGGAACATAAGTCGTTTCAGGATAGGAGGAATGGCCACCATGAGGGTCTCCCGAGGGGGAGCCTCATACTGGAGGATCTCTAACTCATCAACTCGAGGGTCCTCCTCACACTCTGTCGGGAAAGCCAAGGCTTTGGACATATCCCGAATGAAGTCCAGAAACCCCATTTATTTATTTAGCAAACTTTTATATACCACCCCTTCCTGAGATCAGGGGCGGTTTACATAGAACGTAACAACAAGTTTTACAATGAACAATGTATCTATATACAATATGGTTGCTTAGGTTATTTACCTTAACGTTACTCCATAATTTTAAGAGTCTGGGTTAATGGATGGTATTTTTTTCTCGTTCTTTATGTTCCTTGTGAAATAGTGTGGTTGTTTGTGTCATCAAAATATTCAGTGAAAAGGTATGTTTTTAAATCCTTTCAGAATTTCAGAATCCTTTGTTGCTCTTAGATGGTTAGGGAGAGACTTTCTCCGAGGTTCAGACACCAGGGAATCGGACAGGACATCTCGATGATGACGAGTGTCCAGGGACTCCTCGCCCTCGGTCTCCCAGGCGAAGGCCTCTGAGGAAGACCCGTGGAGCTACTCAGGCCTCGATGGCCTTGTCGCCAACCGCCCCGATGCCGGCAGACTCGCCAGTGATGACCTCATTCCCGATGAGCGGGAGGCTGAGCATGAGACCTGTGGTAAGGAAGCTCATCCTGAGTTAGGAGAAAGTGAAAAAACCAAAGAATTCACCCTAATAAAAGGACCTATTTTGCAAGGTCAGAGAAATAAAACCACAACCACACCTAGAAACCAGAAAATCCCCAGCTGGAATAGGTTTCAGAGTTCCCCTAGTGGAGTAAGGGAGAGTGAATACAGACCCAAGGTAAAAGACCCTTACGTCAGTAAGCTCCCTGATTACCCAGGTGCCAGAGGGCAAGCTGATCTCCATCACCTGGGAAGAGAAGAGGTGGGGCTGGAACCCTGTAGATTTAAGCCTAGGTTAGATTATACAGAGGTTAGCAAGGACAGCAAGGAGAGCTGGAGGAGCAACGGGAACAGAAGCAGGAACAGCAGGAGAGGAGAGTGCTGGAAAGAGCCGTAGAGAGGTACAGAGCATGAGAGAGGAGAAGCTGCTACAAGCCAAGGCACAGGTACAAGCCTTAGAAGCCTGTCCCATACTGAGCAGTGCAGAGTTGCAGGAGACACTCTCAGCTCTGATGAGAGGCTGTCAGCTAAGCCCAGTGATCTAGAACGAGAGATAGAACCAATGCAACTAGGAGAGCCTGATGCAGTTTTGAATGAGGACGATATATTCATGGATTGCTCTTTGTGCCAAGCCTTAGCTACAGAGGGGTTGAAGGAAAGCCAACCTTAAGAGAAAACTCTCCAAAGCAAGGTGACCTTGAAAAGCAAGGAAGATGTTTGTGAATTCCCTGTGTTAAAGAGGGGAGACTTTTGCTGGGAAGTGAGAACAAGCTGAAGCTGTATAATTGTGCTTGTTAAACACCTGCTATCCTGTGCAGTGAGACAGCAAGAAGCCAAGCTAACGGTGAGAGGAAAAAGCTTTTGTTTTGCTTTTGAATGTTCCTAAGAAAACCTGAGTAGAGCTTTGTTTGCTTATTGGAAGTTTGTTCCTGTTGAAAGTTTTGCTTTGTTTATAAAGAGGAGCACAGCCTGGAAATATTTGGAACTGAAAAGAAAGAAAACTGCCATTGAAGAAAGCTGTTTGTGTTTATGCTTTAACCAGCAAAGCTAGAGAAAGCTGGAAGCCTTGCTGTTAAAGGGGTTTTTGCTTTTGAGCTGAAGAATACTGTAAGCTGATATTTTGTTTTGACCTTTTGCTTATGTCCTGTTGTGTTTTGAAAGAAACCTGGAGAAATAATCCTGAAAGAGGTAATTTATGAACCTTGCATTTGAGTTTAATAAATTTCTGTCATTGCCTTACAAAAAGAGCCAAACTACAAGTTTATTTTCTACCTGAAGCCATATGTGTAGCAGTTAAACTACATTTCCCAAGAAGCATTGCGGGGGAACCAGTCAGAGAAGGCTGAAAAGGGAAAGTTTCTATTAGAACCACAACCCTCCATGCTGAATGCAAGGAGCAAGGGTGTGACAGACCTCAGCCGAGGATCGACTCAGGCCCGCAGGGCCTCGAGGATCGGCTCAACCTCCGGAGTCGATTTGGACGTCGAACACCCAGTGGTCGGGGTGGAGGAATCAGACGTGTGAGACATCAGCGCCCACTGCTGCTTCAAGAAGGCAGTGACACTGTTCTCCAAGGATGCCATCCTGGACCCCAGTTCCAGATGCTCCGCAGCCCTTGGCTCGGGCATTGATGCACTCGGGCCCAAAGCTGGTTCCCCCAAAGCGGAGTCCTCGACTAGGACAGTATTTACTTGCTAAGGCCGATCTGCGACCGGGTCCTTTCGAGGAAACTTGTCTGGATGCTCCTTTTCCGATGCTTCGAGCAGGTGCTTGGCGCTCCGCGACCGGCCCTGAGAGGAACCCAGATGATTGGAGCCATCCAGAGACGTGGCTTCGAGGGTTTCTTCCTTCTTTTAAGCTCCCTTGAGGGAGACCCCCTCTCCGAGAACCCCCGAAAATGCTCGGGTTCAGAATGCTCCTCCTGAGGCGTGGAGGCCTCAGATAAGGTCCTGATTCTCGGAGGCATGGGGGAATCAGGAAACATTTTATCATGTTGCTGTTGGCGGCTCCTGAAGGCCTTCAAGGACATAATTTTCCACAGGCCATAGACCGCCGGGTCATGGTCCGGGCCGAGGCATCGGAGGCAGCAGTCATGTGCATCGGTGAGGGACATGACCTTCCCGCACCAATCACACTTTTTAAACCTGCTGGTAGCCATGGGGGGAAAAAGAACCCCAGTAAGGCATGAAGACACCAAAGAAAAAGGAAAATAAAACTTAGTAAAAAAAAATAAAAATAAAGAGGAACCGACCTGATACAGAGGTCGGGGTGGGAAAGGGTACCGGCGCATGGCTGGAGACAGCCAAAAGGTACAAAAAAAAAATCTACTTTTTCTGGGACAGAGACAGACTATGTCTGATAGGCTCTGCAGAAAAAAGGAGACTGAGCAAGATAGCACCTTTGGGCGGGAAGGGGACCACATATGCATGGTAGCAACTCCAAAAGGCTTTCTTTAAAAGCTTGGGATTTGCTCTGCATGGGCTCCATCGGCATCGACGTCACCTGTATGTGAGGACTGACTTCCTGCTGGTTCCTGGAGAAATGTGCACACCTTTGATGGGAACCAGGGAATGATGATGATGTCATCAGTTCCTGTTTTGCTGCGATCCTGGCTTTTGTTTAAAATGAAAGCACACCCCTACTATTTACTCTGGAGATCAGAGGTGCCATTTTGAACCAAGTGCGTACTGAAGCAGAATCCACTAGGAATTTTTCCTGTTCCCCAGTAGACCACCAAGAAGAAGAGAGCCCCTGGTAGATCTGAGGGATCCAGGTGTGGAGGTATAGAGTGCTGTAGGGATGGATTGGGAGGTAGATGGTTGATAGAGTTATGTTGGGGAGTTGAAATGTATGTTGAGGGGTTTGGAAAGAGGGGGTCTTCTGCTATCAGGAGGCATTGTCAGGGGGGCATGGCTGCACTGGGTAGTATACTGTAACTGCAGACAACGATAAACTGCAAAATTGACATCTGCATGTATAAGTTGCTGGTGCTTACATGTGTAAAGACTTGTGGAACCATGTGCTTTTTATGCCTTGTATTTATAAAATTGACATTGCCCCTCTACATGTTTGCAAATATACATATATTTGCTGAAGTCCATATTAAAAATTTTACAATAGGTTCCATGTTTGGCTGAACCTTTAAAAAAAACCAGGGGAATTGAGCATGTTTTGATTTGGACATCTCAATTCTCCTCCCTGTCTAAAATGGGCCATTGTTAATGTATTGACAAAATTACATACATATGATAGTGGGTAAAGATATGTATATTTTGAAACCTGTACATCATCTTCCATACTTGTTTTAAAGTATCAGATTATTTTTGCATGCAAAATGTTTATGTATTTTTATGTGAACATATAAGCACATTAGTAAAAAAGAAATCTCTTAACATCTCACATTTAATACAATCCTTCCAATGTCTCATCAAAAATGTACTAACATAAACAAATAGCAAAATCAGTGAGGTCATTGCCTTACGTTCCAACCTTGTATGTCCCTGTGATCTTTCTGAATAATAAATGGCCTCTATAAACCAGATGGCACCAACCAGTTGTTTTTTTGGAAATTTTAGACATCTGCTACCAACCTGAGTATCACTATGGGGTAGGTTTACTAAGAGCCGCTAGCAGTGCATTTATTCAATGGGATCTTTGCACACATACCATAATTGCACCACTAGCGCTGATTAGTAAACCTATCACTAGGTGTTGGTTCTGTGATCTGCCATTCGTTTTGTCTTTATCACCTCTTCCTATGCCCTTGATGGAATGAAGAGTAGATTGATTGCAATGCTGCAACCTTCCAACACTATTCTCTGTCATAAAATATGACAGCAGATAAAAAACAATAGGCCCATATTGAATAATCTGCCTAGTTTAATTTCTGGTGCTATACCATGGAGACCAATTGACTTTCTTTTCCCACATTTACTCTATGCATCTTTCAGTGAAGAGATGTTTTCTGATGTTCCATGAGTCCATTCCCCCTGCCCAACTGAAATCTGGCTATTATCTGTTGTTCGAATCTAGAGTATTGTTTCCTCTGAAAAAGGTTTGCTTTTTGTGGCAACTTTATAGTTTGTGATGTCTAAATGTCTCTATCCTATCTGCCATTTCTTTCCCTCTGTTGTTGTTGTTAAATGCCATCGAGTCGGAGTCGACTCATGGCAACCCTCTGGATAGCTATCCTAAATTGTCTTCGGTCTTCAGTCAGGCAGCTCATTGTTGACAGACTGGTACCCGTAGCTGCTGTTATTGTATCGATCCATCTCTTTGCTGGCCTTCCTCTTTTGCGTTGACCTTCTATCTTGCCAAGCATAATGTCTTTCTCTAATGATCTCTCTCTTCGTATGATGTGTCCAAAGTATGAAAGTCGAAGTCTTGTCATCTGAGCTTCTAAAGAAAGCTTAGGTTTGATCTCCTCTAGGACCAACTGGTTTGTTCTTCGGGCAGTCCATGGTATACACAGTATTCGCCGCCAGCACCATAATTCAAAGGCATCAATTTTCTTCCTATCTTTTTCACTGTCCAGCTTTCACATCCATATGATGTTATTGAAAATACCATGGCTTGAACAAGTCGAATCTTTGTATGGAGAGAGACATCTCTGCTCTTGAGAATCTTATCTAGGTCTTTCATAGCCATTCTGCCAAAAGCAATGCGTCGTCTGATTTCTTGACTGCTTGTTGCTTCTTTATTGATAGTTGATCCAAGTAGGTTAAAGTTGTTCACAATTTCAATTTCTTCTCCTTCAACGATGAACCTGTTGATTATGCCAGTTGTCATGATCTTTGTCTTCTTTACATTAAGATGCAGGCCCATTTTGAGACTATGTTCTTTGATTGTGAGAAGCAAATGTTTCAGATCATCTTTCCCTCTAGGGAATATTCATTTGGTCTCCGAGTGTTGTCTCATGTCTTTTGGTGTGGACTCTGCACCATTTTGAGAAACTTTCATTAGACTGCTTCCACCCTCTTGATATTAGGCATATGCATGACCAAAGCCTTTCTTTATTTTTCTTTCCTTTTTCTTTCTCCTTTTTTTATTTGAATTAGTGCATGATAAATGGTTTTAGCCTATACTAAAACCATTTGGCAAATACTAACAGTTTTAGTACATAATAGATGATTTCAGTATTCATTTAAAAAGACCAGAATGATGGAAAAAAGTAGTTTTATTTGTATGAAAAATAACACAAAACACCATGAGGTAAATTTTCAGTGTGCATGTGAGCATGGAATAAGATTATACATATAACTTTATATGGCTGTTATTGATAATGGGGGTCATCCAGAACTGCGAATACTGGGGATGGATGTCCGACTTGGAAGTCCAACCCCCACTATTCGCAGGGACCCAATTCTGAAATGAAAGCTCCCTACATGTACATAGCTTTTGTGTGGGGAGCTGTGGACGGGGTGGGAGGGGGCAGTGACAGGGCGGAGAATGGGTGGAGCAGAGGCGGGTCGCATCCCCGGACATACAGGGCTGATACAGGTCACGGCCCTGTATGTCCGAGGAGGCAGAGATGAATGGGGGACTTATTCCACCTCAGAGGTAAAATAAGTCCCCCGAGAAAGGGGATCGGCACCAGCAGACCCACAAAAACAAGGTAAGGAGCAGCGGTGGGTTCCCCTCCGTCTGATCCCAGCTCTGGCAGGCCCCTATGGGGGTCAGGTGGCAGGGAAAAGCTGTTCTGTATTGCCATGGTGATGGGACACCGCAGCACCGGGGCTCCAGCAGGAGCATAGGGAGGGATGGCTGGGTACATTCATGGATGTACCCTGCTGCAGAATCGGGGCCCATCCGGCACATCCAATTGTCCCAATTTTGCTATTGTGGGAATGTATATAGTTCCTGCAGTTGCAGAATCGGATGCAAATCTGGCCCATCCCCTGATCTGAATTGGCTTCCACACATTTAGAAAAATATCACTGCTAAATATATATTTTATATTTACATGCCTTATCCATATATGGTTTTACCTGCTATTTATGTGGCAGTACTTATGCAAATAATTTATATAGTTGGTTGATAATTCTCAATTCTATCTCTACAAGTACTTCTGCCCAGCTTGCCTTTAAGTTTAAAGCACATATCCTTTGACCATAGAGAGTCTTATGGCCAAAAGCTATGCATTTCCTGAGCCATAAAACTGAAAGCAAAGTAGTTATGTGGCTATCATCCATTGCTGTCTGTGTAACTGATTTTGAATACCGGCTCTGTATGTTGTTTCCATGATGTTTTCAAATGAAAACACAGCACTAGTTGATATTCTTTTGGAGATACAGTATACAAAGACCTGTCCAGAAGCATTATCACTTCTTTCGCACCCTACTGGTTATGTCTCTTCCAATGTATCCAAACATAGAGTATGATCCAAGGAAGGGTCCCATTAATATGGAATTCGTTATCGCTGGATATTATACCGGAATTGAGCTAATAGGCTTCTAGGAAAAAAACTGAAGACCTTTATTTCTTTTATAAATAACTCACAACAGGCTGGTTATGATACTTTAGTTTAGATCTATTATGGATTTTAATTTTTGTTGAAAAGGAAAGGAAAGGAAATTGGATTTAGCACATGCCTTTCCTCAGAAGTTCAAGGTGAACTGCCTTTGAAAGATTGTATTTATTAAATTGTTAACTTATGGATTGAATTCCTTTGTTTGTGGTTATCCTATTATTTCTTGTGTGCTTTATTGTCATGAATTTAAGTGTTTCCGGCATATTTTACAACCATTTTTATTGTAATCTGCCTTGGGCTGGTTGGCTGATTAAGTGGAAATTAAATTAAATTAACTCCCACTGGCTCTGGCCACTGCTTTATAATGCTGTTTTGCTCCCTTGAGTTCATCACACACAATCATCCCTGGGTCCCTGTCTTGTTTAGTGCATCGGTTTCTCACCCCACCCCCACTCCCTCCATTGTCTATCGCTCTCTTGCATCTCAAATGCAAGCGGGTGCGCTCTGCGCTGCATCTTAATTCCCAGACATTTCATCACTTCTATAGCTTTCTTTAAATCACTTCTTATTCTGTCTATTCTGGTGCAGATCCTAGTATCAATTGTTAGAAGACAAATCTTCTCTTTTTACCCCTCAACAATAGCATTCAAAGAGCAGAACCAGCCCCAGGTCACATCTCTGAAGCACTCCTATTTGTTTTTTTCACTGTCTCTGAGAAAAGGAATATAAGTTTAAAACATTCATACTACACACTTAATACTAATCCATAAGATGAAAGGGTTCTTATAACAGGAAGCAGTTACCATGCCAACCATACTCTATACATTTTATATTTTTTTTTCTGAGACACATTTTTGTTGCTTAAAAGTAAGTCAGCATGGCATTGATATGTCTCCTTTATTTTGATCTGTTCTTGTTTCTAGAGTGGGTTTTGCAAGGTGAAAGAGGTCATTTTGAAAATAAAGCACTAGACAGAGTATGCGTAAACATCAATCTTGTACATATTACGACATTTATAAGTGTGCATTCCTGGGATAGAGTTGGATGAAGTTTAGTATTTACACTTATATTTTGCCGTATACTCGCATTCTCACACAATCACCCCAAATAATATTCACTACTTACCAGGGTTGTGGAAAACGTGGCCGCATCTTTAATAACTTTTTCATCTTCAACTTTACAATAACACAGTGAAACCAGTACATTATCACTCCCAGACATCCTCTTCGACTAGATGGTAGCACCTTAGTCATCCAAACATAGATTATTCCCATCAAAGCCTGTGGTTCGCCAAGTTGTGGTTTGTTCACAAATGATGAAGTCTCCGCACCACCATTCCCCCAAACTCTTCCAGGGAGTCGAGGTAGTGAGCAATGCTGCTTCCTCCACTATACAGTACTATCCTAAATTATGACAGATCCCCCACAATCTACCTGAATCTGGCTAACCCACTGTCTCTACTCTATATCAGACCCGCAAATATAGTTGGAAAGGGTGAGAGAGACAAAACAATCTGCCCTGCAGTGGCTCCACACCCTATCTGCCCAGGGGCCAGATAAACTCCAAGGTATGCTTGGTCTTCCCAACCCTCTCAGCACCATGATGTTCCTCCTCACCCTCCCTACACCTATTCCCCCAACTCCACATGGTGATCTCCATCTGACAAGAGCTCAGCCATGTTAAGTATCCACTCCCTAGCCCTTTAGGGGATGTGGGCTTTACTAACATTGGCATTGGCATTTGCACTTTCCATCAATTAATGATTGTCCCACCCCTTACAACAAATAGAATTCACTAATCACCAGGGTAGTGTCAAACTAGATCACAGCTTTATTAACAACTCCAATTTTACAAAAACACAATGAAACCAGTACATTATCACTCCCAGTGACTTCAACCCTGATTAGATGGTGGAATCCTGTTCATCGAAACACAAGCTACTCTCACCTAAGCCTGTGGTGTCACCTGTTCCAGTATATTTGACACCAGAAGCAAATACTTTTTTAACACTCCCCTCCTCTATACAATAAAATTATTTTCAGTAATCATAAAACGAAACATGTACAAATACCTTGCTCCAGTATATCCCCAATAAAATAACATCTATTATCCACAATAGTTCTTTGACCCATCCCTTACCTCCACCCCCACCCCCACCCAGCACCTCCCCTAGGGTATAATGGGTATGCAGATATATGTTTAAGTATAAATATAAATATATCTGCATATCTATGTTGCTCCTGAATTCTGCCATTCAGCCTCCCCCAGCCTTTCCCCAGCCCCTGCTTTCTGTCTCCATGATTTCACCCCTGCTCAATCCCTTCCCTTGTAAGTAACCATAACGGCATAATGGCAATGGTAGTCGCAGGAGCTTCTTCCTCTACTGCCGCTAATCTGCTCTTGAACTCTTCACACTTTCTCTCTTCCATTCCTCTCTCCCTTACATTTCATTCCCGTTTCCCCTTTCGTTCTTCTTTCCCCTCCTCTTATCTGCTGCAGCTATGTACTTCCTCACCTTCTTCTACCGGTGGTGCGCAATGAGCAATTTAATGAAAAATTCTGGCAGATAAAAGCAAGCGTTTCTCCCTTTACTGTCGCTGCTGCTATTCTGACACTGACCACTTGTGGCGCACACATTTTCAACTCACATTGGGAACTTCCTATCCTCACCACTAATCTCACGAGAAACAGCTTGAAGAAAAGTGGCAATGAAAGGAAGCCCATATTGTGAGTTGTAAATGTGTGTCCCGTTGCTGCTAGTGGTCACTGTCAGAATAGCGGCACCTACCTGCCGGGATTTTTCATGAAATTGGTGAGTTTAAAATGCATGCCGCCAGTTGGTTGTATTATTGTTTTTAAATTCCCTACAGACAAAGCACCCCTTGCTCCCTGTTCCACTGCCCCCCTCCCCCCTTTGGTGTGCCATTGATTTGTTCACAACTGATGGATCCTTCAGTGAGCCTAACAGCTACATCGCAGTGATGTCCTGATACTTGAGGCTACAGTTTCTGCCTCACCCCACCATTCTCCCAAACAGTTCTAGAGAGTCAAGGCTGCAAGTTATGCAGCTCCCTCCTTTGTACAGCAACACAGGAAAAGACTGCCAACTGTATGTCCCCATCTCTAAACCTATCAGCTGCTGCCCAAAAAATCTTTCAAAAGCAAAAAAAAAAATTACTCCAATAATACAAAAATAAAGGGTCAAGGAAAATCTGGATCCCTACTAAGATACAAACAAATTTATTTATTTAGACAGTTTTGTATACTGCCTTATCCTTCAATCAAAGCAGTCATAACACAATTGGGGGATACATTTAACATGTGGGGATATGAGACACATACACTAATACTTACAGGGAACATGGGCAATGGAGGGTTAAGTGGCTTGCCCAAGACCACAAGGAGCATCTGTGGGACTAGAAACCCCAGTCCTTCCAGCCCAAGGTTGCTGTCCTCTAGTGGGATTTGAACCCCTGACCTTCTGGCCTGAAGTACCTTGCCCCAACCACTAGGCTACTCCTCCCTCAGATGGCAGAGGGAAGGTCTCAGAACACCGGGCATCAAGCAGAGATTGAGGACTAACCTCACTCTAAATGCCCCTGTAACATCAGTGACCGACCCAACCGCCTCCCTATTATGTAAAACACCATTATTATGGCAAAAATCATGAAGATCCCAATGCCGTACTCTTTGGGACCAAATACGCGTTTCACAATTAATGCTTCTTCAAGGGAAAAGCCGAAAAACTGCCATAAAGACAAAAAACAAAAAACAAATAGATCACTCTCCACACCATATCCAAACCTATACCCTAACTCTATCACAAGATAAATAAAAACAATACCACTTACCACATTGTGATCAGACAAGTAAACCTTAAGCACCGGTCATACAATTACCATCACGCTGCTCACAAAGACGCTGCACATGCGGTCTCAGTAATACCATCTCTCTTATACCCAGCAAACCAAATTCACCTGCAGACTCAAAATCTAAAAACATGCCCCCAATCAATTTGCGCATTCAAACCACCCGGAGACACAGTCCCCAGGTGAAAGATCCACAGCCGTTCACACAGGAGCAATGCTTGTTCACGCGAACGACCGCCAAAACCCCTTTCCACCACCTCAATGCAAAAATACCTCATGTCTTCAAAGGTATGCCCTGCCCCAAGAAAATGCTGAACTTGTCTGATCACAATGTGGCAAGTGGTATTGTTTTTATTTATCTTTTGATGGAGTTAGGGTATAGGTTTGAATATGGTGTGGAGAGTGATCTATTAGTTTTTTGTCTTTATGGCAGTTTTTTGGCTTTTCCCTTGAAAAAGCATTAATTGCAAAACGCGTATTTGGTGCCGAAGAGTACGGCGTTGGGATCTTCATGATAAAAAGAAGTTGAACCTTTTTGTTTTAGATTTGATAATTTTTGCCATAATAATTGTGTTTTACACAATAGGGAGGCGGTTGGGTCAGTCACTGATGTTACAGGGGCATTTAGAGTGAGGTTTGTCCCCAATCTCTGGTTGATGCCCGGTGTTCTGAGACCTTCCCTCTGCCCCATGTGTGATTTATTTGTATCTTAGTATGGCTCCAGATTTTCCTTAACTCCTTATTTTTGTATTATTGGAGTGATATTTTTTGCTTTTGACAGTTTTTCACTCTGAAAGTGATCTTTTGTTTTTTTGGAACCCAAAAAAATCTTGCCATTTCTTTCCAACAGATTCTATAATGTACTCAAAAAACTGTTCTGGCCAATCTCTGACAAGTGGACATCATCCAGCCAATACAACCCTGGGCAATCTACTGTGAACAAATCATGGGCAAGTACCAATCGCCCCCCCTCCCCCTACAATACAAATTTTGAATTTTCTGCATTAATTCTTCTGTACTACTGTCTCTGAACTGCGTTAGGTTTAATAGTGCCATGCCAGACCTTTCTTTGTGAACATACTACTAAGACCCTTACCCATTCTCTAGTTACCTCCCATCTAATGAGCAAATCATTTATTTATTTTATTTATTTATTTATTTATTTATTACACATTTCTATACCATCCCTTCCAGAGATCAGGGGCAGTTTACAAGGAACCAACATGTTACATAAAACAAGTTTGAACTTTTTACATTAACATAAGAACATAAGTTACGCCATACTGGGTCAGACCAAGGTCCATCAAGCCTAGTATCCTGTATCCAACAATGGTCAATCTAGGTCACAAGACCTAGCAGTTTCCCCAAAAGACACAGGTTCCACAATGCTTGTATTGGGTCAAGCATTGATATCCTGGGTCGCTTCTTAATAATGGTTTATGGACCTTTCCTCCAGGAACTTGTCCAAACCTTTTTCAAACCCAGCTACACTAACAGCCTTTACTACATCCTCCAGTAACAAATTCCAGAGTTTGATTACATGTTGAGTGAAAAAATATTTTCTTTTATTAGTCTTAAATAGTTTACTCTGTAGCTTCATTGCATGTCTGCTAGTCTTTCTATATTCTGATAATGTAAACAATCGATGTTTACCTGCTCCACTCCGTTCATTAATTTATAGACTTCTATCATATCTCCCCTCAGCCGTCTCTTTTCCAGGTTAAAGAGCCCTAACCTTTTTAGCCTTTCTTCATAGGGGTATCCTTCCATCCCCTTTACCATTTTGCTGGCTCTTCTCTGAACCTTTTCTAATAATGCTATATCCTTTTAAAGATACGGCAACCAGAATTGCACACAATATTCAAGGTGCGGTCTCACCATGGAACGATATAGAGGCATTATAATATCCTTTGTTTTATTTTCCATTCCTTTCCTTATGATACCTAGCATTCTATTTGCTCTCTTGGCTGCCGTTGCACACTGGGCCAAGGGTTTTAACATGTTATCCACAATGACGCCTAAATCTTTTTCCTGGGTGGTGGTTCCTAATGTGGAACCTTGTATTGTGTAAACATAGTTTGGGTTGTTCTTCCCTAGGTGCATAACTTTGCACTTGTCCACATTAAATTTCATCTGCCATTTTGATGCCCAGTCTTCCAATTTATCAAGATCCTCTTGCAATTTTCCACAATCCTCTTAGGTTTTAACAACTTTAAATAGTTTTGTGTCATCTGCAAATATGATAACCTCACTCGTTATTCCCTTTTCCAGGTCATTTATGAATATGTCAAAAAGCTGCGGACCCAGCACAGATCCCTGGGGTACACCACTATTCACCTTTCTCCATTGGGAAAATTGGCCATTTAGCGCTACCCTCTGCTTTGTATCTTTTAACCAGTTCCTGATCCACAATAGTACACTGCCTCCTATCCCATGACTCTAGTTTTGCCAAAAGTCTCTGACGAGGGATCTTGTCAAAGGATTTCTGAAAGTCCAGATACACTATATCAACCGACTCACCTTTGTCTACCTGTTTATTTACACCTTCAAAAAAACATAACAGATTAGTAAGACAAGATCTTACTTGTCTAATGCCATGTTGGCTGTCTCCCATTAAGCCATGACTATCTACACGTTCAGCAATTTTGTTCTTTATGATGGTTTCTACCATTTTTCCCGGTACTGACGTCAGGCTCACCGGTCTGTAGTTTCCCAGATCACCCCTGGAACCCTTTTTAAAAATTGGTGTTACATTTGCCATCCTCCAATATTCAGGTATTACAGATGATTTTCATGATAGTTCGCAGATTACTAATAGCAGGTCTGCGATCTCATATTTAAGTTCTTTCAACACCCTTCGGTGTATAGTCATCTGGCCCAGGCAATTTGCTACTCTTCAGTTTATCTAATAGTTGTAATACATCTTCCTGATGTATCAATATTTCCTTCAATTCTTCCGCACCTTTAAATACCACTTCAGTCATGGGTGACATCCCTACATCTTCCTCAGTAAAGACCGAAGCAAAGAATTCATTCAGTCTCTCCGCTATCGCCTTGTCTCCTTTTAGTGCCACTTTAACCCCTCTATCATCTAATGGACCAACTAACTCTCTCACAGGTTTTTTGCTATGAATGTACTTGAAAAAGTCTTTATTATGCGTTTTTGCTTCCGCAGCAAGCTTCTTCTCAAATTCTCCCTTTGCCTGCCTTATCAATGCCTTGCCAGTGCTTGTGCTGTTTCCAGGTTTCATCGTTTGGCTCTTTTTTCCATTTCCTGAAAGATGCTTTTTTGGCAACAACAGGTTCTCTGACGTCACCTTTAAAACATTCTGGCAATTTTTTTGGACTTCCTTCCACTTTTCTTGATGCGTGGAATATAGCTGGTGTGGGCTTCTACGATAGTATTTTTCAACAACACCCAAGCTTGATGTAAGTCTTTAACCATTGCAACTGCTCCTTTTAGTTTTTTCTTAACTATTTTCTTCATTTTATCATAGTCTCCCTTTCGAAAGTTAAAAGGTAGTACTGTGGATTTCCTTACCATCCCTCCTCCATTAATTAGATCAAACACAATCATGCTATGATCACTATTGCCAAGTGGCCCCAACAACCTTATCTCTTGCACCAGATCTGGTGTTCCACTAAGGACTAGGTCCAATATGGCTTCCCCTCTGGTCTGTTCATAAACCAGCTGCTCCAAGAAGCAGTCATTTATTTCATCTAGGAACTTTATCCTGATAGCATGTCCTGCCATGACACTGACCCAGTCGATACCGGGGTAATTGGAATCACCCATTAGTATTACTGTGCTGTAACTTTTGTTAGCTTCCTGGATTTCTTTGAGCATTTCATCATCCATTTGTTCATTCTGGCCAGGCGGTCGATAGTACACCCCCACTGCCATTGCCTTCCCCTTTTTACAAGGAATTTCAATCCATAGAGATTCTACAGCAAACTTTGTTTCCTGCAAAATTTTAATCCTTTCTGACTCAATGCCCTCTCTAACACAGAGCGCAACCCCTCCACCAATTTGATCAGCTCTATCATTACGATATAGTTTGTACTCAGGTATCACAGTGCCCCACTGGTTGTCCTCCTTCCACCATGTCTCTGAGATTCCAATCATATCTAACCTCTCATTTAGTGTTATATATTCTAACTCTCCCATCTTATTTTTTAGACATCTAGCATTTGCATACAAGCATTTTATAGACTGTAATTTATTCATATTAATTTGGCTATTGGTAGGCATGGGTAATTTGGGATCTTTGAGCTCTGTCTGCTCCATACTCAAGGGCATTTGGGCTACTTTACTCTTTTTTGGAACCTCTCTGCTTTTGGTAGTATCCTTCAAGGATACATTTTCCGAACCATGTGCTCTTGTGCGACTGTCGGCTTTTCCCTATTATCTAGTTTAAAAGCTGCTCTATCTCCTTTTTAAAGGTTAATGCCAGCAGCCTGGTTCCATCCCAGTTAAGGTGAAATCATCTCTTCGGAAGAGCCCGTCCTTTTCCCAGAATGTTCCCTAGTTCCTAACAAATCCAAAACCTTCATCCTTGCACCTTCGTCTCATCCACGCATTGAGACTCCGGAGCTCTGCCTGCCTTTTGGGTCCTGCGCGTGGAACGGGACGCATTTAGGAGAACGCTACCCTGGTAGTTCTGGATTTCAACTTCCTACCTAAAAGCCTAAATTTAGCCTCCAGAACCTCCCTACTACATTTTCCTATGTCATTGTTACTGACATGTACCAAGACAGCAGACTCCTCCCCAGCACTATCTAAGATCTTATCTAGGTGGCATGTGAGATCCGCTACCTTCGCACCAGGCAGGCATGTTACTAGGCGATCCTCACGTCTACCAGCCACCCAGCTATCTTCATGCCTAATGATCAAATCACCATCTATAACGGCTGTCCTAACCCTTCCCTCATGGGCACATGGCCCTGTAGAAACGTCCTTGGTGTGAGAGGGTTTTACATCACCTGGAGGACAGGTCCTAGTTAAAGGATCACTTCCTGCCACACCAGGGTGATGCTCTCCTATCACGTGACCTCTCTCCTCCATGGCAACAGGGATGCTGCCAGACTGGAGGTGGGACTTCAGAACTATATCCCTGTAGGTCTCACCTATGTACCTCTCTGTCTTTCTTATGTCCTCCAAGTCTGCTACTCTAGCCTCTAGAGAATGGATTCGTTCCCTGAGAGCAAAGAGCTCCTTGCAGCTAGTGCACACGTAAGACCTCTCACCAACTGGGAGAAAATCATACATGTGACACTCAATGCAAAAGACTGGAAAGCCCCCATCTTGCTGCTGGACTGCTGCCTGCATCTTAGATTTAAGCTTGTGTTTAGATCTTTAAGTTCCTTACCTACTAAGGCGTGCTATGGATACTTATACTAATAAAATTCTAACTAATACGTTTAATATACCTTGTTCACCTGAAGCTTAATTAATCTCAGGCCCTTAGTGTATGACTGATTTGGATAACAAGCTGCACCTGAGAGCACCTCCTTTCCTTTAAGATTTGTAAGTATCTATAAAGCTACGATCATCCCAGGGGTGGTTGGGTGTTGGGGAGGAAGGGAGGGAAATAACACTTATTAAAGAGTGCTGCTACACAGTACCCTGTCCTGTGCTTCTGGGGTAAGCTGTGACCAACTTCCTGGGTGATTAACATTCCTTGCTTAGACAGAAGGAGTCTTTCAAAATGGCCTTTTGACCTGCCATCTGGCATTAACACCTAATGAAAAGGTTTTGCAGGTCTTGTGCCACCTAGGTAGAAGGCCTCTTTGTAAAGGTCTCTAGAAGACTTTATTTGTTGCTCAAAGAATGCTGACCCTGTTTTGCCTTTTATGATGTTATATTCCTATTTGATTTAAATTAAAGCTCTTTGCTGCTGCTAGGCCCTGACTTATTATGAAATGTACACTAGAAGCTCTCTTCTGGGTTCTAAATTTAACCAGAAAGCTCTCTTCTGTGTTTAAATTTAAACTATAAGTACTTTGCTGATACTAGGCCCTGAGTGAGTATTAAATTTAAACTACAAGCTCTCTGCTGTGTATAATATTAACAGTCGAGAAACTTAACTGAGCCGCAGAACTATATACATATACTGTAGCTATAAATACATGTTAACTGGGCTTATGTGTGCGGAGTACAGCGCAGCAAGGGGTCAGTTGCCTGGTATGGCCATTATGTGTGCGGCTAAGTCACTCGTGAGTTCAGGCCGGTATCACCAACTCTGCAGTGTGTAGTGAAGAGGTGGGTTTCGATTTTTTTTCTGAAAATCTGAAGGTCCTTAAATCATGGGCAAGTACCATCCCCCACCTCAACAATACAAATTTTGAATTTTCTGCATTAATTCTTTTGTACAGTCTCTCAACTGTGTTAGTTTTAATGGTGCCATGCAAGACCTTTTTTTTGTGAACATACTATAAATACCCTTATAGAAACATAGAAATATGATGACAGAAAAAGACCACAATGGCCTATCTAGTCTGTCATTCCATGACAACTACAACAGTCCCCTTTTTACCTTTAGAGATCCTCTGTGTTTGTCCCATGCTTTTTTGAATTCAGTTACTGTCCTCATCTCTACCACCTCCACTGGGAGACTATTCCACGGATCCACTACTCTTTCCATAAAGAAATATTTCCGCATATCACTCCTGAATCTATCTCCCTTCACCCTCATCCCATGTCCCCTCGTAGCAGAACTTGCTTTCAATTGAAAGAGTCTCTCTCCCTGAACATTTATGCCATGGAGGTATTTAAAAATCTCAATCATATCACCTCTATCCCGCCTTTCCTCTAAGGTGTACATATTAAGATCCTTCAGTCTGTCCTCATATGCTTTATAATGAAGACCACTAATCATTTTAGTAGCCACCCTGTGCACCGACTCCATCCTGTTCACATCCTTTTGAAGGTGCGGTCTCCAGAATTGCACACTATACTCCAAATGAGGTCGCACCAAAGACTTATACAGAGGCATTATCACCTCCTTTTTTCTGCTAGCCATTCCTCTCCGTATGCACCCAAGCATCCTTCTAGCTTTTGTTGTCACCTTTTCTACCTGTTTAGCTACTTTAAGATCATCAGACACAACCACGCCTAGGTCCCACTCTTCTTTAGTGGACAAAAGTACTTCACCCCCTATACTATATTGCTCCCTTGGATTGCTGCAGCCCAAATGCATGACCTTATGTTTTTTAACATTAAATCCCAGCTGCCAAATTCTAGACCATTCTTCAAGCCCAGCTAGATCCCTCCTCATGTTATCTACAGCTTCCTGGGTGTCTACTCTATTGCAGATTTTGGTATCATCCGCAAAGAGGCAAACCTTATCTGAAAGCCCTTCCGCTATATCACTAACAAAGATGTTAAAAAGAATCGGACCGAGGACAGATCCATGGGTAACATCCTTCTCCTCAGAGTGAGCTCCATTTACTTGTACTCTTTGTTGCCTCCCACCCAACCAATTTCTAACCCAAGCAATAACTTTAGGGTCCTTCCCTAGGGTGCTCAGTTTGTTTATAAGTCGCCTGTGAGGAACAGTGTCAAAGGCTTTACTGAAATCTAAATATACCACATCTAGGGCTCTCCCTCAGTCCAACTCCCTGCTCACACAGTCAAAGAAATCAATCAGATTTGTCTGACAAGACCTGCCTCTGGTGAATCCATGCAGCCTCAGATCCTGTAATCCGCTGGACTCCAGAAAACTCACTATTTTCTCTTTCAGCAGCGTTTCCAATAATTTACTCACCACCGAAGTTAAACTAACCAGCCTGTAGTTTTCAACCACATCCTTACTTCCGCTTTTGTGTAAAGGCACCACATAAGCCTCTCTCCAGTCCTTTGGCACCACTCCCGACTCCAACGAGACATTGAAAAGGTCAGTCAGTGGAGCTGCTAGAACGTCCCCAAGTTCCCTCAGTATTCTCGGGTGTATCCCATCCAGTCCCATCGCTTTGTATACTTTAAGTTGAGATAGTTTCTCACGAACACAGTCTTTTGAAAATTGTTCAAGATGTCCTTTGCTTCTGTTCCTATTTGTGGGTGTTTTCTGAGGTCCTGCTCCTGGTTCTTCATCTGTAAACACAGAACAAAAATATTTGTTAAGCAATTCCACTTTATCCTTATCAGCTTCTACATATTCGTCCCCTGCACCCTTGAGTCTGACAATACCACTCTTGCCCTTCCTCTTCTCACTAATATATCTGAAAAATGTCTTATCCCCCATTCTATTGCATTGGCTATTTCCTCCTCCTTTTGAATCTTTGCCTTCTCGTCTACTTTGCTAGCTTCTCTAAGTTTTTCCAAATACAGATGCCTGTCTTCCTCTCTCTGTTATCTCTTGTATTTCATGAAGGCCTCCCTCTTTTTCTTCACTTTTTCAGCTACTTCTTTTGAAAACCATAGCGGTCTCCTTTTCTTTTTACCTTTATTTACCATTTTAACAAAAAGGTTGGTTGTCCTTAAAATATCCCCTTTCAGTTTTTCCCACTGTTTTTCTACATCCCTCAGCTATTCCCATCCAACTAACGACTCCGTGAGGTATTGGCCCATCTTCGCAAAGTTAGTTTTCCTAAAGTCTAAGATCCTCACCTTTGAATGGATTCTAACAGCCCTAGTCCTAATACTGAACCACACCATCTGGTGATCACTGGATGCAAAATGATCTCCCACTACAACATCAGAAACACTTTCACCATTGGTAAGCACAAAGTCCAGTATGGCCCCTTCACGTGTGGGGTCTGTTACCAATTGCCTGAATAGTTCTCCCTGTAGAGAATCCAGGATCTCCTTACTTCTAGTTATCCATTCTCTAGTTACCTCCCATCTAGACTATTGCAGCCTCCTCCTTGGTAGTCTTTCTCTGAATCATCTCTCCCCTCTTCAATCTGTTTCAAACTCAGGTGAATGGTTAATCTTCCATCAGTGTTGCTATGCTCACATCACCCCTCTTCTCAAATCACAGTATTGGCTCCTTATCCATTTCTGCATCCCATTTGTACTACTGATCTACAGTATAAGTGCCTTCATTTGGCTACTTCTCACTACCTTTCTTCTCTTATCTCTCCCTATACCCCTCCTAGGGAACTCTGCTCTTCTGGCAGATTCCTTCTATCTGTGCCCTTCTCTTCCACTGCCAATTCCAGATTTTGATCTTTCCACCTTGCTGCTCCTTATGCCTGGAACAAACTACCCGAGTCAGTACATCAGGCTCCACCTCTGGTCCTGTTCAAAACTAGACTAAAAACTCACTTATTTGAGACTGCTTTCGGATCCTGATCCCCTCAGCCTTCTGTTCACTTCCTATGTGTTTCCTTACCATTCCCCTAGATATATCCTAGTCCCCAGCTGTTGTGTTGTCTGTCTTGACTAGAATGTAAGCTCTGAACAGCACTGCATATCCATGTAGCGCTACACAAATGATAAGTAGTAGTAGGGATAATCTGAGACCATATGAACATAACCTAAGGAAAACAACATCAAGTTAGTAAGAAATTTCACTTGATTTGTCAAATCAACTCAACTGCACAAATATCATTACCCCCCTCCCAAGTAAATATACATGAGGCATGATTGAACAGCAAGCTTCAAGGAGAAGAGGCAGCAGGAGCTGGCACCAATGCATGCCCCAAATACTAAACCACTGGAGCCATACGCCTTCAGGAGTCAGGCCTAAATGCAAACCCCAACTCAACTCTGCCATTAGTGTTCTGACCAGAACACATAGGACTATCTGCACATCCATACAAGAAACTCTTGTACTGCTACACCTGTAGAAGAGACCAAAATACACAAAATAGCAGGGTTAAAAGACCCCTGTTAATGAACGTAACATCTGAATTTACCTGATCGCCAGCTCTCCAACCACTGAGTAGTTTGCACCATTAGTCCTTGCCGAGCTGAAAAGGAATATGTTTCGATGGAGCAAGGGCAGAATCCTGCTGCCAGTAGGCAGTGCTGTAACCTCGTGCCAAACTGAAATCTCATTAAGAAGGACCCATCTTCATGGCTCAGCCAAAAAAGGCCTCCCACAGGCTGCGTACACTTAAAGGTTTGCATGCAACGGACTGAGTATGTGATCAGCTTGAGGATGCACAGGGAGCAAGACCTATGCTCCACTGCCTAGCTGATCTGTTTTGGATCTCTTGATCCGCAGTGATTCAGACCTCTCATACACTGCTATGTCATCCCATAACAAATCCATGTGGCTCTCTGATGTCTTTGCTGAAGCCACCAGCTCACTCACCATCAAGGCAGTGAAAAAGGCAAAAGAGAAGGCTGCTTGAAATAGCCTCATCTCATATGTGAAGAACATACCACTGGCAAGACCTTAAAAAGCTTAAGTAAGATCTTGTGCAAGATAGGATACAGTCCTCAGCAGCCTAGCTTAGGTACTTGAGCCTTCAAAGCCCTGCTTATGAACCAGGAATGAGGTGGTGAGATCATGGTAGTCATGCATCTTCATGGCAAAGGTCACAATAACCAATGTGACCAATATTGTGTGGCATGACATCTCCTCTTCCTTAGCCTGGGCGATGTTATCCAGTACCATTTCTTGACTAACAAATTTCACTAGTTTGCCACTTCCTGCTGTCACGACAGCCACAAAATGTTGCCAGTCCACTGAATAAACTTTCCAAGTACTGTCCAATAGATATTACCTCAACGATCTTGCAAGTGGTTCAAAATAAGTGCCACAAATTCACTGGCATTGCTGGAGGCAACTTGGCAGTTCCTGGCGCTAGGGCATGACACCTGCACAACTGCAAATGAGACAAGGAATCTGTGATATTATCATCCACTCAAGGAAAATATTTAGCTTTCAATGTGACATTTAAATGTAAGCAAGACATCATGAGCCCTAGAAACTATTCCAGCATCAGCAGTGATAGTGCTATCAGTTAATAGCTTGCACCATCGCCATATTGTCTGAGCTCATGATCACCAGCCTATGCCTAAAGCGGTCATCCTATGCCATAAAGACCACAATAATGGGGAGCAGCTCTAAAAATGCCACATTCTTGAACCAATCCCTTTCCTTCCAGCTTTCTGGCCTTTCTTCAACACACCATGCAGCTTGGTAATATACTCCAAACGCTAGACCTCCTGAGGTTTTGGAAAGACGTTCCTGATCTAGGTTGGACACTGTGGTGGTCTGCCATACTTATATCACATTAAATTCCTTTAGGAAGATCTGACAGACTACTAATGACAGGCAAAACTGAAGTGATCTAAAAGCTGCAGTTGTCTCAAGGTCATTTTAGGGTAGGTACATGCCTGACTAATCAATGCCCTCAATTTATGGATTTTGTCTCCTAGCAGTCAAGATTTCATCTACACTGAATCCAGCAAAATACCCTCCCCCAAAACAACAAAATACCTTCCCCCAAAACAACAAAAACAGGGAAGTGGAGGGACATGGATTTCTCCTTAGTTAATAGAAGACCAAAAACCTTAGCCAGTTTCTGAAAGACACTGGCTAACCGCATGCATTTCCCCATATCTTCTGGTTCAATGGAACGGAAGTCTTAAAAGAAGGATGAAATCTTCCTCTCCCCTCTTGACCACCCAGTGAAGAAAAGTAGCAAATGCTTCAAAGTATGCACACGCCATGAAAATGAAAACCTAACAGATGAAAGGATTGTGGGTAGATAAGGAATAACCAGAAGACTGACTGCATATTGGCCTTGGCCATCAAAGTGACTTGCCCAAGGAGTGCCAGTAGGAATTGAACCCTTGATCGTCTGGGTATTAGATAGTTGCTGTAACCACTAGGCTTCTCCTCTACTTAGGGTTTATCTTGTTAATAAGTGCTGCTAACCGGATAGCCCCATTGAATATCAGCCCATATATAATTTTATATGTCAGTAAAGTATATAAAATATAGGCCCCGATTTACTAAGACGTGTTAGCTATTAGCACACCGATTAATGTATGCTAAGAGTTAATATATGTGTTGCATTAACAGTTAACATGATGCCTCAGCAGTTCATGCAAAGTCATTTCCATTTTAACAGCAGACTCAAAGGGGGCAATGACTTGGTGAAGGATCTCAGGGACTGCACCTTATAGTTAACAAGGAGGTAGTTACTGCACATGAAGGGGCATGCTTACTAAAGATTAGCCCATGTTAATGAAAGTAACACGAGTTAGGTGCTATTGTGTCCACAGAAATAAAAGGGCTGTGGAACTTAATGCGTGTTAACTTCATTAATGCGCGTTCAAACCTTTAATGCCCCTAATTGTTAGCACAACTGATAATGTGGCATAGTTAACACCACCAGAACAGGCGTGGCTAGCTGCATTGTGTTATCTACAATAAAGTTAATGTGCACTGAAAAAAACCTTTTCTGTGCATTAGTCTCATGGAAAACCACTGGAAACAGCCCCAACAGTTAACTCAGATGTTTTGCAAGCCCTGTGTGCTGATTTTGGCAGTCAACGCAATGCCTGCAAAACTCTACCTTGTTTTAGTAAATAGGACCATAGAGTATGATCCATAAATCAGTAGCGGAGGGGTTAGGGGGTTAGTGTTTTGGGGTCTAAGGTTTCTTACCACTAGAAAGGAAAGAAGTGTAATACTGAATATCTGTTGGAAAATGAGTTATTGACTCATGTTCGTGCAGGATCTTATTGTATATCCCAGAAAATCCTACTGTATTCAAAACATGTTTGTAGTTGATTGTGAGGGAGCTGTAGAGTATGATAAACTGCATGAAGAAAAGAAAGAAAACAAAATAATAAGGGATAATGGAAAAAAATCTATATACTACAAAATTTATTCTATGAATCATTTTAAAAAACCTGTTCTTGAAATCGAAAACAAATACGATAGGCATATTAATGAGTCAATACAGGATCAAATACATGATAATTTCAAAATGTTTATAAAAACATGAGTTAATATTCATACAGTTAGGGCCTATGTCATAAAGTTTAGGATAAATGCTATGCCATCTATACCAATCATACCTCTCATCACAATCTCAAGATCTTTCTAAAGTTTAGTTGACGTTACAAGATACTGTACTATTTAAATTTGAAGTTATGGTGTTACTGTTTAAGTTATGTTGTTACTGTTTAATTTGCAAGTTCTATGCAAAAGTTAAAAGTTAAAGTTTGTAAATCACCTTGATTAAATGAAAAGGCGGTATAGAAAAACTGTTAATTAAATAAATAAATAAATAAATAAGGACATTTTGCATGTGATAAAAAGAGCACGCTGTGCAATAAGGCCTGGAAATGCATGCTTAGATGATCTCACAACATCTTAATATTTACATTCTTAAATTAGTACCTGTAAAAATGCCAACAATGGAGTTCCATATACAAAAAAGGCTTTACAAGATTTGTGATGTGGCGTTTTATATGGGACATTTACTGTAGGAAGAATCCGAATGTCCAAAAATCCGAGGGAGGGGCAGCAGTGAAGGGAGGTGCATACAAGTGCCTTCTGAAATCGCTCTGTCTCCAGCCCATAAAATGAACATCCCAGTAACCGGTTCCGGAGATGGGCCCCTGTGCAGATAACAAAGCCAGGTACAGTACATGCATGGGTGTGGACCATTTCACAAATGTGGATATCCCCGAATTGGACACCTGCAGAACCAGGGACTTGGCATCCCTGCTAGGGTGGTTCTGAGATTATCACATCCTGGCCTTCCATTTCAGATACTCAGACATGCAGCAGCGGGGCAGTAAGATATTTGGAGTATGTAGCTCCATTCAGGTTTCTTTGGCAGAAAATATGAACTGTGGCGATGAAAACTCATCTTGCTCTTCCCCCTGGAAGCTTTTGAGTCATGAAACAAGCATTATTCATAGTCATGAGCAGGTATAGAAAGGGACACCTGAACAACCAGGGTCAGGTATGCGTTTGACATTCTGAAATCGCACCACAATGTGCATCTCCTTACTAGGCCCAGGGACGCCTCTACCACACTCCCATGATACGCTGACGTGTTCACATCACAGGTACTTCTTATCTCCAATATACTATATTATTGGAATATGCAGGTAAGTTCTTTCCAAGCATCTTTCTTCGCTCTGCCACATCTAAAGGCAGATCAACTTTCCTATTCCAGATTAGAGTGGCACGTGTCCTTACTCTGTTTTAAGAAAGTGATCAAAGAGGCCTTCGTTGTTTAACCATGACCAACAGATGCTTTGGATATAATATATAAAATTGCTATTTTCTAATTCCTTCTGTGAACAGCTATGACTGTAACCCAGGTTACAGTTCTAATATTAGAACTGGGAAAATGTATTTCAGTGTTATAATTTATTATTTGCAATGTTATATCTAACACCTCTTTAGATATACAGTGGAATTACCATCTAGGGAGGGAGAAGATGCTACAGAAGAAAAAAATAAAACAACCCCACTAAATGTTAGGCCTGATGGTTGCAGGTTCTTGACATAATAATGGTGAAAGCTACATACTCTTCTTCCCAGCTCAAGGTATATCCCCAGTCAATCACACAATGTTCTACCTTCTTTCCTGGAATCCTTAAGTAAACATAGTAATACTGAACAGCTGCTACTTCAATGGAATAAATCATGATATAAACATACAGTAAACAAAAGCATTACATAAAAAGAAAAAAACACTGTGTTAAGCATAGGGCTCATAGTAGGGCTGGAACAACCATTAGGCAAACTAGGCAGATGCCCAGAGCGCCAATGGTCCAGGGGCAGTCCATTGCCTTCTCTTATGACCCTCTTCGGGACTTGTAGTGGCTGCAATGGCTTTAAACAGCCTCGTGGCACTTACTTTAAAACTTCATCGTCGAGAGGCTGTTTGACTTTCACCCCCTCTGACGCCTGACACCAACTTCCTGTGCATGGGCAGAAGTGACTTTTGCCCTCATACAAAAGGCCAGAAAGGGGGATAGAGAGGGTGGGAGCATGGGATGAGATTCCCCTAGGATGCCTCATCTCCTTGCACAAGCCCTGGGTGCAGAAGATGTCCTTTGCAAATCATATATGAGAAATTAAGCTTCAGAAAGAACATGGCTATAAGTCTTAAGAACCTTGGTAGGAAACAGCAAAAAACAAACAAAAAAAACCTGCTTGTAGATCAGCCCCTAAGGTAAGCAAAGTTCTTGTAGAAAATTAGAGATGGAAGAAATGAATCCAGGAACTGGACTGAACTCGTTGGATGAAACAACTAGCATGTAGGCACTGGGGCTTGCTCAGCCCTGTCTTTAAAAATTCTATTGGCAACAGAGCCCAGCGCAGCAGCAATTCACTCTGATAAGCACTGTCAGTCTTTGTGCTTTTTATCCAGCTCCTAAAGGAGCTGACTGTCAGAGCTCCATTAGGCAGTCTTTTAGTCAACTCTATTGGGAAAACTCTCCCCCTCCCCTTCTTATCAGCAGACATTAGAGAGGGAGCTGATTACTTCTGAGCATTCCTCTAACAAAACATGCATGGAAGAGATCCTCCTCCACTGCCCATGTCCTGGTGCCCATCAGGTCTTTACATAGCAAGAGGATGGAGCATTGCTGCTCAAAGCAAAACTTAAATGACTTTCATGCTTCAAAATAAATTTAAAAAAAAACATGGGGGGGACCTGCATGAAGCAACAGTTACAACCCTAAACAAAGGCCTAGAGGCAGTGCCAGATTTCCCATTAGGCAGTGTAGGCACTTTGAATGTCGGTCCCATATGTTAATAACTCCCTCCTGGATCTTCTCCTCCAGCGAGAAAATCCGCCATTCATCCCTGCAGGTTAGTTAAATCTCATCAGGGCTGTACCGAGTGGTGCGGCCGCACAGGACGCAAGGACAGAAGGAGCGCTGATATCATCACTGGGCTTCCAGGAAGCTCAAGAAAAGTGAGTTACGGAATGTGGCTGGGTGGAAGGCGGCGCCGGATTCATTTTTCACACAGGGCGCTTTTCTAGCTCAGTACGGTCCTGAACCTTGTTCCCGAGATTGCCTAGAACAAGATATCTCACATACTTCTTAGCTGAATCACATTGAGATTGCTGCACCTTCCCCAGCCTATTGCATTTAACTCTTTTATTCATTTAATTGGCGTTCCTTTCCTTATTTTTGCTATTTTTATTGTAAGCCACTCTGACACGCTGTAGAAGAGTGGTATATCAAGTTATTAAATAAACCATAAACCTCATATAATCTTTTCTGTAACCCTCCAGCTCTAAGACCCTGGCAAGTGAAGAGTTAACCCTGCAATTGCTCATTTTGAAGAGCCATATAAAACTCTGTATCTGTAGGTAAATCATTGCAAACGTCATAATCAGCTCATTGAAGTTATCCTTGGGAACAGCATGTATTGCTTGGATGTTTTTCTGTCTTGACAGGTATTTGCTCTTTATAAGATTGAAATCCCAAATCTAAAGCTCCACAGGTCCAACAGTACAGAGTAAGCTCTGCGGTTGAGAATCTTAATTCTCTGAAGCCCCTTTCATATGTATTAAGGAACTAATTATCATGTAAGTTACATTTTATGTTTAATTTTTACCATTATTTTGCATATTTGCCAGTCCATTGCAAACATAGGGGTATATCTAGTAAACCGCGGTTGCCTTTTACAGATATCACAGTGTGATAGCTGCAAAAGACCTGCAATAATTGAAAACCTTCAGCAGTATCTGCAGGGGGCATTCACAGTTTTACCCCTGCAGATATTGTGGAGTTTTTGGATTTACCACAAGGACCCGTGATACCTGCTTCGGCAGGTATCATGGGAAAAATCCCACGGTGTCTGCCAATGGAGGTATCATGTCTCCCTGTGGTAAATCCAGAGACTGACCAGTGGTTTCTGCTGCCCCAGGCCCAGTCAGAAACTCAGGCTGCACCGTGCTGCCTCCACTGAGCCATGCCGCTGCCCTCTGCTGCCGCCGATTCCGTCTTAGGGGGGTAGGAGACTGGCGGCAGCAGTGGCAGTATTTTAAAAGCGACAGTTGTATTGCCCTAGCAGGCCATGTGCTTCAGCACACATTGCCTGCCGTTTCTGCCCCCCTCCGACAGTAAGTTGCATGGGAGGGGGATCAGAAGCAGCAGTCAGAAGCAGCAGTCATGTATGCTGAAACACACGGCTTGCCGCAAGCAACAAAGTGGCGGCACAAAGTCGCCTGCCCGGGTCTGTTTTGCAAGGCTGCTGCTTAGCTCACCTAGTGGACAGGCCAGCCCTGGGTAAATCCAAGGGGAAGAATGGTAGCAATTAAGTGCATAGAGCTCTCACTAGCTCTGTACCTCGATCTCTACCATGCCTCCCACCAATACCCTGATCGGCCCCCCTTTAAACAATATTGTTGGTGCCACAAATGTAGATATCTACGGCCCCAACAATATAAAAATACAGTGGCCTCCCCCCTCCCCCTTTAGCACCAATGCCCCTGGACAGCTTCTGATCCCCATCAGGAACTGTCCAGTAGAGATCAGTATACCACAAGACTAAAATAATAGCCCAGCTAGCCAGTCGGATGCCCAAAGGTCACCCCCCCCCCCCTTGATCCTGTCAAAAATCTCAGCTAGTCAGTCAGGGTACTTCCCCCTCCCTTCCCCTCAATTCCAAACATTCCATCCCGGCTAGCCAGTCAGCTTGCCCCTCCCCCAGTCCATACTATAATTCCCTGGTTGTCTGGTGATATATTGGGGCAGGAGTAGTCCACTCACTCCTGCCCCATCATTGGGCCTGTACAAACGTCCATAATCATTCAGTACTTCCCTCTAGCCTCACGCTAGGGGACACCACTGTGAGATTGCGGACATTTATAGTAAGTGCTATTGAGGAGGGCATTTTGCACCTTGAAAACCAAAAAGTAAATATTTTGTTCACTCCCCTGACCTAAATACATCTCCTATAAAATCTTTCTATCGTTTAATTTAGCCAAAA
Organism: Ichthyophis bannanicus; assembly: GCA_033557465.1. Lineage (NCBI taxonomy): Eukaryota > Metazoa > Chordata > Amphibia > Gymnophiona > Ichthyophiidae > Ichthyophis > Ichthyophis bannanicus. The sequence continues at coordinate 114,172,602 of CM066034.1, forward strand.
TGATGTGTGTTATATAAACAGAGGTGTGTTTATAGCTTCCCTAAAAGAGGCAATTTTTACTGAAAGGAATCTATTTAGGTAGTTACATTAACCAGATACATTCCTTTCAAAGTAGCCATATTTTCATTGTAAAAAAGGCATATTTGCAAATGCTTTCAGGTAAAAGATATGTAAGTTCAACATACAGATGCCAATATTCAGCCGAGTGACAAAGACGCAAATTTAAAAAAGTAAGCTGTCCTTTTAAAGTTATGTATATTTTCAGAGGACCTATGCATTCAATTGCTATCACTGATAATATCCACATCATTTTAAACAGATAGCAGAGAAATTCAGGTGAGCATTAAGTTATGTTTAACTTATAACCCTGCTTTGGACTTCCCCATATCCCACCCCGATTTAAAATGTATAACTTTGGCCATGTACGTACTTCTACAAACAAAATTTAAGTATTCAGCTCCCTTGTAAATTTAAAACACATTTCTTATGCTGTCATCAACTGCTACTGACCGCATAACTGTTTTGAATATTGAGCTTACATTCTACATCAATAATGCAACTGAACATTAGGTCATTAAAGATACAGTAGGACGCATATGACATTTGGAATGGGGCATCTATCCGACTCGAAACCTCTGTGTTACTATAATAATATTTTTCTATTCAGTGCTATTTTTCTTCCTCTAATGTGTTTTTCGGCGCAGGACTGTGATCAGCTCAGCCCGAAAGCAAGAACTCCCACTGAAGAATTCATTCTAAAGCTACATAGATGAGGTAAATGCTTCCCTATCATTTGGGACCATGTAAAATCAAGGTTATGAGTGTTCTAAGTTGCAGCTAAGTTACATAGAACTACTCTGTTCAACACATCTCTATTTCGGTGATTAAAACCTGTGAGGCTTTTATTATCAAGATGGTTGCTGCAATTCCCTTCTCAATTAGTGGAATAGATTTTCCACTTTAGCTTCAGTTTCAAATGTTTTGCTGTCCATTGTGGATAGGCATTTTGGGCTGTGAATGATTATAAGTACAAATGCACTGCAACATTTTGCAAGCGGCAAAAAGAACACAGTTTTACAACTAATAGGACATGGGGAGGACAATTGGTAAATGATTTTAGCTAGGCTAATAAGCAGCTACCTTTCTGGAATCCTCTGCTAAAAATTGCCCTCCAACTCTCAAGGGAAAAGTACCCATGTGGTATCAATACAGGCAATTTGCGTATACCACAAAGGAGCAGGAGTGGTGGACAAGGTCACAGCACGCAGGATTTTATTTAATAACCTTGGCATTTGCCCACCACCCTCCATTCTCAGCCTACCATCATCGCTCGGCTTCAAAAATAAGCACATTACTACATCATGGCAAAACATGGCTGCAGCTTTATTCCAATAGTCACTTAATATAACTTGACAACCAAACAACTGTTTTGTTACAAAGTATTAGCATCAAACTGAGCTAGACAGTGTCATCCTAGCTCCCAATTCACTTCATTAGTCAATATTCTCAAACAATCCTTCCCCTCCCCACCTTGTGGTGTCACAATGCTGAGGCCATTCCTCAAACCACTGGAGTGTTTTGTAACCTTCAGCCGCACATAGCAATGTTGCCCATGCCACAGGACACTACAACTCCACTACTTACTCATCTCTCTCCCCATAGCATTCTGGGTTATATCAACAGTCGGGGAGGTTTCGCTCTTTCAATACTATGCAAGCTGTGACAATGCCACACCCTTCCATCCCCAACATCATGCCCTATTTTAGAGCCACCCCTGCCTTCTCCACCAGTAGTGGGAAGAGTGGGTGTCCTGGCCGCTGCTCCCTACGATCCCTGCCTACAAGCCTGCTGAGCCCATGAAAATTACTGCTTCACTTCAGACCTTTCCTGCCCCAACCCTCCCCCCCAGCTCCCTCCCCTCCTTTGGCAAATCAGGCGGTGGGCTCGGCCATGTTACTAGCCCACTCCATATTTACCTGGAGGCAGGGGGGAACTGGGCTCATAAATCCCTGTGCATTCTTGTGATGTCAACTGTGTTCCTGTTGTGCAGTTGCACAGAGTCTGAGTATAGAAATACCTACATTGCCAGCCAGCCCCACCAGGGCTGTACCCAGTGTAAATCGCACCCTGTGCGACTTGCACATTGGGAGACCCCCCCTCCCCACGGCGGGAGAGAAGAGGCGCGATTGGCTTTGTGAGTGACAGACAGTTCCAGGCTACAAGAGAACGGATCCTGTTTATAGGAGACGTGGTCTTAACTGCTGTCAAATGCACTTAAGGAACGAGCTGTAGGAAGCGGGGCTCTTACAGAAAATGGCAGTTAACAAATATGCTTTTTATTCTACTCATTTCCCTGCTCGTTTTGATGCTTTTTACAGGGTCTTTTCTGAGGTCAATATGTAGGTTTTACTACATTGCACTAATGGGGGGTGGAGGGGGGAGAGAAGATTGGTCTAGAATTAAACTACCAGAAAGCACTGTTCATGCAAGCGGCTCTTTACTTGATCTGCATTCATTATGCCGACATGTACATGGCTGCGTTCCCGATGTGCAAGTCGCTCTTGCAGGGAGGGACAGATCTGCTTAGCATGCCGGTGAAAAGGCTTAAGGAGCGCATTTTAGATGTCTGCTGTTGTCTGCTGCTGCTGAGAGAAGAAAAAGTGGCGGCGGCAGGTAAAAGCAGACAGCTAAAATGCGCCCCTTAAGCTTTTGCGCCCTGTGCGGCCGCACCGCTCGCACAGGGCTAGGTATGGTCCTGAGCCCCACACAGAGTTTCTCTTTGAAAATTTGCCTAGAAACCCATGGGAGTTATTAAAGCCCTGCTCACATTTTAAATGTGGATGCGGTGGCAAAAAAAGTGGAAACCACATCCATGATTTCAGAAATGCTGCGATACATGTTTTGTGCCAGGCACATCGGTCTCTGCAGATTTTTCTGGAGGGCTTTTTGGGGTATGACTCGAGTGGCACAACATTTACATATTTGTGAGATATTTTACATAGGCCAGGGGTGTTCAAGGTGGAACTGTTGAATGCACCAATTTATGCCTTCTATAAATCACTAATAAGCATCAGACTTTGTTGACTTTGGAAACTTCTTGTGCCATTATTGCCTAGAGAAAGTGTGCTTGTTATTCTCTTGCCTGGCTGTCGTCTCTGTCCACATATTGTTGGTATCTGTTGAGCTACCGTTTGTATCCCTGCATTCTATCCTGTCCCACTCCTATATACCTATCCTCCATCCCCTTTCAAAGACCCCAGTATATTGCTACTCCCTTTCTCATCTTCAGACATGCCAGTCCCATACTCCTACTGTTGCACGCCCTAGTCCTTGGTGTGTCAGTGCCCCTTTCTTATTGTGTGTGTCCCACACTGTTCCCTCTAAGCTGTGCGCGTGTGCGCGCGCACACACCTCGCCGAGTGAGCACACATACTTTACAACAGAGCGCACAAAAATTAAGGTTCTGATTCTGATAGAAAACAACACAGACGTTCTTAAAATTGAAAAGTTGTTGTGTATTTATGGTTTTCACAAGTTCTACAATATTTTCTAGTGCAATCAATGTGGTGTACATACTGTATTCTGATGTGTAGTCAAATTTTAAAGTATATAACTCCGAGTGTCATTATGTGGCACACAAAAATTTAACCTTCCTTCAAAAGCTGCACAGCTGATATTTTATGCGCACACAGCCTACAGAAAATTAGAGGGAACATTGGTGTCCCAGTGTTCCCTGCAGCATCTGTGTGTCTGTGTTTGTCTTGAGTCTGTCCAATGTTTGTGTGTGGCTCCTGGTTGCCTGTGTGAAGGTGCAGGTGCAGTGCTGTAAGTGGGTGTGGGTCGAGGCAGTCACTAGGTCTTAGTGGATGGAAACAACAGTCAAGGAGGACAGCATCAGGTTGTTTGCAGAGGACGTGCCGAAGGATGCCCATAAGGAAAAAAGAGAGCCACCAGGAAGCATTCATAGCAAAGGGTTTATAGGCACAAGACTCAATTTCTAGACTTCACAGATGAATAATGATGTACCAGGTTCTACTTTGAAAAGATAGCCATCCACCATCTGTGTCAGCAGCTAGTAGCCATCCACCATCTGTGTCAGAAGCTAGAGGTCTTCTTCTGCTCCACCACACAGAGGGACCAGCCCATGCCTTTCCACCTAAAGGTCAACACAAACTTACCTTTGTAGCCAATGGCAGATCCATGTTAACCATAACAGTGGGTCTCAGCCGGTGAACCTCTCAGAGTGCATCTCACAATTTTTAAGAGCCTTCCTAACTCACACTGTGTAGCCTTCCCTCAGAGGCTATGAGGTAGCCACATTCCCATCTGTACTGGGGGTCATGGATCGCACACATATGATCATCAGGCCCCCACAAGGGAGAGAGGCTACCTTTCATAAAAGGTAGGCATTCTGTTCACTAAACATGCAGGTGGTCTGTAACACACAAGGGGAGATAACTAATATTTTGATGAGTTCCAAGAGTCTTGTGGCAACTGCTATATCCAGCCCACTTTGGTATCTATGAGAGATTTGAGAATGAAGAAATCACTGTTGGGTGATTGCTAAGTATGCTCTGCTCCAGCCCACTCCATCCTCCTGAACATACCAGGAGGTTGCAGTTATCCCTGGCACTGTCAACAATTGGCAAGCAGAACCCATGTATTGGAATGCCCCCCAGCACATCAAACACCCTGGGGCTTCACTTTAATCTGTTCTTTTCTCTCTCCACCCACACAGATGACAGAAGCTACTCTTTAAGGAGGTCGTTCTGGCTACTTTTGTCACACCCCACACTGTTGCAGAAGGTAGGGCTAAATGGCCAATTTTCCCAATGGAGAAAGGTAAATAGTAGAGTTCCCTAGGGAACTGTGTTGGGTCGGCTGGTTTTTTAACATATTCATAAATAATACGGAAATGGGAATAACGAGTGAGGTAATCAAATTTGCAGAAGACACAAAATTATTCAAAGTTGTTAAAACCCAAGAGGATTGTAAAAAATTGCAAGAGGACCTTGATGAATTGGAAGACTGGATGTTCAAATGGCAGATGAAATTTTAATGTGGACAAGTGCAAAGTTATGCACCTAGGAAAGAACAACCCAAACTATGATTACACCATGAAAGATTCCACATTAGGAACCACCATCTAGGAAAAACATTTAGATGTCATCAAGGATAACATGTTGAAACCCTCTGCCCAGTGTGCAGCGGCATCCAAAAAAGCAAATAGAATACTAGGAATCATAAGGAAAGGAATTGAGAATAAAACAACAGCTATTATGTCTCTGTATCAGTCCATGGTGTGACAGTACCTTGAATATTGTGTGCAATTTTGGTCGCCGTATCTTAAAAAGGATATAGAGTTATTGGAAAATGTACAGAGAAGAGCCACCAAAATGGAAAAGGGGATGGAAGGATAACCCTGTGAGGAGAGGCTAAAAAGGTTAGAACTCTTCAACTTGGAAAAAGATGGCTGAGGGAAGATATGATAGAGGTCTATAAATTAATGAATGGAGTGAAATGGGTAAATGTAGATCAATAGTTTACACCATCAAGATATAGAAAGACTAAAGGGCATGCAATGAATCTATAGTGTAACCTATTTTAGACTAATGATAGAAAATATTTTTTCACTCAACACATAATCAAACTCTGGAATTCGTTACCGGAGGATGTAGTAAAAGCTGTTAGTGTAGCTTGGTTTAAAAAAGGTTTGGACAAGTTCCAGGAGGAAAGGTCCATAAACCATTATTAAAGGGGACCCAGGAAATCCACTGCTTGACCCAATACAAGCACTGTGGAACCTGTGTCTTTTGGAGAAACTGCTAGGTAGGTATGACCTAGATTGGGCACTGTTGGAAACAGGATACTGGGCTTGATGGACTTTGGTCTGACCCAGTATGGCATATTGTATGTTCTTATGTTCTTAAGGACCATAATGTCATCATTGAGTGGACCTTTTCCAACTTCAAGTACTTTGAAAGATCTTGGGGAGAGCTCCTTTATATCCCATCCATGGTGTGCCAGATATTCATAATGAGGCTGATTCTGAATTGGGTCCGTCCGGATGGCCAAAAGATGTACGGGATCAATCTGAACTCGATTCTGCAACCGCGGGAGCCATACTTTCCTGTGGTTGCAGAGTCAGGGCACTTAGATGGCCCGGGGTGCTCCCAATTCCGACCAGTGAGACATCATGGGACTTTCCTGGCCAGCCCTCTCTACACTTTGGCTGGTGTGCCGGTGCCATGATGTCTCATCGCCATGGCACCAGTGCATCCAGCAGGAGCACCCAATTACTGACTGCAGTGAAAGTCCCTTTTCCCTCCTCCTGACTCTCAGTGGAGGTAGCCGGAGCCAGGATTGGACAGCGGGACACCCCCCTAAAGTGGTGCAATGTATGTGTGTGGGGGGGGGGCGCTGCAGGCCCTGATCACCCCCATGCCCAGCACTTATTCCACCTTGGGGTGGAATAAGATGGGTGTCCAACACAGCTCAGGGGGACATACAGAGGCCTCTCCGGAAAAGCCTCTTTATGTCCGGGTTCCAGGCCACACCACTCTCCGCTCTTGCTCTGCCCCACTGATGCCTCCTCATGCCCCCATGCAGCGCTCCCCACACATTGGCCCTGTACATGCAGGGAGCAAATGGGATGGAATTCAGTCCGGGAACTGTGCTTAGATTGGACATCCAACCCATATGTCCAACCCTGCTATTCATGCATCAGAATCGACCCCAATATCTTTCGCGCTTCACAATCTGGCCATAAGATGACATCAACCCCTCCTGAAGATAAGAAAATTGCAGACCCATAGACAATGAGGCTGAAACATAGAAACAAAGAAAATGATGGCAATAAAGACCAGACAGCTTATCCAGTCTGCCATCCATAAGAACTATTAAGTTCTGCCATCCCTTCATTTCCCTCAGAGATCCTCTGTATTTGTCCTATGCTTCCTTGCATTCAGATACAGTTCTCACCTCTACCACTTTCGTTAAAAGGCTGTTACATAAAGAAATATTTCCTCAGGAGTAATCTGAAGTCTTTCATTCTATGACTCCTTGTTCCAGAGCTTCCTTTCAAATGAAAGAGGGCCACATCTTCTGCATTTATTTCTTTTATTTATTTGACTGTTTTTCCATACCACGTTTCACCGGGGCAAAGCCGTGTGCATTACAACAACAGAATCTTGCAATAAAAAGTGAAACTTATGTACGATATGAATCACGAGTAACAGGTATTTACATGATTAGCAACATTATATATTTAACTAAATTGTCCTAAAACGTTCATTGTAAAAATAATAATAAGTTCATTATTATTCTGTTCTGTTATATGTAAACCGCATCTGATCTCTGGAAGAGGTGGTATAAAAGAATGTACAAATAAATAAATAAATTATAACTTATGTACATGAATAGTTATTATCTACATGATTTGACTAGAAGGGAAGACAGATTATGTGATGGAACCAAAGTGATCATTAAATAGATACGTTTTGAGAAGTTTCCTAAATGTGGATGAGTCATTGGTGGATTGAAGATTTCCAGGTAGAGAGTTGCAATGAGTTGGAGCATATAGTTCAAATGTTCTATTGCAAGCATACTGAGTGCTTCTGATTTTCTCATGTGGTATGTTCAGCATATTTATTGTGTTCTGTCTTTTCATCCTGCTTGAACTGGTGGTACTTAGTAGTGTTTGTAGGAAGGCATTTACATGTCTCTATCATATCACCTCTCCCCAACATTTCCTCCAAAGTATACATTTTGAGATATTTAAGTCTATTCCCATAAGCCATGTGGTAAAGAACACTGACTCCTTTTGAAGGTGTGGTCTCCAAAGTGCTCAGAATTATAATTGAGGTTTCACTAGAGACTTATACAAAGACACTATCCACCTCCTTTTTCCTGCTGGCCATTCCTCTCCCTATGCACCCAAGCACTCTTCTGGATTTTGCCATCAACTTTTCTACCTATTTTTTCACGTTAAGATCATTATAAAAAAAAAGATCATTTAAGATTTAATATTTTATCATTTAAGATTTAAGATCATTATAAAAAAATTAATAAATACATTTTATATGATCATCTCAAGATCCCACACTTCTTTCATGTACTGCATCCCTTATATTGTACTGCTCCCTTGGGTTTTTGCAGCCCACATGCATAATTTTGCATTGTTTTGTATTAAATCTTAGCTTCCAAATTCTTGACCATTCTTCAAGCTTCACTAGATCCCTCCTCAGGTTATCCAGACTTTCTCAAATGTCTACTTTATTGCATCCTTTGGTATCATCTGTAAGGAGGCATAGCTTTCCTGACTGATCTTCTGTAATACAGCTTATGAGAATGTTAAAAAGAATAGGACCAAAGACCAATCACTGCAGAATGGCCACTGGTAATGCTCCTATCTTCAGAATGAACTCCATTTACCATGACCCTTTGCCACCTTCTTCCCAACCAGTTTCTTACCCAATCACTTTAGGGTCTTTCCCAAGGGTTTATCTATAAGTTGTTGATGTGAAATGTTGTCAAAGACCTTGTTTAAATCTAAGTATACTATATCTAGCTCTCTTCCCAATCCAGTTCTCTGATCACTGAGTCAAAGAAATCAATCACATTGCTCAGATAAGACCTACCTCTTGAAAAGCCATGCTGTCTTGGATTCCAGAAACTGGGCCATCTTCTGATTTAGCAGCATTTCTATTAATTTAGTCGCTATAGGAGTCATATTAACTGGTCTGTAGTTACCATCCTCTCCCTTATTTCCACTTTTGTGGATAGAAACCACATGCACCCATCTCCAGTCCTCCCAGATTACTCCTGACTTTAAAAAGCATTGAAAAGGTCAGCCAGATGTTCCCATCCAGCCAACAACTCCTTGAGGTATTCCCCCATCTTTGCAAAATTAATTTTCCTGAAGTCTAACACCCTTGCTTTTGAATGAACCACCTCCACCTGTGTCTTAATACTATAGCACACTATACAGTGATCACTGCATGCCAGATGATCGCTCACTACAATAATATAAATGCTGTCCCCTTTTGTAAGCACCAAGTCTAGTATTGCCTCCTCCTGCATGGATTTTGTTATCAGTTGCCAGCATATATCTTCCTATTTCTAGATGACACTGCAGCAAGGATATCCCAAACATTATCTTGTAAATTGAAATCTCCTTCCAAACGTCCTTCCCCTTTCATGGCAATATTATGAATGTCTTTCTTCTGCTTGTGAGGGAGGGCTGTATGTCACATCAGTATAAATAGATGTTTCATTACCTCTTTCCAAACTAATCTACAGTTCCTCCTCTTTCCCTCATAAGCCCTTCAGTTCTGTGGCTTTAATGTTCTTTCTTCTTTTTTTAAAACAGAGCTACTTCTCCTTCCTTTTTTCCTACCTTAGGTGGAAGGACCTACTGTTTTAACCCCTTCAAATGAGGGCAGGTTCTCCTTGATTCTTTAAATCTGATCCTCCATACAGTGAGGAAAAGAGAGAGAGACATGACACAGGGATTCAAAATTAATCTGGAACTTCAGATGGAAAACAACCAGTGGCCATGAACTTGCATAACCTCTTCCTGATTGATTTTAATTCATTTTCTCTGAGGCCTGCTTTTATTGGGTAATTTGAGGAATATAGCCATATTCATAAACCTAAATTAACACAAGATGTCGCTAGAATTCTTTCACAGAACAAGAGCGGATTCAAAATATATTAAACAAGATTTACTTAATCAAAATGAAAGTTGTCTAAACTGCAAGATTGCAGAAATTACACAGTGCCAGATCTATGGTTGACTGTACATTGACCTATAGTTGTACCATGTTTACAATTATGCTTATGTTAGCATTGTTCTTTAGTTATTTTAGAACAGTTACATAGTTCTTATGTCTAATTCTATTTAAAAGCAGTAGGAGAAAAGCTAAAAACATGCGTGACTGTCACTGTCACCAAAATTCATCCAATCAGCACATATTAGAGGCCTGTGTCAAGAAATTAATCTATCTTCAATTACATATTAGGGATTATGGTATCTCCCTATCTGTCCATTCCTACACTCACCAGCTGGACACTACTACAAGAGAGGAGCTCAAACAGTATTTTTTGTCAAGGTACATGGTTTATTGCATATAATGGAAGATGGCACATAGCAGGGTGCTAACCACATCCATCCATCCATCCCCATGGTCAACCTCTCCTCCCACTTCCAGATAGGGATCCAGATGGTGCTGCAGTTATTAGAAGATTAGCTAGGGTTTCAGTGGTGTGATGGTACATGAATATATTCTAGTCCCTCTACATTCCCTGAATCTTGTCTGTTAGGGCCTCTGACACCTGCAACTGCTTCTTTTTCAGGTGCAGTCTGTGCTTCTCTATGGTCATCAATCTTTATTTGAATGAGTCACACCTGCATGTATCTACAGGGAGATCATTTATTTCCAAATTTTGGCTATGTCTGTAGCAGATATAGCTCTCTGTGCTCCACTGGTTGTTCTTTCCTTCCTGAAGATGCCATAGAATAACTGGGGAGTGATAGCCTCCAGTGAAGGGTGGGATAATGGGTTGGGAAAGGGTTCTAAGATGTTTTAAACTATATGGATACATGCATGTCAGAGCCCCCACAGCCATTTTAAAGTGTGCATAGGGGCAAGGGGCCAGACACTTTGCAATGTTACATGACCTGTACCATGTATACAGTGGCTTACTATTACTCCTACATATGTAGTCATAGATGCCTCTTTAGTATGGGCCCACAAAAATTAAGGTGGTATGATCTGGTCATGGCCTAATGGGAGACAGCCAACATGGCTTTAGACAAGTAAGATCTTGTCTTACTAATCTGTTATGTTTTTTTGAAAGTGTGAATAAACAGGTGGACAAAGGTGAGTCAGTTGATATAGTGTATCTGGACTTTCAGAAAGCCTTTGACAAGGTCCCTCATCAGAGACTTTTGGCAAATCTAAAGAGTCATCGGATAGGAGGCAGTGTACTACTGTGGATCAAGAACTGGTTAAAAGATAGAAAGCAGAGGGTTGGGCTAAATGGCCAATTTTCCCAATGGAGAAAGATGAATAGTGGTGTACCCCAGGGATCCGTGCTGGGTACGATGCTTTTTGACATATTCATAAATGACCTGGAAAGTGGAATAACGAGTGAGGTTATCAAATTTGCAGATGACACAAAACTATTTAAAGTTGTTAAAACCCAAGAGATTGTGGAAAATTGCAAGAGGATCTTGATAAATTGGAAGACTGGGCATCAAAATGGCAGATGAAATTTAATGTGGACAAGTGCAAAGTTATGCACCTAGGGAAGAACAACCCAAATTATGGTTACACAATGCAAGGTTCCACATTAGGAACCACCAAACAGGAAAAAGATTTAGGCGTCATTGTGGATAACATGTTAAAACCCTCGGCCCAGTGTGCAGTGGCAGCCAAGAGAGCAAATAGAATGCTAGGTATCATAAGTAAAGGAATGGAAAATAAAACAAAAGATATTATAATGCCTCTATACCGTTCCATGGTGAGACCGCACCTTGAGTATTGTGTGCAATTCTGGTCGCCGTATCTTAAAAAGGATATAGCCTTATTAGAAAAGGTTCAGAGAAGAGCCACCAAAATGGTAAAGGGGATGGAAGGATATTCCTATGAAGAAAGGCTAAAAAGGTTAGGGCTCTTTTACCTGGAAAAGAGACGACTGAGGGGAGATATGATAGAAGTCTATAAATTAATGAAGGGAGTGGAACGGGTAAACGTAGATCGATTGTTTACGTTATCAGAATATAGAAAGACTAGGGGACATGCAATGAAGCTACAGGGTAAACTATTTAAGACTAATAAAAGAAACTATTTTTTCACTCAACATGTAATCAAACTCTGGAATTTGTTATTGGAGGATGTAGTAAAGGCTGTTAGTGTAGCTGAGTTTAAAAAGGTTTGGACAAGTTCCTGGAGGAAAGGTCCATAAACCATTATTAAGAAGGGACCCAGGATATCAATGCTTGACCCAGTACAAGCATTGTGGAACCTGTGTCTTTTGGGGAAACTGCTAGGTACTGTCGTGCACTGCCCTGGTGGCCAATGGTCGCAGGGCAGGTGGGACACAAAATTTTATTATTGAGACAGGAGGGTCCTTTAAGAACCAAGGAGAACTTCGTCTTAGTGGTTCATAACTCCAATCCTTAAAGAAATCCATGAAAGCAGAGTGGTGGGGTGAAAAAGGCATTTATTCCCTTTTACGCATGGGTTCAAAAATGGTTACAACTGAAAGTAAATGTCCTTAACTTCAGGAATGAAAGAAACTCGGTGCTTAAGGAGAAACTGTTAACCTACACAGTACTGGTAATGCTCAAAAACAGCTTCCAGCTTGAAGCAACATTTTCCTTATATTTATGCTTAGCAAATTAAAGACAGTCTGAGGACAATACAGGCAGTTCATAAATCTAGCAGAGACTCTATGCTGGAAGAAACACACAACGAGCAATCCATCTCCTCTCCTGATGACTGCTCTGCCAGTTCCACTTGCATCGGCTCTGGAGAAGATATGTCTAGCTCTGTGCCATCAGCTTCTTGGATAATATGTTCTGGAGGTTTATATATCTCCTGAAGTACTTGCCAGTGTCTTGGCCCTAGCCTGGAGCATTGGCCACGTGTTAAATTAGGAGTAGCTGTGCTTTCTCTTCTCAAAGGTTTTACATTACCTTCAAAAGAACTTTTAAAAGGTACAGCTTTCCTCCTAGGAATGTAATTAGCATACCTTGCATTGCAGCAGCATGAGGACGAGAGGTTTTCTCCCTTCACTTGCTTCCCACAGTCAGAAGGATGGTGCCAATTATTTTTTTGAAAGTTTAATTTACCTTTCAAGCTTGGAATCAGTTCTCCTGGAAAGTGCCTGCTTCTGCAACAGCCCAATTCCTGGCTTCCCTGCTCAGCCTCGCTCTGCTTTCCCAACTGATACTCCTTTGGTTCCTGATTGTAATCAGTGTAGTGCTTTCTCCTCTGCCAGCTAACAGCTTTCTCTCCAGCTTGTCCCGGTCCTCCTTTTGCTTGAGCCGGTCCTTCTTTAGCTCGAGGAGATCCTCTCTTAGCCTGGACTGGTTCACCTTTAGCTCCTGGTGGTTCTCCGTTAGCTCCTTGTGACCTCCCTTTCCAGTCTTCCTTCCTCTCCTTATAAAGGACTCCTGCCTTTGAGGAATGTGAACTGTTTTTCAGGTGCTGTTGACCAGCTGGGCATGGCCCTTCAGTCTCTCTGAACGTAGTCCTGCTCCCTCTAGCTGGTCTCTGTGGATATTGCACTCTGTGCACATCTTTTCCTTTCTGACAAACAGGTTCTTTTTTTCCATCTTGGCTTTCATCAGCCTTCGCTGCATGACATATCCCTCTTCTTAAAATATTACGGGCTGAGGAACCTCTTCCGTACAGCACGTAATCCGGGACATCGCGTCAGCATTAAAATGCAGCTTTCCCACTCTGTGTTCCACTCTAAATTTGTATGGTTGTAAGGCCATATACCACCTGGTTAGGCGACTGTTGTTATTTTTCATATTGCTCAACCATTTTAGAGGGGCATGGTCAGTAATAAGGACAAACTTCCTTCCTGTTAAATAAAACTTCAAAGCTTCAACTGCCCACTTAATTGCGAGGCATTCCCTTTCAATAGTTGAATATTTTCCCTCGGCAGGAGACAGCTTTCTACTCAGGAACATGAGAGGGTGCTCAGCGCCTTCTTGCACCTGAGAGAGAACGGCGCCCAAACCGGTCTCTGAAGCATCCGTTTGCAGTAAAAAGGGTTGTCTAAAATCCACGCCTCGCAGTATCGGGGCTCGACACAATTTCTCCTTTAGGTTCTGGAAGGCCTCATCCGCCTCCGAGGACCATTGTATTGTGTTCGGAGCATTTTTTTTTAACAGCTCCGTGAACATTGTGCTTTCATCCGCAAAATGAGGTATGAAACGGCGGTAATAACCAATGAGCCCCAGAAAACTCCTCAGTTGTTTCTTATTCTGAGGGACGGGAAAATTCCTCATGCTCTCCACCTTATCTATTAGAGGGCCTACTGAACCCCGCCCTACAAGGTGGCCCAAGTACTTGACTTCTTTGGCAGCGAACATGCACTTTTTAGGATTCAGTGTCAATCCCGCTCGTCTCATGGCTTTCAGTACCGCTCCCACTTGGAGTAGATGTTCTTCCCATGTGGCACTATGGATCACCACATCATCCATATAGGCTGTGGCGTATCTCTGATGAGGTCGAAGGACAATGTCTATCAGCCGCTGGCAGGTCGCGGCCGCCCCGTGTAACCCGAAGGGCATCCTCCGGAACTGGAACAGGCCAAGGGGAGTGCTAAAAGCTGTTTTGTGTTTAGCATCTCTTGTTAGAGGCACCTGCCAGTACCCCTTAGTCATATCCAACGTTGTGAGGAATTTGGCCTGACCTAGCCTGTCTAATAATTCCTCAATCTGAGGCATCGGGTACGTATCAAAGGTGGACACTGCGTTTACTTGGCGGAAATCGATGCAGAAGCGCATGGTACCATCTGGCTTAGGCACCAACACAACTGGACTGCACCATGGACTGTGCGAATCCTCAATAATATGCATTTGTAGCATTTCCTGTACTTGGTTGGTAACTTCCTGCCTTTTTGCCTCTGGCAATCGGGACGGCCGTTGTCTTATAATTTTTCCCGGCGGCGTGATTATTTCATGTGCCACCAAGGCCGTCTCTCCTGGTATAAGGGTCAGTACGTCTTTAAACTCTTCTTTTTTTTTTAATCCTTTATTTAAATTTTAAACATATAGACAGCATTAAAACAAACACAAAGAAATAACACCCTACCCGACCCTCCCCCCCTCTATTACTACTGTCCCGTCTCCATGCAAGCAAAACATCACCACCACCGTCCCAACATGGTACCCCTCATGTACAACAACACAAATACAAAGGGAGCAAGCAGGTCCAATGAAACCCCCAATACAGACCCTATCCCTTACATGCTCAATCAAGCTTTTGCAACATATTCATCTAAACACAACCACTTGTCTGAGAATATATCCCCTCTACCTTTACACCCCTTAAGATTAGAGACGTGATCCTGCGCCTTCTCATAGCTGGCATAGAGACACACCATATTCCACCACTGATGGACATCTAGTTTGCTAGAATCTTTCCAACAAACCAAAATGTGCTTCAAGGCTATGGCAACTAGAAAGTCTAATAAGAAGCACTTTCCTTTCATGTCTGGAAGGCCACTCATGGAGGAGCGCAGAATCACTACCTGCCAAGTAAGGGGAAACTGGAAACACAAAATCTTTTGTATCTTATCCCAGACAGGGAGCCAAAGGAATGAACGTAAAGGCAATCAAAGAACATATGTTTATACGTTCCAGGACCAAGAGAACAAGACCAACATAAGTTACCAGATCCAGGATTCCACCTGGAAAGCCGATTGGGAGTGATAACAGCGTGATGTAACAAGAAGAATAGGGATTGCGTTATAGCAGTGGCTTTAGAGACCCTGCTGACCCTAGACCACAGTAGCGACCAGTTGTGAAAGGAGATTTGTATACCTAAATTAGCCTCCCAACTACTACAACTCACCTTTGGAGAAGAGCCCCCCTCCCGCAAATATGCATAGAACTTGGATGCTACACCAGATTTACCAGAAAATGAGAGGGCCAGCTCGTGTAGACCCCAGGACGGTGCCAGCTTCCTACTGGTCACCCCAGCAGGTGATAAACAACTTATTAATTGGACCCATTGGAATTGGCTCGACGACGGCAGCGAAAACACCTGCTGCAACCTATCCCAGGGTTTCCATCTCCCTTCCTGAAGCAATTGGCCAACTGTCCAAATACCATTAACTTGCCACTGCCGCCATCCTATAGTTTTACGACCAATTTTGAACATGGGGTTCAGCCAGATTGGCATCAAAGGGGATACCGGGTTTTCGGAACCCATTACTCTTGCCAAATGTTGATAGGCCACTTGGGTTGCCGCGACTATTGCCAGGGCAGGGGAGGAGACCGGGCCATACCATACCGACCAATAGATCCAAGGGGATCAGCTCTACTAGCCACCTTTCCACCTCAACCCAAGCTGGACAAGAACCCCTCCTCTCTCGGGGACACCACAATGCGCCTTGCTTGAGCATGAATGCCTGATGATAACGGTAAAAATCCGGAAAGTTCACCCCACCCATGTCTTTACTTGCCTTTAACTTACCAAGAGATATCCTGGGGGGCTTCCCTTGCCACAAAAAGGAAGCTATTGTCCTCTCCCACCCCTTATACACCTTCTGTGGAAAATAAATCGGCAATATTTCTAAAATATAATTTATTTTGGGGGCTAGAACCATTTTGACAGACTCCATGCGCCCCCACCACGATAAATGCAATGGGGGCCATTTTGTCGTGAATGTCTGGATCAATTCCTCTATATGCTGGCAATTAAGTTGAAAAGTCTCTTCAAGAGAGCAACAAAATCGTACTCCGAGGTACTTAATCGCCTTCTTTTCCCATAAGAAGGGGAAATCCTTTACGTCTTCCGAAAAAGTGACTCTATTCATAGGGAAGGCTACGGACTTAGTCCAGTTTATTTTATACCCAGACACCTTCGAGTAACTATCTATGACCTTCAGGATCTCTTCTAAAGAGCTAGGTTGGGAAAAAAGCAACAGGTCATCAGCATAGGCCGCGAGCTTGATCTGAAGGTCCCAAATCCAAATGCCCCGAAATCTCTCTGAGTGTCTGATTAATAGCCCCAACGGCTCCAACGCTAAATTAAATAGAATCGGCGATAAAGGACAACCTTGCCGTGTCCCCCGATACAACGAAAAGGGAGCGGACAGTAGCCCGTCTACAAGGATACGAGCCTGCGGAGAAGAATACAGAACCTGGATTGATCTGATGAAACCATCCCTAAAACCAAACCATCGCAAGACCCTGAACAGAAAGACTCATTCAAGCCTATCAAAGGCCTTTTCAGCATCCAAAGAGATCCCCACCAAGGGAGAACCAGACTGTTCCAAGGTGGCCAAGAGATTTAACAACAACCGAGCATTATCCGACGTTGCCCTCCCAGTCATGAAACCACATTGATCAGGGTGAATCAAATCGGCCGACACCCTCGCCAGCCTATTTGCCAAAACGGCCGCAAATAATTTATAATCAGCATTCAATAATGATATCGGCCTATAGTTCTCCACCTTAAGGGCATCTCTACCCGGCTTTTCCAATACCACTATCGTGGCTTCATTAAAACTCCCCACTAAGGGCAACTGGTCCTGCAAAAGCTGAAAATATTTGGCCACGAAAGAAAGAAGCTCCCCTTGAAACGCTTGATACAACTCAATAGGAAGTCCGTCCGGGCCCGCTGTTTTACCTTTTTTAGCCGCATTGAGAGCAGTGCGAAGCTCACCCAAAGAAAAGGGGGCTTCCAGATCCAACGCTTGTTGAGCAGAAAGAGTAGGATGTGGAATGTGCTCCAAAAAAGCGTCACACTCCTCCCAATTGTCCCCCCCCCCTCAGAGCTGTACAACCCGGCATAGAAAGCCCTAAATGCTTCGGCTATATCCAGTGTCTTCGTGAGCAATTTCTAATCGCTTAGCTTGAGAGCAGTCACTTTAGCCCTCTCTGCTCTAGGGTTCAAAGTTGTCGCCAACAGCCTACCTGCCTTGTTTTGTTCCCTATAATATCTTGCCTTAGATGCATGCGAAAGCTTTTCAGCTTCCATGCTTAAAATGTTATTAAACTGGAATCTTAGCTTTTGCAAGCGCAACAAGATACAGGGGTCCACTCTCATTCTTAACAACCTCTCACCTGCCCTAATTTGAGCCTCTAGCTCACTCAGTGCTAGCTTCCTTCGTCGCGCTGCCCCAATGTAAAAGCTGGTGATTCTAGCACGCAAGAAGGCCTTAAAAGCCTCCCACCATGCCCAGCCGGAAGTGGCCTCAGGGAGATTCACCGAGAAGTATTCTTTAATTGCTCCTCCCAAAAACTCACGGAAGTCCTGATCTGCGAGCAGAGACCTCTGGAAGAACCACCCCGAACTCCTATCAGGGGTAGAATCGGTTTAAAAGGACAGGAAAACAGCCGGATGATCTGAGACTGAACACGCCCCAATTTGTGCGTCCTCCACATGGGCCACAAGAGGCCTGGAAAACAGGAAAAAAATCAGTCCTCGAATGTGACCCATGCGGGAGAGAATAGAAAGTAAACTCCTTCTGGGAGGGGTGTAACAATTGCCAGATATCTACTAGATTCATCTCCTGCACCATACTATTGAGCACCTTGGCCGCACCGCTGGCCCTTATGGATCGATAGGGTTGGCGGTCAATTAAAGGGTCCAACACCAGATTGAAATCCCCCCCTAGGATAAGGTTACAATGGTTAAGGTCTTGTAATTTCTCCGCTACCTCGTGAAAGAAGGAGACATCATCAGAATTCGGACCATAGACATTCATTATGCCAAAAGTCCGATCCCGAACCAGCAAGTGGGTTTTCACCCATCTCCCTTCCGGGTCTGCCCAAGTCATTTCAGTAACCGGCTGGAGAGCCTTCCGAGCCAAAATGAGCACTCCATTCTTTTTGTGACATGCCCCAGCCACCCTAATCAGCATATATTGCCTCCCCCCCCCAACTTTTGTACCTCCCCTAGCGGCAGCCGGGTCTCTTGAAGCAGAACAACGTCAGCCCCCATCTTCTTGCAATATAGCAAAATCTTGTTCCTCTTAATGGGGTTATTGATTCCCTTTACGTTCAAAGACATGAAATTAAGTGATCCCAGCACAGCAACTTAACATCATACCAGACAGGAGAGGGCACAATACAAAACTCCAATCAGACCCAGCCCCCATAGAAAGCCATACCCCACCCCATGGAGACAACTGAGACCCAAACCCAACCTTAAAACTAAAACTACGCGGGTGAACCATCCTGAACAAGGCTACACCTCAATCCCCCCACAATCCATATAACCTGTAAGCACTCCCCCCCCTCAAACATACACATACTTATAGCCCCCATTTCCATCCCAGTACCCATCCACCACTACCCAAACTCATACTCATACCTACCCCCAATCCCGCACACATACACACCTCCAGATGCCCAACCCCCCTCCCTCCCCCCTCGCTACTCCCCCCCGCCCACCCCCCTCCCCAGCCACCCTATGGATACCTTGTGAAAATAACTAAATAGAGACTGGAGGCAGGGAGAGGGCCCAGGGGAGGGGCACCAGGGCAAACACAAAAGGGGAAGGAAGGAGCAGTATCCACCCAGCCTCTTTGACCGTAAAACCCCCCTAGATAAACCAGGACCCTCCCCCCCCCCAACAATCATCCAAACACCCCTAACCAGGGATACCTCACGAAATCAGCACATAATAACATGAGCCAAAAACAAAGAAAAGCTAGTGCCCCCCCGACTCCACATGGTCTCAATCAGTCCCCGTGTCCAGCGGCACCCTAAAAGACCATACTCCAGCACAACTAGATCAGCGCATCAGCATGGCTTCCTGCTCTTCCACAAACTGTAGCAAAGCATGCGGGTCTTCGAACATGCGTGTTTGGTTGTGTAGGGTCACCCGAAATCGCGCTGGAGCAAAGAGACCGTAGCGTGCCTGGAGCTGCTGCAAGCGGGGACGAAGAGCCAACATCTGCCGCCGTTTCTCTACTGTCACTTTGTTGAAGTCAGGGAAGAAGGAAATGTTCCGACCCTCAAAGCTGATCGGCGCCAAGGCCTTCGCCGCCGTCATGATTTGCAAGGCCTGCTGATGCCTCAGCAACCTCAGGATAATGGGCCTCGGCTGCTTAGTGTGTGGCCCCGAGTGCATTGGAACACGATGTGCCCTTTCGAGTTCCAACGGGGGGTTGAAATCCAAACGAAGGAGCTTCAGCAATTGCGCGTTCAAGAAAGCCAACATATTGCCCGCTTCAGCACTCTCAGGTACTCCGATGATACGCACATTGTTTCGGCGGGTACGATTATTTAGGTCCTCTAAATTGCGTTCCAGCTGGGCAATGCGCTTACTATTAGCCAAGGTAAGTTTTAGGCGCTCCTCATGACACTCCACCTGGCTTTCCACACGAGAAACTTTTTCAGCGAGCCCCATAAGCTGCTCTTTCATCTCCTTCAGCTCAAGTATATCTGCCTGCACTCCAGAGAGCGTCTCCCTATTTGCTTCCACCAGCCCACGGACTGCTCGGATCTCAGCAAGCAGCTCTTGCATAGCATCCATGCTTTCTCTGGGCCCTGACGCCTTCTGCGGGGAGGGAGGGTCCGGCTTTTGCCGTTTCACACCGGCGGCCCCGACGGGGCTGAAGTCCAACTTGCCGGATTTACTCGCGGACATCCTCTCCCTCGTACAAAATGAAAAGGGGGGAGAAATCAACAACAGACGGGGAGGGCAGGATTTATGTCAGGATTGCAGGGAGCGTGGGAATCAGGCTGCCATCTTGCTCCTGGCCAGGCTCCGCCCCCCCGTCTTTAAACTCTTCTAGCAGTTGGGTCAAATCTTGTTTCTGCGTTAAGGAGAGTTCTTCACTGATCCTTGGTGTAAAACAAGTTTTACATTCATCCAACCGTGGACCAAGATCTTCCTCCGGTGCGTCATTCCCTATAGCAACCAAGCCTTCCATTTCTCTTTTCCCAGTAGAGCTGAAACCCCCGGTTCCCCGGCTCGTAGGGGTTACCATCGCCACTTCTTCAAGGGTTGGGAATCCCACCCGCTCGCATATCAATTGTGCTATACGGTCCCCCACTTTGACGTTAAAGTCTTCATTTGCGAAGTTAAACAAAAGGACTTTGAGGACGCCTCTGTAGTCCGGATCGACGACTCCGGCTCCTAAGTCAATAAAGTGTTTAGAAGACAGCCCGAACCGGGGTGCTATACGTCCATAGCACCCTTGGGGTAGCTCCAACTGGATATCCGTACTGACTAGGGCTCGACCGTGCTTCGGGACGATCTGGTCCTCCGCACTGTATAGATCATAACCTGCAGCTTGTGCCGATGCACTTTGGGGGCTGCAGGCTCGTTCGGAAGTTTTACAAAATCTCAGTATAAACTTCTTCTGAGGGTTTTCCTGTGTTTTAAGTGCGGTCTTTTTAGGTTTTCCCCATAGGGGGTTAGGGATTGCACTAACATTAGAGCAGATGCAAGTGGACACTAGAGCTTCCTGCGGAGACAAACCTTCTTTCAGACTTCTCCTAAACTGAGGCCAGTCTCGGCCTAGCACTAGCTCCTGTGGTAGTCTAGGTATTACAGCAATTGACATTTCTTTTTCTATACCTAAACCCTTCACCCATAATTTATAAACTGGATAAAGTGTAGCAGCCCCATGTATACACTTTATTTTAACTTTTCCCTCTGGCTGATCGGGCACAGACTCGCCCTGATCCTTGATCGCAGATCATTATTTTTGAGAAATCATAATCTGATCTGCGCCAGAGTCTAAAAGTGCCTTTGCATTCACACCGTGTATTTTCACACTCAGTACAAATCCCTCATGTACCGCTTTCGTGTTCTCCCCCATGAGAGCAGTACGTAAGAAACATTCATTCTTCAAATGCCCCTTTTTCCCACATGAAAAGCATCTTTTTGAACTTTCTTTTGATATAGCAGTAACATTTTTCAAACCTTTCCGTAGAGAACGTGAGACACTTTCTGATGTCTGCGCTTCCATACCAACTGCCAGCCTTGGAGTCTCCCCTTTCTGCTGGGTGACCATCTCTGCCTCCAAATAACGCTCTGTCAGCGTAATCGCTTCAGCAGTTGTGGGGCAATTTTGCAGAATAAGAAAGTTCTGTACATTCTTAGGAACTGCCAACATATGCTGTTCTAACATTATTTCATCCATTAAAGTACTCACTGTCTTCTCCTCAGGTTTTAACCATTTGGTAGCTAAACTGCTTATCCTATGGCCTAGAGCCTTAGGCGTCTCGCCTACCTTGAGACAAGTGGCTTGTAGCATACGGTTGTACAAGAAGAGTGTAAGGCCCAGGCGGTCCCTGATAGCCTTAATCACTTCTTCATAATTGTTGGCCAGAGCAGGGGGCATTGCCCTGTACGCAGATAGCGGTTCCCCTGTAAGGGACGCTGCTAGGCGGATTGCCCACTGCTCTTTTGGCCAGGCAGCAGAACGTGTGATTCTATCGAAAGAATCTAAGAAATCATCCACGTCATCACTGGCACTTAATTTCCCTACTGACAAGGCATTACATGTCCACTGTCCTTCCAGAGGATTACTCCGTCCATCAGACTGTTGCAGCTGCATGTTGGCCATCTCCAGCGACTCCTTCTGCTGGGCCAACCATGCCTCTATTACTTGCAGGACAGGTCTCTGCTGTTCCTGCAGGGCTTGAAGGGCCTGTGTCTGGTTCTGGCGTGCAAATTCTGCTTGTCGGTCAAATTGTAGAGCCATCCAGGCGCACAGCTCTTTCTGTTCCATGATGTTTTCCTACAGAAAAAAACACAAGAGAAAAAAAAAACAAGTGTGGCCCACCAACACTAATGACCTTCCTTTTTTTTTTTCTCTCTTCTCCTTTTTTTTTTTTCAAGGCTTACTATAACATCCGACACAGGTCATGTATAATTACATTTTACCTGGTGCGAATGTTGTATCAGCTTTGGAACGACTGTTGCTGCCGCTCTCTGCAGTTCTCTGCCTTGGTGCCAGAAACAGGATACTTCCTTCCTCTGATCTGGGTGTCTCCCCCTCTGGGTCTTTGCCTTCCGGTCCAGTCCTTTGCTGCTCCGCTCCATGTTTTGCCATCTGATCCGGTCCTTTGGCTGCTCCACTCCGGGTTTTGCCTTTTTAAACCTTGGAGATATTTTCTTTCTTTTGTCTCCTTTTCAGTTAAAAAAACCAAAAATCCAAAGAACTACGCCATTTATGTCGTGCACCGCCCTGGTGGCCAATGGTCGCTAGGGCAGGTGGGACACAAAATTTTATTATTGAGATAGGAGGGTCCTTTAAGAACCAAGGAGAACTTGGTCTTAGTGGTTCTTAACTCCAATCCTTAAAGAAATCTATAAAAGCAGAGTGGTGGGGTGAAAAAGGCATTTATTCTCTTTTACGCATGGGTCCAAAAATGGTTACAACTGAAAGTAAATGTCCTTAACTACAGGAATGAAAGAAACTCGGTACTTAAGGAGAAACTGTTAACCTTCACAGTATTGGTAATGTTCAAAAACAGCTTCCAGCTTGAAGCAACATTTTCCTTATATTTCTGCTTAGCAAATTAAAGACAGTCTGAGGACAATACAGGCAGTTCATAAATCTAGCAGAGACTCTATGCTGGAAGAAACACACAACGAGCAATCCATCTCCTCTCCTGATGACTGCTCTGCCAGTTCCACTTGCATTGGCTCTGGAGAAGATATGTCTAGCTCTGTGCCATCAGCTTCTTGGATAATATGTTCTGGAGGTTTATATATCTCCTGAAGTACTTGCCAGTGTCTTGGCCCTAGCCTGGAGCGTTGGCCACGTGTTAAATTAGGAGTAGCTGTGATTTCTCTTCTCAAAGGTTTTACATTACCTTCAAAAGAACTTTTAAAAGGTACAGCTTTCCTCCTAGGAATGTAATTAGCATACCTTGCATTGCAGCAGCATGAGGACGAGAGGTTTTCTCCCTTCACTTGCTTCCCACAGTCAGAAGGATGGTGCCAATTATTTTTTTGAAAGTTTAATTTACCTTTCAAGCTTGGAATCAGTTCTCCTGGAAAGTGCCTGCTTCTGCAACAGCACAATTCCTGGCTTCCCTGCTCAGCCTGGCTCTGCTTTCCCAACTGATACTCCTTTGGTTCCTGATTGTAATCAGTGTAGTGCTTTCTCCTCTGCCAGCTAACATCTTTCTCTCCAGCTTGTCCCGGTCCTCCTTTTGCTTGAGCCAGTCCTTCTTTAGCTCGAGGAGATCCTCTCTTAGCCTGGACTGGTTCACCTTTAGCTCCTGGTGGTTCTCCGTTAGCTCCTTGTGACCTCCCTTTCCAGTCTTCCTTCCTCTCCTTATAAAGGACTCCTGCCTTTGAGGAATGTGAACTGTTTATCAGGTGCTGTTGACCAGCTGGGCGTGGCCCTTCAGTCTCTCTGAACGTAGTCCTGCTCCCTCTAGCTGGTCTCTGTGGATATTGCACTCTGTGCACATCTTTTCCTTTCTGACAAACAAGTTCTTTTTTTCCATCTTGGCTTTCATCAGTCTTCGCTGCATGACAGTACGTATGACCTAGATTGGCCACTTTTGGAAATAGGATTCTGGGCTTGATGGACCTTGGTCTGACCCAGTATGGCATATTTTATGTTCTTATGTTCAAGTGTAATCTGTGGAGGGATTTGCGAGGCCCAGGTAAACCTCAAGCAATCATGTTCAGCCATAGCCAGTACCAGGCACTGTGACTATAAGCATGTGGCACCTATATCTGCACCTATGAATCTGTGTTCTGTAGACATGCCGTGTCACACAGGACTACCTGTGCATGCTAGTATAGATATTTCTGTCCTAATGCCCAACCTACATCTGCAAACCTGTGTCATTGCTTACAGGGAATATCAACCCCATACCATCCAGTAGCTGCTGGTTTGACCTCATGGCCTGAGGAAGTAGTGCAGTTTGACATAGAGGGTATGCATTGTTTTATCACCTACACAGCATGACACAGTGAGGTGGATGGTTGTATTGGAAAGCTGCTATTGCAGTGGAGATGTCTTCGGCTAAGTATCTCCATTTTGGCATGATATAGCAAAAGAGCCTGCGACATGTCTACACTGTTGGTCATGTGTCCACATAGTCATAGGAAATACTGGGCTATCCAGAGGCATCTTTAATGTAATGGTTGCAGGGTCTATGGAGAGATGACCCCATATCTCCATTGGAGCTGTACTGTTGAGAGGGGGTGATGAATATTTCCACATATCTGGGAAACAGTTGACTTTCAATCTTTTGAAACCATATTGAGGATACAAAAAACGTTCTTCAAAATTTGATACACACAAATTGGCTACACTGGGGCAACTGATGCCCCCATCGCCATTCCATGTATCTGTAAATAAAAGTTTTACCAAATCTAAAGTAATTTTTGTCAAAATAATCTTGGTAAGTGATAACAAAAATGCATTAGAAATGTGATCTGAATCTTTACAAGATTGTAAAAGACTCTCCACTAATTTGAAAGCTGTCATCTGTGGAATGTGTGTATATAGCACAGTGATGTCATAGGTGACCATAATGACTGATTTGAAACCTCAATTTGAGCGCCTAAATCAAAAAATATGAGCTGTCTCATATATATGAACGTGCCTTTTTAACAAAAGGTTGTAGGAAGTGATCCACAAAGTTCGATAGTGGTTCAAAAGGGAAGACTTACTGGACACAATAGCAATCCCACTTTAGATATTTTATCATTTTAAAGAAGACAAATGGAGATTATTCTTGCACTCATTATCCTTCTAGATTCCATGGATGAGTCAGAGTCCTGGAGGAAAGGGGAAAAACCTCAGGTTTGATATTTAAAGGGTAGGGTTTCATGGTGAGAAACAGGATCTTTTAAAATATATGTTCCACATTGGGGGTAGGGAGAGGTTGGGCTCACTAGACATCAGGGATTGGGGGACTCCTGGAGCAAGCCAGGGCCACAGGCCACTTTTTAAATTTATACTCTGAGGGCTGAAAAGAGGGTCAGAGGAAGAACGAGAAACCAAGGATCAGACTAACTTTAGCTAAGGGACATAAATAAGCCAAGAATTCTACTGCATACCATAGTTAAATGTTGCAAAAATGAGTACAGTTGTGGTCAACATTATTGGCATCCTTGCAGTTCAACCCCTTAATGTCCCATATCTCCTAAAAAAAAAAATAAAGTGGCCAGTGAAATGTCTTTGGACTATTTATGCACACATATTTGACACATAAAATTATCAAATAAAACAAAACCAATTAAAAAATGAAATAGTAGGAAATAGTATACAAACCTGGACATTGCTAGGACAAACTTTTTGGCACCCTTATAAACAATTCAAATCAGTTTGAACAAAAGAACCACCTTCCCACTGCAGTAAAATTAGATGCACCTGTGATCAATTGTCAGTACTCACATGACTTCAATCAACTAATGACTGATGGCTCTAATGTTTAAAATAACCACATTCACTCCCTGTTCCATTTTCACAATGGTAAAGACAAGAGAACTGCTTGTTGTTGTTAAGTGCCGTTGAGTCAGTGTCGACTCATGGCGACCCTCTAGATAGTTGTCCTAAACTGTGTTCAGTCTTCAATTAGGCAACTCATTATTGAGAGAGTGGCACCCATAGATGCTGTTATTTTATCGATCTATCTCATTGCTGGCCGATCTCTCTCTTCACATGATGTGTCCAAAGCTCCCTGAGACCATCAGAAAAGCCATTATCATCAAACATCAAACTTCAAAGGGGTATAAGGCCATCTCCAAAGACCTTAGGATTCCTGTGTCTACTGTTCACAATGCAATTAAGACGTTTTCTGCTCATGGAACTTTCAAGAACCTCCCAGGATATGGTGGAAGAGGAAAATTAATCCAAGAAGTCTTCAAAGGTTAGTGCAAACTGTTGGAAAAACACCACATATAATATCCAAAGAGCTTAACGCTAACTTGGAGTAATTTGGAGTGGCAGTTTCAACCCACACTATACACCATGCACTAAACAAAGAAGGACTTCTTGGGCGAAGGCCAAGGAGGACCCCACTGCTCAAAGGCAGACATAAAAAGGCTTGCCAGATCTTTGCCCAAACCCACCTTGAGAAACCACAATCCTTCTGGGAAAATGTTCTCTGGAGAGATTAAACCAAGCTTGAGCTCTTTAGAAATGCAGACCAGTGATACATTTACAAGTGAAGCTTATAAGGAAAAAAGCACCCTTCCTACAGTTAAATATGGTGAAGGTTCCATAATGTGGGGTTGTTTTGCTGCCTCAGGAACTGTAGGCCATGAATCATGAAGTCAGAGGACTACCACAGTATTGTGGAGTGAAATGTCCTACTTTGTGTCATAATGCTGGGTCTGGGTTGATGGTCATGGGCCCTCCAACAGGACCAAAACCCAAAACATACATCCAAAAGTACAAAAATATGGTTAAAAAGGAAGAAAAATTGACTGCTTTAAACTGGTCAGCAATGGGTCTTGATCTCAATCCAGTCAAGAACCTTTGGAGAGAGCTGAAATCTACCATTGTTAAAAGGAATTCCGGAAACATTCATGAGCTGGAACAAATCATAATTGAAGAGAGAGAGAAACTACCAGCAGACAGATGTACAAAACCTATAGATGGCTACCAGAAACGTTTGGAGGCTATCATCATTGGGTTGTGCAACCAAATATTAGTGAAAGGTGCCATTAATCTTGTCCAGGTCATAATTTGTTGTTTTGTTTTGTTTTGTTTTTCTCAGAAATTACTATGTCTAAGTTGCACAGACTTCTTTTTTTGTTGTATACATTTGAACATACTATTAAAATATTATGATATCATACAGTGGAATATTTCCAATTATTTCTCAAAATATTGTACAACATACCTACAATGCAAGGATGCCAAAAATGTTGACCACAACTGCACTAACGTCTGGTGTTTTTTTCCAAGTTAGTATATAAGACCAAAATGTTAAATTACGAAATGTACCAATCTTGGGTTGAATGCAAATCATACAGACAAGGACTTGTAATTTCTCTGACACCACAATAAACAAGAAGATATGCAACAGTTCTTTTAATTGTCAGTAGTCTGCGAAGGCTTGCAATATTTAATTCTAAAAGCAAATTTACCAATATCACAAATCTATTACATTTCTATATCTTGCCTTTTTATTTCTTTAGATAATGTCTACTGTAATAAAAATGATGTCATTGCAGAATTAGCTATACTCCTTTTGTGAAAGCTGATGGTAGTATTAGAATAAACAGATGGCTTCATGTTTACAACAATAATTTTGGTTAATTCCCTTTTTAAAGTGTTCCTTTGGTGATAAGCCACTGTGTAAAACAAGATCTTCTGGCCTGAGTGTTGCTGCTGTGTGATTTGAAGTGAACATCTGTTCTATTTAGTGGTGAAATATCATCTTTATACACTTATCTTCACTGCAGACTAGCAATAAATCAAAATGTTTAACTTGTGTTCTCATTGTAAGCAATGTTGTTATTCAGTTATCTGATGATGACCATCCTGTTTGATAACATCAGTTTTAGAACAAAGACATGTTTTCTTTTATCTGTGGTAAAAACCAAGCATAAAGGTGTTTGTTTCAACCAATAAAATGAACAGAAGCTTTGATCTATGCCCAGGTGCTATAAAGCAACACTTGAACACCTATACCAAAGCAATCTGAGAAACAATAATGGCAGAGCATAAGAAAAGCTACCATGCATCAAACTGATGTCCATTGAGCCCAGCATCCTATCTCCAAGAGTGGCCAATCAGCAGATCCCTTAAAGTAGATCTATTTCCCATAGTTCATTTCCAGGGATGAACAATGACTCTTCTGTGTCTACCTGGCTAATAACTTTTTATGGATTTTTTTCCAGGAACTTGTCCAGTCCCCTTTTGAATCCTACTATGTTGGTCACTTTGAACATATCCTCTGGCAACATCGTTTACTTATGTACTGTAAGAAAAAAAAATCTACAATTGTTTTCAATCTACTGGTCATTAGTTTCTTGGAGTTCCCTTTCATTTTCCATCCCGCTCATAATCTTATAAACTTCGGGTCCGATATTCAGCAGTGGCATCTAGCTGTGGCTAGCTGCAGCTGATGAATTTTACACCCAGATATTCAATGCCAGGGTCATATCTGGCCCCGGCATTGACTATGCGTCTTGCCCAGATTTTCAGGAAGCTAACTGGACTGCTGCTTCCTGGTTAGCTTCCACAGCAAATGTTAGGCCAGCCTTTGCTGCACCTGACTTTCACCAAGTAGCCATAACCAGGCAGTGGCTTAATATCACTGCTGCATGGTTATGGCCCCAAAACGCCCCAGCGGTGGCACCCATGGATATTCAGTGGCTCTGTGTTAGTGCTGCTCAATATCCTGGATAAAGTGAGTCTGCTAACTGTGTTACTCCTTTTGAATATCAAGCCCTTCTATTATAACCAGGGACGGCCCAAGGGGGGTGCGGGGCCATGTGCGGAGACTCGGTGCGGGGCCTCATTTGCATAAGTGCTGAATGCTGAATGAATGAAACTCTGCTCATTGCACTACTTGACACTCTTAACAAAGGCTTGGACAATTCAAAACAAGCATTCATCTTAGTTTTTCTAGACATTTCAGCTGCTTTTGACAGCATTAATCATACCATACTTATATCAAGACTTAAACAAATAGGTTTAATGAATACTACTCTGAACTGGTTCAAATCATACATATCTGATCGTTCACAATACGTTCAGCATAACCAATCCTCGTCATCCCCATTCCCACAAGAAAAAGGTATACCCCAAGGCTCCGCACTATCTGCTCTATTATTTAACATATACCTCCAACCAATATGTACCATATTCAAAAAACACAAGATTAAATATCATATATATGCAGACGACATCATGCTATTCTCTGAATTTAACATAACCAACCCAAACCATAACAATCTAATAAACTGCCTAATGGAAGCTGAGGACTGGCTCCAATTAAATAACTTATCTATTAACATCAAAAAAACTGAAGTCATGATTGTGACAAAAAACACAAAATATACCCCCCGACCTGACATTTAAAATCCTGAACACGACTCTCCCTATCAAAGAAGAAATCAAATATCTAGGAGTTATCATAGACAAAGCTCTCAGTTTCACTACACACATTAAAAAACTAACAAAAACAATATATTAAAAATTACGCTCTATACAACAATTAAGACCACTACTACAAGATGAAGACTTTAGAACCATTACTCAAGCCTTGGTTTTACCACATTTTGATTTCTGTAATAGCATACTTCATGGTATAACTAAGAAGAACATCAAAATATTACAAATGGCCCAAAACGTAACAGCAAGAGTTATATTCAAAGCCAAACTATCTGACCACATTACCCCCATTCTATACACACTACATTGGCTACCCATATTCAGTAGGATCCAATACAAAATACTATTAACCACTTTTAAATTAATTAATAGCATAGCCCCATCATACTTAACTACTCTTCTTCACAGTCCTCTAGAAACTAGGAAAAGAAGGAAAAAAAACCTCAACACACTAGCAGTTCCAGATCTAATAAGAAAATCAAAGCAATCAACTAGTAATAGTGCCTTTTCGTTTGTCGCACCAATACTGTGGAACAATCTTCCAGAACAACTAAGAGAATCTAAAGACCTTCAAACATTTAGAAAAGACTTAAAAACACATCTATTTTGTCAACACTACAACAATGGAGAAACAATTATAGTTTCCCAACCTCCATAACTGAATCTTTCACATTACCCTAATGCATATCTATAATTAGACATCCACAACTGCAAACGATAATTATCATAAAATGATTCCTTACACATATATATATAATCAAAGTAATATTTAATACCTGTAACATAGTTTAAATGTATTATACTTCAAACATTTGATTGATATTGTTGTTGTTCCTGTTATATTGTAACATATTATTGATGTACAGTTTTACTGTAACTTAATCAAATATTGTTCTTGTTTGGTCTTTGTAATACCCTAATCACATTAATCAATATTGATCTATTCAACTCATGTTATAATGTAATATTGTTCAAATTGTTCATAATGTTCTATGTAACCGTTTAACCGTTAAACTGTTTAACTGTATAACTATGTTGTTGTAATGTAAACCGCTGTTGATCCTTGGAAATGGCGGTATACAAAAACTGCTCAAATAAATAAATAAAATAAGTGGCATTATTTGCATAAATATTTGCATAAACATTTGCATAATGCTAACATACACTAACTTTTAGTAAACATGCCTCTTAATGAGTGTATGGATAAAGACAGACTAAAAGATTTCTACATTACTATAATCCAGTGCCAACCGCCAGGCACATTAGGAACTACTACAAACACTGCCCATTTATTTTATTTATTTATTTATTTAACAATCACTTCTATACCGCATCTTCCATACATCAGTTGCGGTTCACAATAAACAACAATCAACAAAGCAGAGTTTGTTTTACATATAACATCATATAACTAAATGACAATAAAACTTGAAAACAAATGATTACAGTTAACTAGCACAGAACAGGGGCCGCCGCGGCAGAATCTAGTGTACCGCGGGGGCCCCCCTGCCCAGCAGAGCCTGCCCTCCCCTGTATCCGCTCTCTCGTTGTAGCTTCAGTCACACGCGCCGGCTTTCAGAGTGCGAAGGGACTAGTTTCCCTTTCGCGGCTCTGTTAAGCCCGCGGGGGCTGATGGGAACTCTCCCCTCGCGCTCTGAAAGCCGGCGCGTGTGACTGAAGCTACAACGAGAGAGCGGATACAGGGGAGGGCAGGCTCTGCTGGGCAGGGGGGGCCCCTGCGGTACACTTGATTCTGCCGCGGCGGCCCCGGCAGTGGGAGAAGACAGCTTTTTTTTTTTTTTTTTACATTTTACTTTAGGATCAGAATGTTTTTTGCGCGGGGCCCCCTGAAACGTGGGGCCCTGTGCAAAAACCATTCTCGCTCAATGGACGGGCCGGCCCTGATTATAACCCCTCTCAGTTTTCTAAGCTAAAAAGCTCTTAGCCTCTCTTCAGAAGGAAGGTGCTCTGACCTTTTTCATAAATTTTTGCCGCCTTTCTCTGAACCTTTCTTAGCTGTATCGTGTCTTTTTAAGATAGGGACACCCCCACAGAGATCACAAGCAAAAAAAATCAGCAGTGTTAACACTGCGAAAAAAATCCTTTACAGTGTTATGCCCAACACGGCCGTGTTTCAGCAGAAAATGCTCACACCAGGGACTTTATCAATCACTTAAAATGCTCTGTTAAAGAATAGCTCACTCCAAACATGAAGCCCACGCATTTTGTAACTGTAATTGTCATTATATTTCCCTGTGAGTATCATTTTGCACTTGACCACATAAAACTTCACAAGCCATTTAGGTGCCTATTCTCCTAATTTCAGCCCTACAATAATCTCAGGAATCTAGTCACTTTACATAAATGTTCTCTAAAACTAGGGGGGATAATTTTTAGACTCCCTGTGGTGTTTGCAGGTAGTACCTAATATTTACCAGTAGGCCTACAAGCCATTTTTCAAATGGAAACTCCCAGTGAAAATCCACCAGAAGTGCTGTGGGAAAATGAAAAGCTTGTGGACTAAACAGATGCAGGAATGGCTTAATTAAATCATTTGACATACTTAAGGGACTTATCCTAATCCAATTTCTGAACAGAATGGGGTGGGGGTGGGGGGGGGTGTTGAATTTTCAAAGGGACTTTACCATGAGTAAACATCTGTTTACCAAAGGAAGTACCTTGAAAGCTGTTCCCATGCTGTCTTCCATTATCTAATAGCAAAGAATTAGACTTTTGACTAAACCCTCCTCTCCCCTTCCTCCTTTCTCAATCTCTGTCGGATAACTCACTACTCCTCCCTGTCTCCTCAGCTCTCAACCTTAGGGTCATTTTTGACTCTACTCTCTCCTTTACACACATCCAACTGATAGCTAAAACCTGCCGTTTCTTTCTCTACGACTTTAACAAAATTTGCCCATTCTTTTTTGAGCACACTATTAAGACACTTATCCACTCCTTAGTCACCTCCCAAATAGACTATTGTAATCTACTCCTTGCTGGTCTTCCTCTGAATCATCTCTCCCCCCTTCAATCTGTTCAATACTCTGCTGTTCGGCTAATCTTCCGCCATCCTCGTCATGCTCATATTACCCCTCTTCTTGAGTCACTTCATTGGCTCCCTATCTGTTTATGTATCCAGTTCAAACTTCTACTGACCTATAAGTGCATTCACTCTGCAGATACTCATCACCTTTCCTCTCGTATCTCTCCTTACACGCCTCCTCAGGAACTCCACTCTTCTGGCAACCCGCTTGTATCTGTGCCCTTGTCTTCTACTGCTAACTCCAGACTTCACTCCTTTCATCTTGCTGCTCCTTATGCCTGGAACAAACTACCTAAGTCTGTATGTCAGGCACCTTCTCTGACCCTTTTCAAATCCAGGCTAAAATCTCACCTCTTCAATGCTGCTTTCAGATCTTGATTCACCTGATCTCCGTTGTGTTTCCTTACCAGTCCCCCTAGATGTACCCTGTGTCTACAGCTACTGTGTTGTCTGTCTTGACTAGATTGTAAGCTCTGATGAGCAGGAACTGTCCTTTACATGTGTCTGTGCAGTGCTGAGTATGTCTTGTAGTGCTATACAGATGTTCAGTAGTAGTAGTAGTAGTAGGCTAGTGTTCTAAGATTTTAGAGATTACACATTAAAACTTGCAGGGTTTCTTTAGGATTATTTCTCTAAATTTTTAAGTACATATTAAAATATAATTTAACGTGCAAAGCACAAATTTTATTTTAGCACACGAGTAAAACCTCTATAGCACACACATGGCATTAGAGAACAATTTTACAAGTGACCTGAATATGCAGAACAACATATAAAATTGCTCTTGGGAGGTGCTCAGATAACTTAGAGGGGCATTTTGGAAAGGATGTCCAAGTGCAATCTGGGTGCCTAAGCCAGAACATCTGAATAAAAGCAAGTATATCTATTTATTTATTTATTTAGTATACATTTGTATACCGCTACTTCCAACGATCAGCAGCGGTTTGATTACAGATTGGAAATTGTCAAATCATGACAGGAAATTTTTTTTGAGGTATAAACACATTGATTAGACAGGAAAGCACAGCACACAGAGAACTATTTTACAGGGAACATGGGCTATGGAGGGTTAAGTGGCTTGCCCAAGACCACAAGGAGCACCTGTGGGACTAGAAACCCCAGTCCTTCCGGCCCAAGGTTGCTGTCCTCCAGTGGGATTTGAACCCCTGACCTTCCGGCCCGAAGTACCTTGCCCCAACCACTAGGCCACTCCTCCCACCATCTAGGTGCTGTGGAGCCCTGTATCCCACAACAGCTGTTTTTCTAGATATCACCAATTACCAATTAGCAACAAATCACTCAGAACTGCAAATTGCTCGAATACAATGCTCTTTATTCGGGTACCAGAACAAACAAACAGCAACTGCTTTGAGCAAAAGTCTTTGTCTGAGAAAGGTGTTGGACAGTCCACTTCCCTCACCGGAATTGGGGAGCAGACTGCCCACTGAGTAATGGAGCCTTCCCCTTATAAAGATATTCTCCGTCACAAAAACTTCTAGAAGTCTGATGTCATTCTGTAAAAGTCAGAGTTACTTGCAAAGAAAGAAAACTTTGCTAGAACTCCTTCTCTGAGGCCCCCTCCCATGAATAATGCCAATTATGCCTTAGGGCTACCCTCCCTTGCAGCTGGTGCTCTCAAGGTCTCTTGGTCTTTGATTAATTGTGCTCCTTATCTGTGCTGTAGAGCAAATCTTTCCAGCATTCCTTGGCTTGTTTTATGGTCTTCTCATATCCTGGTGCTCAAGGCTGAAAGTATGTTTTCTGCTAATTAATTCTCTGAGCAGGCCTGACTTTATGCACTTCTACTCAAAGCAAGGCCTCCAGACTACAGCAGGCCGCAAGGCTGTATTGTAGCATATACTTTCTTAGCCCACAGGACATTTTTCCTTTCTTCATCGTGCAAACTGCAGGCAGGCCATGATTACAGTCACAGATAGTAGCTGAAGGAGCAGAACTATCCCTAAGCCAAAAATATCCCAACATTGCTGACACTATTTCACAAACGTGGACATTCTTGATATGGATGTCTGTGAGGGCATCTACATAGACATTCCAAGAATAGTACTTCAGAACTTGATATCTAGGAATAATAGTTAGAGTAATGGACTAGGACCAGGGAACTGAAGGTTCCAATTCAATTGCTACTATGACTGTGATTGTGCTGAGTATTGGGGATGATAGAGTAATATCTTCTCTAACCCGCTGGTTGTTTTTTAGCCAAAATGAGCACTTTCACGATGCTGATTCATGCCCGAAGAAGGTTTAAACTTAGACGTGACTCTGCGCGTCCAAGCCTTTTCAGAGATCTGTTAGTGTCATCCAGGTTTCTGGTAATTTCCTAGCCATTCCTTCACCACGCCTCTATTCAGACTTGGATGTTCCAGATCTGGGTTCTAAAATAGTTCTGGAGACATCTCTGCTTTGGAAATTTCTATGCCTGTTTTCATAAATCCAAAGCATGAATAGAGCTTCCAAAATAAATACCATAGTGTTTACTTTGATGCAATGTACAGTACATGTAGGTAGTCCCTGAGAGGTGGAAGATGAACAGAGCAGGGGGTAGGTTTTCTAAAAAATAGAATGCATAGGCACTGATTTCTTCCTGCACATACATGCACAATGTTACTCCTGCCTCACAGAGGTGTACCTTTGTGTGGTATCTTTTGGGTAGGTTATTTTATATATGCAAATATATGCATGAGTTGCCTTACAGTACAACTAACTTTATTTGATATACTGCCTATTATACAGGTGGTTAACAATTAAAATAATTATACATAGTACTAAAGAATAAGTTAGATATGATTGGTATCTCAGAGACAAGGTGGAAGGAGGACAACCAGTGGGGCCCTATGATACCTGGCTAAAAATTATATCACAATGGCGTGGAGGAGTGGCCTAGTGGTTGGGGCAAGGTACTTCAGGCAAGAAGGTCAGGGGTTCAAATCCCACTAGAGGACAGCAACCTTGGGCCAGAAGGACTGGGGTTTCCAGTCCCACAGGTGTTCCTTGTGGTCTTGGGCAAGCCACATAACCCTCCATAGCCCATGTTCCCTGTAAAATAGTTATCTCCAAGTTATAATGCCCTGTTCAATGTAATTTCAGTTTGTTCAATGTAAACCACACTGATGCAGAATAGCACAGTATATAAGAATAAATAAATACATCAAATTGGTAGAGGGGTTGCACTGTATGTTAGAGCAGGCATTGAGTCACACAGGATTAAAGTTTTGTAAGAAACAAAATACACTGTAGATGGCTTTAGGAGTGCACTATTGACTGCCTGGCAAGAATGAACAAATGGATGACAAAATCCTCAAAGAAATCAGGGAAGCAAGCAATATTTACAGCACAGTAATAATAATGGGTGATTTCAATTACCCCAGTATCGACTGGGTCATTGTCATGGCTGGAGACGCTATGGAGATAAAGTTTCTAGATGAAATAAATGACTGCTTCTTGGAACAGTTGGTTCATGAACTGACAAGAGGGGAAGCCATCTCAGACCAAGTCCTTAGTGTAACACCAGATCTGGTGAAAGAGATAAAGGTGTTGGGGCCACTTGGCAACAGTGATCATAGCATGGTCACACTTTACATCTAGCATGGGTGTTTAAAAATACAATCTTGGAAGACCAGACCAGTTGTATTCCACACTTTAAGAAACGTGGAAGGAAGTCCAAAAAAACTGCCAGCAAGGAAAAAGGATCCAAATGATGAAAATTGGAAACAGCATTAGCACTGGCAACTTAGATGCAATACATTGATAAGGCATGCACAGAGATAATTTGAAAGAAAGCTTGCTGTAAAAACATATAATAAAATTTTTTCAAGTACATTCATAGCAAAAATCCTGTGAGAGAGTCAGTTGGACCATTGGATGATAGAGATGTAAAAGGGGAACTAAGAAGAGAGAAGGCCATAGCGGAGAGACTGAATGAATTCTTTGCTTCGGTCTTTATTGAGGAAGATGTAAGGAAGTTACCCATGCCTGAAATGGTATTTAAAGCTGAAGCAGCAGAAGAATTGAAATAAATATTGATAAACTGGGAAGATGTTTTACAAATATTTGATAAACTAAAGAGTATGAAATCAACTAGACCTGATGGTATACATCCATGGGTGTTGAAAAAACTGAAATATGAGATTCCAGACCTACTATTACTCATCTGTGAATTATCATTCAAATCATCAGTAATACCTGAAGAGTGGAGGATGGCCAATGTAACTCCAGTTTTTAAAAAGGGTTCCGGGGTGATCTGGGAAATTATAGATCAGTGATCCTGACATCACTACCAAGAAAAACTGTAGAAACCATTATTAAGAACACAATTTCTGAACATGTAGTCATGGTTTATTGGGAGACAGCCAACATGGCTTTAGCCAGGGAAGGTCTTGTCTTACTAATCTGTTATATTTTTTTGAAGGTGTAAATAAACAGGTAGACAAAGGTGGGTCAGTCGATGTAGTGTATCTGGATTTTCAGAAAGCCTTTGACAAGGTCCCTCATGAGAGACACTTGGCAAAATTAAAAAGTCATGGGATAGGAGGCAGTGTACTATTGTGGATCAGGAACTGGTTAAAAGATAGTAAGCAGAGGGTAGGGCTAAATGGCCAATTTTCTCAATGGAGAAAGGTGAATAGTGGAATACCCCAGGGATCTATGCAGGGTCCACTGCTTTTTAACATATTCGTAAATGATCCGGAAATGGGAATAATGAGTGAGGTAATCAAATTTGCAGATGACACAAAATTATTCAAAGTGTTAAAAATCCAAGAGGATTGTGAAAAATCATTCAGTGACAAAAAAGGGAGTGACACTGTTGTTATCTCTTAGCATCATCTAGAATTTAATGGTCGTATTCTGAATTAACTGTAAGAGTTGTATCTGATATTGGGGAAGTCCAAAAAGAAGATAATTGGCTTAATACAGGTGAGTTACTACTGAAAGTAATAACAGACGAGTTGATTTGAGATCAACATATGCCCTAATAGAGCGGATATGTTTCATCAAATCTGCAAAAAGAAGAAGAAAGGCACTCACTTCAATAGTTTCCAAGGACAAAAAATGGCAGTCATATACAAGAGTCCCAAAGTACACCACTAAATGATATTACAAGGAAGAAAAATATGTACTCATAATCATCAGATTTAGAAAAGTAATTTTGCTACCTAGATCTTTTATTCTTTGTACACCTAAAAAATTATTTAGACAAACCTTTATTTTATATTTAGTCACATATGATTATAGGTAACTTAATTGAAAAAGGCACTATATTGAAAAATATTCATTAAAAAATGTTGAAAGTATACCAAAAGTTCATAATTTGAAATCCAATACCTTGCTTCAAGCTTAGTTAAATAAATGCCATAGAGCAGATGTCTCAAAGAGACCACATGCAGAGTTTAATCACTGACATCAAGTGTGTTTTACCATAGCCAGCTGTGTCAAACAAAGGATCCAAGAAAATTTACTCCAGTACGCAGTGCTTCAAAATACAAAACAAAAACACTTAAGGGCCCTTGTGTGTTAGGTTTTACACTAAAAGTTCATTATGTGCAAAAACCTAACATGTATGACTTCACTTACCCAGATGCTCACTGGAGCTGAGAGCTCCAGTGGACTGGCACAAAATTGTACAATAATTCATCTTTCCCCTTCACAGATCCTTCTAAAGTATGATAGAGGGTGCAGGGCCGGCCCGTCCATTGAGCAAGAATGTTTTTTGCACAGGGCCCCGCGTTTCAGGGGGCCCCGCGCAAAGAACATTCTGCTTTTTTTTTTATTACATTTAAAAACAAAAACCTGGCTCTAGCTGCTGCCGCTGCCGCGTCCGTCGCAGCAGCGGCAGAATGGCGTGTCCCGCGGGGCCCCTTCTCCTCTTCGAGCCCTCTGCAAGGGCTTTCAGATTCGCGAAGGGAGAGTTGTGCTCCCTCGCGTCTCTGTAAAGCCCGCAGGGGCTAATGGGAAATTTCCCATCAGCCCCTTTAGACGCGAGGGGCTGATGGGAAATTTCCCATTAGCCCCTGCGGGCTTTACAGAGACGCGAGGGAGCACTCTCCCTTTGCGAATCTGAAAGCCCTTGCAGAGGGCTCGACGTGGAGAGGGGGCCCCGCGGGACACGCCATTCTGCCGCTGCTGCGACGGATGCGGCAGCAGCTAGAGCCAGGTTTTTGTTTTTAAATTTGCGGGACGGGAAGGGAAGGGAAGGGGGGGGGGCTGATGGAGGCTGTCTGGAAATGGGGTGATGGGGGGTTCGGACTGGAAATGTGCAAGGGGGGGGGGGGGTTAGGACTGGAAATGTGCAAGGGGGGGGGTTAGGACTGGAAATGTGCAAGGGGGGGGGGTTAGGACTGGAAAAGGGCTGGGAATGATGTAGGCTGACATTAAATGGGCTGGGGGGGGGGGGGTTAGGACTGGAAATGGGCTGGAGGGGGGGTTAGGGCTGGAAATGGGCTGGGGCTGATGGAGGCTGACTGGAAATGGGCTGGGGAGGGGTTAGGACTGGCAATGGGCTAGGGGGGGTTAAGACTGCTAATGGGCTGGGGCTGATGGAGGCTGACTGGAAATGGGCTGGGGGGGTTAAGACTGGTAATGGGCTGGGGGGGTTAAGACTGGAAATGGGCTGGGGGTTGATGGAGGCTGACTGGAAATGGGGTGATGGGGGGTAAGGACTGGAAATGGGCTGGGGGGGTTAAGACTGGTAATGGGCTGTG
Source organism: Ichthyophis bannanicus (assembly GCA_033557465.1). Lineage (NCBI taxonomy): Eukaryota > Metazoa > Chordata > Amphibia > Gymnophiona > Ichthyophiidae > Ichthyophis > Ichthyophis bannanicus. The sequence continues at coordinate 114,212,121 of CM066034.1, forward strand.
GGCTGATGGGGGCTGTCTGGAAATAGGGTGATGGGGGTTAGGATTGCTAATGGGCTATGGGGGGGGTTAGGACTGCTAATGGGCTATGGGGGCGCTAGGACAGGAAAAGGGCTGATGGGGAGGGGTTAGGACTTGAGGTGGGCTGATGTGGTTAGGACTAGTAATGGGCTGTGGGCTGATGGGGGGGGGTTAGGACTGGCAATGGGCTATGGGGGGCTGACTGGAAATGGGCTGATGGGGTTAAGACTGGAAGTGGGCTGATGGGGGGTTAGGACTGGTAATGGGTTATAGGGGGGGGCTTAAACTGAAAATGGGTTGATGGGGGGCTAGGACTGGTAATGGGTTGGGGGATTGCTATGACTGGAAATGGACTGAGTGGACGGGGAGGCTTGAACTGCAAATAGCTGATGGGGAGGGAGCTTGGAATGGAAATGGGCTGTGAGGGAAGGGAGCTAGAACTGAAAATGGGCTGATGGAGCAGCTAGGATAGGACTGGAAATGGGCTGTTGGGGGGAGCTAAGATTGGAAATGGGCTGTGGTGGGGGCTTGAATTGAAATGGACTCATGGAGGGGCTAGAACTGGAATTCGGCTCATGGGGGGGATTGGACTGGAATTGGGCTGAGTGGAGGGGAGCTAGGATTTGACATGGGCTGATGGTGGGGCTAGGAAATGACTAGAAATGGGCTGAGGGGGGGCTAGGATTGGAAATGAGCTGATGAAGGGACTCAGACTGAAAATGGATGGGGGAGCTAGGACTGGAAATGGGTTGATGGGGGGCTAGGACTGGAAATGGGCTGATGCAGGGACTAGAAGGGAATGGATGCTGGGTGAGACTGGGACTAGAAGGGAGCTGATGTTGGGGGAGGATTAGAATGGGATGGGGCTGGGAGAGTAAAATGGAGAGGGGAAAAATATTTTGTGTGGGAGGGATGAAAAATCTACAATTGGCCGGGTATTGGGAGAGTAAGTGGGGATTGAGGATGGAGGGGTAAAATTTGTGTGGATGAAATAAGAATGAGGAAAGAGCAAAAGGATAAAGATTAGTATGTTAAAGCAGATGTAGAGAGAGAGGATGGAAAGAAAACTAGAAGAGTGAAGAAAGGACAAATGGACAGCAGACGATGGAGAGTTAGCAGAAAACATGAAGAAACCAGAAGAAAGTGGCTGGAGCAATTGCAACTGAAAAAAAATGCACAAAAGGTAGAAATATATCTCTTTATTTTGAATTTATTAACTGGAATATGAAAGTTCTGGGAAATGTGCATCATTAACGTCTGCGCTTTGTTTGGTACAAGAGGAAATTGATTTATAGTTTTATTTCTACAGTGTTGTTGTACATTCCAAGTTTGGCTTTTGGGGTTCCCAGTTTAAATTATTGCCTTCCTGTTTCTAAATTGCGATTCCTTGTTTGGTGATGGTCTATGTTCTGCATGTGTAACTGAGCTGAGGTATTCTGTTTATGTAATTCCTATTTGACATTGCCACTTGTTCTCTTTCCCCAGTATTCTCTGAAATGTATTGGTTTAATATTTGCAGTGTTGCCTTTTGATAGGTAGGGTTTGGTGCTTTGTGAGTCCTGGTAGTGCTGTTAGGATACGGTGGGTTTGCTATGGGTTCTAAATGGGCAGTGTTTGTAGTAGTTCCTAATGTGCCTGGCGGTTGGCACTGGATTATAGTAATGTAGAAATCTTTTAGTCTTTCTTTATCCATACACTCATTAAGAGACATGTTTACTAAAAGTTAGTGTATGGTAACATTATGCAAATATTTATGCAAATAAGGCCACTTATGCAAATGAGGCCCCACACCGAGTCTCCGCACATGGCCCCGCACCCCCCTTGGGCCGCCCCTGAGAGGGTGCTTGAGGTATAAGTGGTGCCATTGGCGATGAGGAAGAAGGCTTCAGATCTGAAAGAATATGCTTGTCAGGGAGGCAAGCAGCAGACATGAGGAGAGAGGAACATGGTGGTGCCACCGTCTCATGCAGGACCTAGCAGTGATGAGGCGCAGTGGCTGGAGATCAGAGAGGAAGAGGTGGTAATGCTCAGTGATCTGTGGAGAGAGATCCACAGTTGCTTTTATGAACTTAAATGTGAGTTGACAGAGTTGAGCAGTAAAATCGGGGCGCTCCAGGAAGACATAAGGTCGATATTGAGAGAGTTGGGGCAGTGGATTGAAGACTGAAATGGACGCATGGAGGTGCTGAGAATTAAATTTTGGAAGTAAATCGGCAGCTCAAAGTAGAGCAAAAGTGATGGGAAGAGCTGGCATTTAAGGTTGAGGACATGGAGAATTGACAAAGACATAACAATTTGTGTATAAGAGGGGTGACCGAGGTGAGTGAAGCGTAGGATCTATGTGGGTGGCAGTGGATATCTGTAAAAGGCTGCTGACCACTGGAGCATCAGACTCATGGCTGGGAGAGATAAAATTGGATCAGGTTCATTGAGCTTTGGGGCCACCCCAAGTGTAACACCCAAGAGACATAGTAATATGTCAACATGATTATGGGATAAAAGAGAAAATCACAGCAAAAATGAGAGCCATTAATGCATTTCCATTTCTATTTGTTCCATGTAAACCATTTTGCCTGGTAGAAAAATGGTAACATGCCTGCCTGGTGCGAAGGTAACAGATCTCACATGCCACCCAGACAAGGTCTTAGATAGTGCTGGGGAGGAGTCTGCTGTTTTGGTACATGTTGGTACCAATGACATAGGAACTGTAGTAGGGAGGTTTTGGAGGCTAAATTTAGGCTTTTAGGTAGGAAGTTGAAATCCAGAACTTCCAGGGTAGAATTCTCTGAAATGCTTCCCGTTCCATGCGCAGGACCCAAAAGGCAGGCAGAGCTCTGGAGTCTCAATGCGTGGATGAGACGATGGTGCAAGGATGAGGGTTTTGGATTTGTAAGGATATGGGGAACATTCAAGGGAAAGCAGGGGCTCTTCCGTAGGGATGGGCTTCAGCTTAACTGGGATGGAAGCAGGCTGCTGGCATTAACCTTTAAAAAGGAGATAGAGCAGCTTTTAAACTAGATAGGGAGAGACGGCAGTCGCCTAAGAGCGCATGGTTCGTAATAATCTATCTTTGAAGGATACTACCAAAAGAATGAAGTTAGGGCATATCAGCAGAGAGGTTCCAATAAAGACAAAAGTAACCCAAATGCCCATGAGTATGGAGCAGCCAGAGCTTAAAGATTCCAAATTACCCCTGCCTACCAATAGCCAGATTATATGAATAAAATACAGTTTCTAAAATGTTTGTATGCAAATGCTAGAAGTCTAAAAAATAAGATGGGAGAGTTAGAATATAGCACTAAATGTGAGATTAGATATGATTGGTATATCAGAGACATGGTGGAAGGACAGCCAGTGGGGCACTGTGATACCTGGGTACAAACTATATCACAATGGTAGAGCTGATCAAATTGGTGGAGGGGTTGCACTGTATCTTAGAGAGGGTATTGAGTCACAAAGGATTAGAGTTTTGCAGGAAAAAAAATTTGCTGTAGAATCTCTATGGATTGAAATTCCATGTAAAAAGGGGAAGGCGATGGCAGTGGGGGTGTACTATCGACCGCCTGGCCAGAATGAACAAATGGATGATGAAATGCTCAAAGAAATCACGGAAGCTAACAAAAGTTACAGCAGAGTAATAATAATGGGTGATTTCAATTTCCCCAGTATCGACTGGGTCAGTGTCACGGCAGGACATGTTAGGAAGATAAAGTTTCTAGATAAAATAAATGACTGCTTCTTGGAGCAGTTGGTTCATGAACTCACCAGAGGGGAAGCCATTTTGGACCTAGTCCTTAGTGGAACACCAGATCTGGTGAAAGAGATATGGGTGTTGGGACCACTTGGCAATAGTGATCATAGCATGATCATGTTTGATTTAATTAATATAGACAAGGGATGGTATGGAAATCCAGAGTACTACCTTTTAACTTTTGAAAGAGAGACTATGATAAAATGAGGTAAACAGTTAAGAAAAAACTAAAAGGAGCAGTTGCAAAGGTTAAAGACTTACATCAAGATTGTGTGTTGTTTAAAAATACTATCTTAAACCTCTTCAGATGGCTCAGAACACGGCAGCCAGAATTATTGCTGGCTCAGCATCTCAAGATCACATTACCCCTACTCTCAAAGAGCTCCACTGGCTTCCAATAAGCCAGCGCGTCAAATACAAGATGGTAATTAATATATTCAAGATCAGACATAAATGCTCTGCTTTTAGCCTTCATAACCTCTTACTCCAGAATAACAACAGGCCAAGACGAATAACTACATCAAACACCCTCAGCACCCCAAGTAGTTTCAGAAAAGCGTGTAAATGTACTACACAAAGGGCAATTTCCTTATCGGCCCCACTTATATGGAACTCTCTCCCTCCCGATGTGCGATCCATGGATGATTTAAAGGAGTTCAGAAAACAACTGAAATTTGTACTCTTCACTGAGTACTATGGCACAGACATCTAACAGTCTCTATTATTATAGCCTGCATATAACTTGTTTTACTGTAACGGTTCCTTGATGTTGCGTATCCCAATTTTACCTTCACTCTTTAGTTTAGTCAGTATATGCCCCCCTGTCTCTGTTCTCCCTTCTTGTGTCTGGTAACCGCTTTGATTTAAGGAAAAGGCGGTATAGAAAACCTGTTAAATAAATAAATAAATAAATCTTGGAATCCGAGACCAGCTCTATCCCATGCTTTATGGAAAGTGGAAGAAAGTCCAAAAAACTGCCAGCATGGTTTAAAGATGAGGTCAGAGAGGCTGTTGTTGCCAAAAAAGCATCTTTCAGGAAATGGAAAAAAAAGAGCCAAATGACGAAAACTGGAAACAGCACAAGCACTAGCAAGTTAAATGCAAGGCATTGATAAGGCAGTCAAAGAGAGAATTTGAGAAGAAGTTTGCTGTGGAAGCAAAAATACATAATAAAGAATTTTTCAAGTACATTCATTGCAAAAATCCTGTGAGAGAGTCAGTTGGACCATTTGATGATAGAGGGGTAAAAGGGGCACTAAGAGGGGACAAGGCCATAGTGGAGAGACTGTATGAATTATTTGTTTCGTTCTTTAATGAGGAAGATGTAGGGATGTTACCCATGACTGAAGTGGTATTTAAAGATGATACTTCAGAAGAATTGAAAGAAATATTGATATGCCGGGAAGATGTATTGCAACTATTTGATAAACTGAAGTGTAGCAAATCACCTGGACTAGATGGTATACATCCAAGAGTGTTGAAAGAACTGATATATGAGATTTCAGACCTGCTATTAGTAATCATGAACTATCATTAAAATCATCTGTAATACCTGAAGATTGGAGGATGGCCAATGTAACGCCAATTTTTAAAAAGAGTTCCAGGGGCGATCCAGGAAACTACAGACTGGTGAGCCTTATCTCAGTACCAGGAAAAATGGTAGAAAACATTATTAAGAACAAAATTTCTGAATATGTAGATAGTCATGGCTTAATGGGAGTCAGCCAACATCACTTTAGACAAGGAAGATCTTGTCATACTAATCTGTTATGCTTTTATTAAGGTATGAATAAACATATAGACAAAGGTGTGTCAGTTGATATAGCATATCTGGACTTTCAGAAAGCCTTTAAAAAGGTCCCTCATCAGAGACTTTTGACAAAACTAAAAAGTCATGGGATAGGAGGCAGTGTACAATTGTGGATCAGGAACTGGTTAAAAGATAGAAAGCAGAGGGTTGGGCTAAATGGTCAATTTTCCTAATGGAGAAAGTTGAATAGTGGAGTACCCCAGCTATCTGTGCTGGGTCTGCTGCTTTTTGACATATTCATAAATGACCTTGAAAAGGGAATAACGAATGAGGTTATTGAATTTGCAGATGACACAAAACTATTTAAAGTTGTTAAAACCCATGAGGATTGTGGAAAATTGCAAGAGGATCTTGATAAACTGGAAGACTGGGCATCCAAATGACAGATGAAATTTAATGTGGACAAGTGCAAAGTTATGCACGTAGGAAAGAACAACCCAAACAATGGTTACACGATGCAAGGTTCCACATTAGGAACCACCACCCAGGAAAAAGATTTAGGTGTCATCGTGGATAACATGTTAAAACCCTCGGCCCAGTGTACAACGGCAGCCAAGAGAGCAAATAGAATGCTAGGTATCATAAGGAAAAGAATGGAAAATAACACAAAGGATATTGTAATGCCTCTGTATCGTTACATGGTGCGACCGCACCTTGAATATTGTGTGCAATTCTGGTCGCTGTATCTTAAAAAGGATATAGCGTTATTAGAAAAGGTCCAGAGAAGCGCCACCAAAATGGTAAAGGGGATGGAAAGATATCCCTATGAAGAGAGGCTAAAAAGGTTAGGGCTCTTCGGCCTGGAAAAGGGACGGCTGAGGGGAGATATGATAGAGGTCTATAAATTAATGAATGGAGTGGAACGGATAAATGTACATTGATTGTTTACGTCATCAGAATAGCGAAAGATTAGGGGACATGCAATGAAGCTACAGGGTAAAAAGACTAATAAGAGAAAATATTTTTTCACTCAACATGTAATCAAACTCTGGAATTTGTTACCGGAGGATGTAGTAAAAGCTGTTAATGTAGCTGGGTTTAAAAAAGGTTTGGACAAGTTCCTGGAGGAAAGGTCTATAAACAATTATTAAAAGGGGCCCAGGATATCACTGCATGACCCAATACAAGCATTGTGGAATCTGTGTCTTTTGGTGAAACTGCTAGGTACTAATGACCTAGATTGGTCACTGTTGGAAACAGGATACTGGGCTTGATGGACCTTGGTCTGACCCATTATGGCATATCTTATGTTCTTATGTTCTGTTTATTAATAAATAAATTTGAGCGACAAGGAAGTAAAGTTTTTATCTCATTACTCTACAGAGGGTCATCATCACCCTGCTGCGACACTGAGTCCATAGAAATGTGTGTAAAAATGACAACTAAGGCTGCTGGTCATGTGTACAATCAGGAGGGAGGGAACGTTATATTAAGGATCAGATGGTCAGCAGGAAGCTCATGAGCCGAAACAGAAGCAAACAAGATATGGCTACTTTGCTGGTTTTTTTGTTTAATAACATTAAAATAACTGCTTATATATCATTTTTTATATACTGCTTTATCATTTCAATCAAAGCATTTTACATTGTAACTTAAACTTAGTAATGTACATTAAATGGGGATATTGATAACTTGGATAACGTCTGAGGCAATGGAGGGTTAAGTGACTTGGCCAAGGCCACAAGGAGTGCTAGTGGGAATCAACCCTTGTCTCTGTGTGCTTTAGCCAGTGCTTTTAACCATTAGGCTATTCCTCCATTCAACCTGTAGCCACATAATTAAAGATAATTATGTGGCTACAAGTGTTGTTTAGACTATTTGTACATTCAAATAAATATTACTTAATTTCCATATGTTTATGTTTATTGTTACATTTGATATACTGCTCAGGCCAAAGCATCAGAGCGGTTTACAATAAAATATTAATGTTACAGAAAATATGCATATATTTCATCTGTGATCTGATATAGGATAAGACTCACTTTAAGCAATTTCTGAAGGTAGATCTAGGTTCAGCATGCAAAACTGCATAATTTAGATCACTAGTAGTTTGTAAAGTTTGGAAAAATAAAAATCTACCTCTAAAATTGACATAACCTATTACGTACTGGATAGTGTGAGGAGTGATTGAGGTGCGGTTACAGGAGAGGATGGGGTGAGTATGGTTTATGCTTCTGTGTGATAGGAAGTTTAAATTCAGAGGTTAGAAGGACACAAAATCTGAGGGGAGGGATGGATTTTGGGGAGGAGGGAGGGATGCCAGATTGAGGTGAGTGAGTCATTCCCTGGGTGGGGAGGATGGGGCTGGCAGCCTTTGTTGGCAGTTATGTGGATTATTTATTGGGGGGGAGGTATGAGTGAGCTTTTGTATAAAGGTATTTAACATGAGGTATAAAGTATGAGGTATAAAGTATGAGGTATAAAGGTATTTAACATGAGGTATGAGTGAGCTTTTGTATAAAGTTGATGCATTTGTATAAAGTTCTGATACATCCAACTAATCAAGATGGATGACATCACTGTTAGAATTCTTAATTATACTGTTAAATGTAAAAAGTTAACATCTGTTTCATGTAAAACGTCTAGGACATGTACTTTCATGTACCTTAACAACTTTTCTGTTCAATGTAAACCGCACTTGATACCTGGGAAAGAGCGGTATATAAATGTGTTCTAAATAAAAAAATAAAAAAAAAATAAAATAAAATAAAGGGGTGGAGAGGAGGATTGAGGGAGGTCAATGAGACACAGTGGTGGCTCTATAATGAGGCCGAATGAGGCGGTCGCCTCAGGCAGTAACTTTTGGGGGTGGCAAAAAATGCTCACCAAAAAGCCGCCTCACTCGGCCTTCAAAATTAAAACAAACAAAAAAAAAAGAGCTGAACAAGCTGCTGCTGCTGCTTCTCGGCAGCTGCAGAATCAACCACCCCATACTCGGAAGATCTCTGCAGTTGCCTGGTCGGTGCACCGGCTCACCTTTGCAGAGCTACGAGAAGGAACAGTGTTTCCCTTCTTTCCTGTGACTCTGTTAAAGTTGAGTCTGCCAGCGCTGAGGGTAAATGAAGCATTTCCGGTCTCAAGTGAGACAGGAAGTGCTTTGTTTACCTTCAGCACCAGTAGGCTCAACTTTAACAGCCATGGAAAAGAAGGGAAATGGGCTGGGTTGGGGGGGAGGGTTGTATTAGTTCACAATATGCCTGGTAGTGGAGAATGTTTGCTGTTGTTGTTACTGAGATGATCAGAATCAGATTTTTTGCTTTTAAGATATTGAGTTCTGCGGGTGAATGTCCTGGTTCTGCTCTGCACCTACTGTTGAAGGGGGTTCTGTGGCTATAAAATATATGTTTAAAAATAAAATCAAGAACCATAATGAGGTTTATAACAACAAAGTAAAAATAAGTTATAATTTAGTTTTATAAACATCTGTTGTTCTCGCTCTCTTTTAGATCCATGGTGTGCAAACATCTTGCATTTCCTCCATATAGTCTAATCAACTTTTTGGTTTGGTACAGTTAGGGTTGCCAACTTTTTCACCGAGAAAAACCCGACACCTGTGGCTTGCCATGCTCCACCCATTCTCCTCCCCCAGTCCTGCCCCTGCCCCGCCCCCAGCCCCACCCACAAAAATTACCGAGGATTCACTCACACCCCCCCTCAGTGCTGGTTCACTCACCCCCCCTCCCCTCAGTGCTGGTTCACTCACTCGCCCCCCCCTCCCTGCTGGTTCACTCACTCACCCCCTCCCCTGCTGGTTCACTCACACCACCCCTCCCCTCCCCTCCCTGCTGGTTCACTTACCCACCCCCGTGTCACTCACTCACCCCCCCCCCTTGCTGGTTCACTCACACCATCACCCCTCCTCCCCTGCTGGTTCACTCACACCAACCCTGCTCCCCTGCTGGTTCACACCAACCCCCTCCCATGCTGTTTGTCTCACTCACCCCCCACCACTGCTGGTTCACTCACACCACCCCCCTTCCACTGCTGGTTCACTCACCCACCCCCCTGTCACTCACTCACCCCCTCCTGCTGGGTCACTCACACCAACCCCCCCCTCCTCCCTCCCTCCCTCCCTCCTGCTGGTTTAATCATACCATCACCCCCCTCCCCCTTTGCTGGTTCACTCACACCCCTGCCCTGCCCTGCCCAAGCCGCTGCTTCTGCTTTGTACAGAGCAGCGGCTGCAATACACTTACTTTGAAAAGTAAAGAAACTGTGTGAGAAGCCCTCCGGTCATCGCAGAGCCCGAGGAAGTGATGTCATGGGGGCGGGCTCCTCACGTGCTGTCTTTCCTTTTCAAACTAACTTTAGCTGCAATAAACTTTAGCCTGTGAGGAACCCGCCCCCATGACATCACTTCCTCGGGCTCTGCCATGACCGGAGGGCTCCTCATACAGTTTCTTTACTTTTCAAAGTAAGTGTAGTGCAGCCGCTGCTCTGTAGAAAGCAGAAGCAGCGGCTGCACTATTATGGGGAATCGCGTTCGCATTCGCGCCACGGACTTCGGGAGGAAAGCAGGTTTTTTGCTCTGGCCGCTCCCGATCTTGCGGCCAGAGCAAAAAAACGGCTTTTCAACGGCCGGTTTGACATCTGTGCCGGCAGCCGGCCTGGCCATGGAAAAACCGGCCAGGCCGGCTGAAAACCGGCCGGTTGGCAACACTAGGTACAGTCCTTGATTGGAGTTTTGAGAAAGCCCCTCCCCCACCCTCTATGGAGGGGGGGGCATCATCTCAGGAAGCAGATTGCCTTGAGCCGCCCCTGATGAGATTTGATGTGTATTTGGCAGAAATAAAGTTTTCTTTTCAAGGAGTGTAATCTGCAGAAAGCCCGGATTGTGTTTTTTCTAGAAACACATTTAAAGGGGTGGTAAATGCACCTTTTGAGGAGACATCAGTATCCATATATTTTTCTGGAAGCGAATCAGACACACCACAAAAAGGGAGGCGTGGGGATTATGATTGGGCGGTAGGTAAATTGGAGGTTAAGGGGGTATGTAAGGACCCCCTGGGGAGATATTTGGTAGTTATGCACGGATAGATGGAGTATCATTAGTGCTAGTCTGTATATATGCACCTAATGTGCAACAGGGTATTCGGATGGGGGAAGGGGTGATGGTTAATGTTTTTGAGGGGATGCAGGTGGGATTTCAAGGGTTTTATAAAGATTTGTATGTGCAGAAAATGTTTGGGAAGGCCAAGGAGACAGAGGAGTTTCTGGACAGGCGTGCTCTACCACAGCTCAGCAGCAAGGAGAGCGATGTTTTGGACCGGGAAATTGAATTGGAAGAAGTAGAAAGGGTGATAGGGGCATTAAAAGAGGGGAAGGTGCTCAGCTTAGATGGATTTTTGGTTCCTTTTTATAAAAAGCCCAGCCCAGTCTCAGCCATTCGCTAAACAAGCCACGAGAGCTCTTCAATTTGGTAAAATCCTTAACCAAAGAACCTTCTCCACCACAGAATGAGCAAATACATCCCCAAGCATATGCCAACTATATGCAATCCAAAACTGTCAAATCAATTATGGCCACCAGCCCAGGAACACCTCAATCTTCCCCTCTTCTGAAGCCACTCATCAAGTTCTCTCCCCCATCAGCGACCAACATCAAAGACATCATTACTAGCATCAACACCACCACGGCACCAAATGACCCCTGCCCTTCACACTGGATTAGAGCAATGCGATCAGAACTCAGTCCAATTATAGCAGAAATCGTAAATCAATCCTTCACAACAGGAAAGTTCCCAACAACACTTAAGCAGACCTCCATTCGTCCTCTGTTAAAAAACAACCAGCTTGACCCAGAGAAGGTAGCGTCCTACCGGCCGATTTCCAGCATCCCGCTGCTAGCTAAAATTCTAGAGAAAGCGGCTCTGAGGCAAATCCAACAACATATAGACACCTCATCCCCCCTAGACCCCTGCCAACATGGGTTTAGAGAAGCTCACGGTGTCAAAACACTCCTGACCTCACTAATTAACACTCTCGTCTGTGGTTTAGACAACATCAAAGCTGGCTTTGTGCTGATTTTCCTGGACATTGCCGCAGCATTTGACTCAGTCGACCATGATCAACTACTAGCTCGGCTCCACGAGAAGGGGATCCAGGGTCTAGCCTAGGATTGGTGTAAATCTTATCTTGAAGACCAATGGCAGCAAGTCAGGATTGGCTCTAGTACATCAGAACCGTTCCAACAAAAGCTGCTCTTCAATATATACATGCAGCCAATCTGCGAAATCACCCGTGCCTTTGGAATATCATGCCTTATCTATGCAGACGACGTACTGCTGTATTCACCTTTCAACGCCACACGTTCAGATTACACGACTCTAGTTGATTGCTTCAATGCAGTAACAGACTGGCTCCTCAACCAGAACCTAAGGATAAATTTTAAAAAAACTGAGGTCCTAACCATTACAAGAAACAAAAACTTCTCTCCTCCTGCATCCCTAATGGTGAGAGATACGGCGCTAACATTCAATTCAGCCATACGCTACTTGGGTGTGACACTAGATCAGCAGCTAAACTTCAAAGAACACATAAGCTGCACAGTAAAGTCTGTCTATTACAAGATCAAGACCCTTCGCCACCTGAGACCCATACTAGATCCTGACAGCTTCCGCACAATATTCCAAGCTCTTGTCATACCCCATTTTGACTATGCAAATGTAATACTTCAAGGCCTCCCCAAAAACACACTTAATCCTCTTCATTTAGCGATGAATGCTGCTGCCCGTGTATTGTGTGGGACATAAAGAAGAGATCACATATCCCCGTCCTAAGAGATCTATACTGGCTCCCGATAAGCTGTAGAATCTCCTTCAAGGCCCTACTAATCACTTTTAAGGTCATAAACAACATAGCGCCCCACTCAATCTCCATGCTCATCTCCCAACCCCCCAACAACAGATCCAAGAGGTTGCATTCCGCCAATATACTTATTACGCCAAACGTTTCCACAAAATGGGCACAATCAACCAACAAACGGGCATTTGTGTCCTACGCACCCAGATCATGGAACAACCTCCCACATAATATCAGAGCAATCAAGGACGTCACTCAATTTAGAAAGACCCTCAAGCACCATTTGTTCATTATGCACTTTTCACAACACAACAGTTCCCCCATGCCTCATACCCTCGCACATACCATCCCTCAACCTGATAGCTTAAAAGCATACACAAGTTTGATAAGAGGAAGTGGTCCATAAATGGAATACGGTCCACACTGGATCTCACTCCCTGTTCCACCCTTGTACCATGATTGACACAGCAGTATGTAAATTGTACATAGTTTTCCCTGTTTTTTTCCAAGTTGTCTACCCTGTTTGATGTAAACTCGGGAGTGCCCTGTGGTCCTCGAGTCGTTCTGTTAACTGTAAACCGCACTGATGATAAAGAGCGCGGTATAAAAGAAATGTTAAATAGATAAATAAAATAAAATAAAAAAGCTGAAGGTGTTATTAGTAGCCCCCTTAATGAAGGTCTTTAGTGCAGTGCTGGGAGGTGAGGAGTTGCCACACTTAATGGCAGAGGTGGGGGTTACCCTTATTCCCAAGCCAGGTAAAGATGTAGCTGCATGCAGGTCCTACAGGCCAATATCCCTTATAAACCTAGATGCTAAGGGCCTGATATTCTTTTGGGATGGCTATGCGCTGCTACTGCGCACAACCATCGCCGCCGAACTTTAACCCCAGATATTCAATGTCGGGGTCATATGCGGCCTTGGCATTCAATATCCTGGGTCACCGCATAGCCCACAAGCCTGCAGAAGCTAACCAGGCAGCGGTGAATAGCCCGTTCAGTGGCATTTACACAGTTTACAAGTCTGTAAACCATGTTAATGCCTTTAAGTATTGGGTCCTAATATCTTAGCTAAGGTCTTGTTGGAATGGTTGAAAAAGGTGATCAGGAAATTAATTCATGAAGATCAGAAAGAGTTTATACCGGGCAGACAAGGGAATGACAATATCTGTAGGATATTGAATGTAGCCATGATGGCTAGGCTGGCTGGGGATTCAGCTCTGTTTCTTGCGGTGAATGCCAAAATGGCGTTTGATTTGGGGCAGTTTCTCCAATTGGTTACTTTTGCACATACCATGACAGTCATGAACCTCACTTCTAAGCCAGAGTTTGTGGAGCTGACTGTGTGAAATGGGGATTTATGTTTGAGGTCTTAAGGAAGGTAGGGCTGGAGGATAACCTCCAGAAGTAGGTGAGTTCTTTGTATGACAGGCCACAAGCTTGACTGCCGGTCAGTGGAAGATGTGGTCAGGCTATAAGTTTGTATAGAGGAGCCAGACAGGATTGTCCCCTTTGCTCTTTGCTTTGCTTATTGAACCCTTGGCTGCAATGGTACGGGCCTGTAGAGAGTTTAGGGAGGTGCGGGTTGGAGAAGAGGAGCATCATATAGCTTTATTTGCTGATGATGTCATCTTTGCTGTTGGATAGCCATTTGATACGCTCCCAGTTTTGCTGCATTAATCTTTCAGGATGCAAGATGAATCTAGGGAAGTCTGATGTTTTGAATCTTATGATGACAGGACAAATGGAAAGGGATGTCAGGGAAGTTTCCCTTTTACGTGGGCAGCAGGTGCTGTTCGGTACTTAGGGGTGCAAATTGCAGCAGATTTGAGATAATTCTATACATTAAATTATGAGCTGCTGATGAAGGACTTGAGACAGGATTTGAGCCGCTGGTTGGGCTTGGCAACGACGTGGATAGGGAGAATTGCCATCATAAAGATAAATGTTCTACCCCAGGTTCTATCTATGAATTTGCTTATAGAAACCCTGGTTAAGGCTCTTAAAAGAATGCAGAATGTAATTTCTTACTTCATTTGGAGAAGAAGATCTCCACAGGCTGCAAGAAAGGTGCTATATTTACTTTGGGAATGGGTCGGGGGTGTTAGGGTTTCTGATTTGATTAGATATTACGCAGCTGAGAGTGTTGTTTGAGTGGAGGCAGATGGTGGGGCGTAAGTCAAGGGCTGGAGCTGTGTGGGGGAAGCTGTTGGGGTGGATTTGGGGAAGAGGGTTAAAGGGTGGGTTGGGGGATCTCCAGAACCCTTTGTGAGGATGAATCTGAGGGTTTGGGATCGAAATAGGGCTGGGGTGTTGGGGAATGACGGGGTCTTAGGTGGGCGCATCTTAGATTTCTGCAAGCCTTCAAGCCAGGAGGCATGTATAGGGTATTTGAGGACTGGGAGGAGAAAGGTCTTGTGTACCTTTTGACAATTTGTGAGGAAAGAAGGAATTGTCTGGTCATTTGAGAAACCAGGAGAGCAATATAGGCTGGAAGACAAGGATTTTTTCACTAAATGCAGGTGATCCAATTCTTGGGGAGCCCATGCATCTCAGATGAGCTGAAGAAAGAAATGTCATCATTTGAAGCCATTTACTTCAAACATTAGGGGAAAAAGGGACTATTTGCAGGCATTTATAAAACTTTGCTTAGAGATATTGAGAAGAGGGGATTTAATGTTGGGGTTTGTGAGAGGGATTTGGGACTAGGGTGAGGTTAGGGGGATTGGCAAAGAGTTTAGCAGGAGTTGGCTAGGGTGTCCTTATCAGCTGCATTGACTGAGAATGGTTATATGTTCATAGATTTATTTTATTTATTTATTTTTATTTATTTAACATCTTTTATATACCGCACTATTCACAATCAGCGCGGTTTACATAGAACAAGAAAACATCAAACAAAATACAATTATCTGTTTTTTGTTTACATATAACAGGAACAATAACTTGGGTAACCGGGGTAATTATTTACAACAAATAATAGTCAGTGTAACTATTTACATTTGGAAGACATATTGTATAAAAAAGAACCTTGTTAATATGAGAGAGAGGTGTGAAGTGTTGTTGGGTTAACAGAGGTTACGTGGAAAGAACGGGATTGTTGCTATTTGATTGTGCCTGTGTTACTATGGTTTTTATATGACCCCAGTGCATGTAGCAAAGATGACAAGTTAATCCTCCACTAGTTGTTAGAAGAATTGTGTGTGTGTGTGTGTGTGTGTGGAGGGACTTTCTGCATATGTGGTGAGGGTGTGATAAAATGCAGGTCTTTTGGGTTAATGTGCTAAGGTTAGTGAGGAATATAATACAGCAGGAGGTGGTGCTCACCCCTGAATTGGTGCAGCTGAACATGCCACCAGCTGGGGTATGTAGGGCAATTTGTGGTGGTGTTCAATGTAGCTGCTAGGATGACAGAGGCATATAGGTGGGGAAATATAGCCCTTCTGGATAGAAGACATATTCAAAACTCCAGTCAGGGCCTGAACCAAACCAAAAAGCAGATTAAATAATGAGGAGGAAATGCAAGATGTTTGCACACCAAGGAACTAAAAGAAAGAAACAGCACTGTTTATAACGCCAAATTATAACTCATTTTTACTTTGTTGTTATAAACTGCCTTATGGTTCTTGTTTTTTTTTTTTTTTTGAACATATATTTTGCATCCACAGAACCCCCTCCCTCAACAATGAGTGCAGAGAAGAATCAGGACATTCACCCACAGAACTCAATATCTTTAAAAAAAAAAAAATCTGATTCAGACCATCTCACTAACAACAAACATTCTCCAGTGCGAGGCATATTGTGAGGATCTGTAGAGCAAACCTACTATACCATGCCAGCTCAACTTCCAAAACTCACATAAGGAGCCTACCCCAAAAAAGCATAACTGTAAATACTGCAGTGGGCCCTGGAACATCCAAACACGTATTTGAAAAGCTGAACAATTCAGAATGCTACAGTACACATTCCTACGTACAAACTCCATGTTAACAGAACACCTGTCCTTGGCCACAAACTCAGAACACAGAACCTCACCAAAGTACAGAATAAGTGACTAGAATCTAATAACAAATATATATAGATACAAATTAATCTGAAATCACAAAAAGTCAGATTCTGCATACAATGCAATGCCAGAGAAATAGAAAGAGATGCATTTCCCTGTACTTTACAAAATATGAAGATAACATCAAGACTGTTCATTAAATTGAAAATAAAATTCTCTTCAACCTTTATTGTCGGACCATTTTATTCTTGATCATGCTTGTCCCAATCTGAGGTTTCTGCTTTCCTCCACCTCCTTGTGCCCCCCTCCCCTGTCTACTTCCTCCCAGTATGATGGTGATGCAGAGCCATGGTATGGAGATTCATTGCAGCATTATTTTCATAAATTTAGCTTGCATTATTTTAAAATATATATACTACCAATCTAAAATCCTAGGTGGCTTCCAAACATATATATGCAATTTAGTAAAACAGATGTTATAATAAAACACAATACAAAAAAACATTAAATTTGATGAATGAAAAGCCACTTACAGAGGCCCCCTCCCAATCAGACCATCACCAATCTGCACATCAGATTTATTTTGCTATGACCAGATTATTGATGAGTAGGGAAGATATAAAATGAGAAACTAATCCTGGTAGCCATGAATTAAAATGTTGGATTGGATTGTGCTAGAGCTGGAAAAGTCTGGAACTGAGGCTACTAAACAAAATTAAACTGAGACATTCCCTTAAAATTTGAAATTTCCTTTAATCTGACCTGAGAAAATATTTTAAATTTCAGTCTGTCAATGTAAAGAACACAAACCAGTAAATCTCAAAGACAATACATATTCCAATCCCCCCAACCAACACCCTAAAGCACTTCCATTTCCTCAAAAACAGGAGCAACTTGGCGCCCCCAACACAGCACTTCCCACCCTCTGAAAAACAAGACAGACTTTGTAACCAAGAAGGGCTTGGCAACCCAACATAACTCCTGAAACTGCACACTGGACCGGTATGGTATTAATGTAAATATATATTCTGCAAAAGAACAAAGGAAATGCAAGATGCTTGCACGCCAAAGAGCTAAAAGAAAAAGTGAGAACCACAGCACAGTTTATAATGCAATGCAATGTATGCCTTTGAGTCAATGCTGACTCCTGGCGACCCAGAAGCTCCTGGGTTTTCTTGCCAGTCCTTTCTTCTGAGGCAATGGAAGGTTAAGTGACTTGCCAAAGGCCACAAGGAGTGCTAGTGGGAATCAACCCCAAATTATAACTCATTTTATTTTGTTATATAATGTGTTATGGTTCTCGCTTTTTCTTTTTGAATATATAGTCTGCATCCGCAGAAATCTCTCCGTCAACAATGGGTGCAGAGCAGAAGTAAGACATTCATCCACAGAACTCAATATATTAAAAAAAAATCTGATTCTGGTCATCTCAACAACAACATTCTCCAGTACCAGGTATATTGGGAACTAATATACAGCCCTACAAAAGTCACTGAAGATCTACAAGGCCAAATCTACCATACCATACCAGGATAAACTTCCATAACTCACATAAGGAACCTACCCAGAAAAGAGTCATGGGATAGGAGGCAATGTACTACTGTGGATCAGGAACTGGTTAAAAGATAGAAAGCAGAGGGTTGGGCTAAATGGCCAATTTTCCCAATGGAGAAAGGTGAATAGTGGTGTACCCCAGGGATCTGTGCTGGGTCCGCTGCTTTTTGACATATTCATAAATGACCTAGAAAGAGGAATAACGAGTGAGGTTATCAAATTTGCAGATGACACAAAACTATTTAAAGTTGTTAAACCCAAGAGGATTGTGGAAAATTGCAAGAGGATCTTGATAAATTGGAAGACTGGGCATCAAAATGGCAGATGAAATTTAATGTGGACAAGTGCAAAGTTATGCACCTAGGGAAGAACAACCCAAACTATGGTTACACAATGCAAGGTTCCACATTAGGAACCACCACCCAGGAAAAAGATTTAGGCATCATTGTGGATAGCATGTTAAAACCCTTCGCCCAGTGTGCAGCGGCAGCCAAGAGAGCAAATAGAATGCTAGGTATCATAAGGAAAGGAATGGAAAATAAAACACAAGCTATTATAATGCCTCTATACCGTTCCATGGTGAGACCGCACCTTGAATATTGTGTGCAATTCTGGTCGCCGTATCTTAAAAAGGATATAGCGTTATTAGAAAAGGTTCAGAGAAGAGCCACCAAAATGGTAAAGGGGATGGAAGGATACTCCTATGAAGAAAGGCTAAAAAGGTTAGGGCTCTTTAACCTGGAAAAGAGATGGCTGAGGGGAGATATGATAGAAGTCTATAAATTAATGAATGGATTGGAACGGGTAAACGTAGATCGATTGTTTATGTTATCAGGATATAGAAAGACTAGGGGACATACAATGAAGCTACAGGGTAAACTATTTAAGACTAATAAAAGAAAATATTTTTTCACTGAACGTGTAATCAAACTCTGGAATTTGTTACCGGGGGATGTAGTAAAGGCTGTTAGTGTAGCTGGGTTTAAAAAAGGTTTGGACAAGTTCCTGGAGGAAAGGTCCATAAACCATTATTAAGAAGTGACCCAGGATATCAATGCTTGACCCAGTACAAGCTTTGCAAACCTGTGTCTTTTGGGGAAACTGCTAGGTACGTATGACCTAGATTGTCCACTGTTGGAAACAGGACACTGGGCTTGATGGACAATCACACCCAGATGCTGCTCTTCTTTTATGGACAGAATACAATACAAGCATTGTGGAACCTGTGTCCCTTGGGGAAACTGCTAGGTACGTATGACCTAGATTGTCCACTTTTGGAAACAGGACACTGGGCTTGATGGACCTTGGTCTGACCCAGTATGGCATATCTTATGTTCTTATGTTCTTATGTAAACGACGCACACTAAATACTGCTGTATTCCCTAAAACATCCATACTACCAGTATG
This sequence comes from Ichthyophis bannanicus, assembly GCA_033557465.1. Classification (NCBI taxonomy): domain Eukaryota; kingdom Metazoa; phylum Chordata; class Amphibia; order Gymnophiona; family Ichthyophiidae; genus Ichthyophis; species Ichthyophis bannanicus. Next base: position 114,231,466 of record CM066034.1, read on the forward strand.
GCATATCTTATGTTCTTATGTTCTTATGTAAACGACGCACACTAAATACTGCTGTAATCCCTAAAACATCCATACACCTATTTGAAAAGCTGAACAAGTCAAATTACTATAGTAATGCATAGATCCCTATGTACAAACTCCATGTTAACAGAACACATGGCCTCAGTCACACACTCAGAACACAGATCCTCACCAAGTACAGAATAAGTGACTACAACCTAAAGTAAAAATAAAAATATGTAGACAAAAATTAAACTGAATCCCCAAGAAGCCAGATTTTGCATGAAGTGCAACATCAGATAAATAAGAGATGTAGTTCCCCATAAAGATTATGCAAAGTCCAATCACTAAATTGAAAATCAAATTATTTTTCTACCTTTGTTGATTGATCATTTCATTCTCTGATCATGCTGCTCCTGATATGAGGCTTCTGATTTCCTATCTTCTCTTAGCTCTCTTTCTATGGTCTATAGACCATCTGTCATTTCTTGTCTCTTCTTTTGTTTTCTTCACTTCCCTCCATCAGCCTATTTCCAGTCCTAGTAACCCTCCCCAGTTGCAGACCCCTTTTCCAGTCCTCCCCTCCCAGTACCTTCCAATTTCAACCCCCTTGCATTCCCATGACTTCCACTAGTGTCCATTTCCTTCCAGTCCCCCTCTTTCCCAACTGTCTACCTCCTTCTAGTTCAAATACCATCCCAGTGTCAGCGTCCTTCCTTCCAGCCCCTAACCCCATTACCCAGCCACCTACAAGTCCCACCAGAAGTGTCAGCTCCCTTCCATCTCACTCGAGTCCCATCCCCAGATGTCAGCTCCCTTCCATCCCTCTCTTCTCTTCCCTAGTATAATCACCCTTCCAGTCCTCCTCCAGTACCATCCCCAGGCATCAGTTCCTTTCCAGGCCCCTCCTTCCCCCATGTCAGCTCCCTTCCAGCCCCCTCCCCCCATGTCAGCCCTCTTCCAGTCCCCACCTTCCTCCATGTCAGCTTCCTTGCAGACCCCACCTTCCCTTTTCAGTTCCCTTCCAACATCCTCCTCCCCCAGTGTGAACCCAGTTGCAGACCCCACCTTCCCAGCATGTCAATTCCCTTCCAGCCCCCTTCTCCCCTGTGTCAGCCCCATTGCACACCCCAACTTCCCTTGTCGGTTCCCTTCCAGCCTCCTCCTCCCCCAGTGTCAATCCAGTTGCAGAGCCCACCTTCCCATCATGTCAATTCCCTTCCAGCCCCCTTTTCCCCCTGTGTCATCCCCATTGCAGATCCCACCTTCCCCTCATGCCAATTCCCTTCCAGCCCCCCATGTCAGCCCTCTTGCAGATCCCAACTTTCTCTTGTCAATTCCCTTCCAGCCCTCTCCTCCCCCCTGCCCGTGTCAGCCCACTACCAGCACCCATCTTCCCCCATGTTAGCTCCCCTGCTGCAGACTCACCTTCTCCTTTTCCTGGCAGCCATGGCTCCTGCCTCTTAGAACCACAGCTGTGCTGGTGATCTGCAGTTTAAATAAAAGTGAAACCAGTGTGGAACCTTCACGCCTCTTGAAGGACCCCGTGCAGCTTGAAGGTGAAGTGAGGTGGCTGTTTTGGGAGCATTTTTTGCCACCCTCAAAAATTTGCCACCTGAGGCAGCCACCTCACTTCGCCTCATTATAGAGCCGCCCCTGGTTTACCCATTCAATTCCATTCCTTAATTGATATACCTTTATGTTGTTGAGAGTAATTACCAGCAGAAAGGAAGAGGTACTAATGTCACCGCACAAGTTGTTGATGAGGCCTCACTTTGAATATTGTTTTCAGTTTTGGAGAATATAGCTTGCAAAAGGTATAAAAAGACTGGAAATGATTCAGAGAAAGGCGACCAAAATGATTTGGAGCCTGCATCAAAAGATGTATGAGAAGAGACTTGAAGACCTAAATATGTATACTCTAGAGGAGAGAAGGGACAGGAGCGATATGATTCATACCTTCAAGTACTTAAAGTGCATTAATGAACAAACAAACCTCTTCCAAAGACAGGAAAGTTGTACAACTAGAGGGCATAACATGAAGCTGCAAGGGGGTAAACTGAAAGGCAACATCAGGAAATACTTTTTCACTGAAAGGATTGTGGATGCTTGGAATGCCCTCCCGATAGAAATGGTGGGGACAAATACGGTGACAGAATTCAAAATGGCATGGTACAAACACAGAGGATCCCTTTATAGCAACAAGATAAAATCAAAATAAATATAACTCTCTTTTATATCTCAACAAATAGGGGTGACCTACATAAAGTGGTGGGTACATGCCTAAACAAAGGCATGGGGAGAGGTGACCTGCACGGAGTGGCAGATGTACCTACTCCTACCCCTTTCCGGGCAGACTAGATGGACCATACTGGTCTTTAATCTGCCATTATTTACATGTTACTATGTTACTTTGGGAGTGGAGGAGTAGCCTAGTGGTTAGAACACTGGCTTGATAACCAAGCAACCAGGGTTCAATTCCCACTAGCACTCCTTGTGGCCTTGGGCAAGTCACTTAACCCTCCATTGCCTCGGAAGAAAGGCCTGGCAATTTACTTCCAGTGACACTGCCAAGAAAACCCAGGAGCTTCTGGGTCACCAGGAGTCAGGGCTGACTCAAAGGCACACATTGCATGTTACTTTATCATATCTCCCCTCTGCCATCTCTTTTCCAAGATGAAGAGCCCTAACCTTTTAAGCCTTTCCTCATAAGGGTATCCTTCCATCCCCTTTACCATTTTGGTCGCTATTCTTTGTTCCTTTTCTAATTCTGCTATATTATTTTTAAGATGTGATGACCAGAATTGCACACACTATTCAAGGTGTTGTTACACTATGGAACAATACTGAGGTATTATAATATCCTTGGTTTTATTCTCCATTCCTTTCCTTATAATTCCTAGCATTCTATTTGCTTTCTTGGCCGCCACTGCACACTGGGTGAAGGGTTTCAACGTGTTATCCACGATGACGCCTACATCTTTTTCCTGGGTGGTAGTTTCTAATGTGGAACTTTGCTTTATGTAACCATAATTTGGTCTGTTCTTTCCTAGGTGCATAACTTTGCACTTCTCCACATTCAATTTCATCTGCCATTTGGATGTCCAGTCTTACAATTTATCAATGTCCTCTTGCAATTTTTCACATACTTCTTGTGTTTTAACAACTTTGAATAATTTTGTGTCAACCGCAAATTTGATCACGTCAATGGTTATTCCTATTTCCAGGTCATTTATGAATGTGTTAAAAAGCAGCGGGCCCAGTACAGATTCCTTGGGTACTCCACTATTTACCTTTCTGTATTGAGAAAATTGGCCATTTAGCTCTAATCTCTGCTTTCTATCTATTAACGAGTTCCTGATCCACTTTTTCATTTGACCAAGAGTCTCTCATGAGGGAAATACCTTTATGCAACTACCTCTGACCACCTCACCTCATCCCCGCCTTTCCCCTCCCCCTTAAACATTATTCCCCCTTACTATTAACTTCTCTGCAAGTTATTTAACCTGTTACAATGTATCAAGTTTTATTTCAATGTAAACCGCCTTGACTGTAGGATAAAGCGGTATAGAAAACTAAAAGGTTAAAATAAATTAATAAAGGCTTTCTGAAAATCAAGATACACTGTATCAACTGGCTCACCTTGGTCTACCTGTTTATTCACACCCTCAAAAAATGTAACAGATTAATAAGACAAGACTTTCCTTGGGTAAATCCATTTTGTCTTTTTCCCATTACACTGTGACTATCTACATATTCAATAATTGTATTCTTTATGATGGTTTCTACCATTTTCAACTCCTGGACATCCTTAAACAAGCTACAAAATGTGCCACGATCAGGAACTGATCACATCCTAACCTGGACTTTCCATTCTGATGTCTACACCTTATGTAACCGGGGACTTTTTTTTTCTAGATTTAAGTATGTTTATACCTGAAAACCCAGATGGCTAGGCTCACCTGAAAAAGATCTTAAAGATGACCTGTTAAACTTAACAGAGTTTCTTTTCTGTTCAGCAGTTTTGTGAAAATTGATCACAATATCTTCTTGGATTGTAGAATTGCTGTAAATGAGGAGTTTGGATAGTAGGCATAAACAAGGCAGATTTTTTTCACTGACTGAATTGACTGCCATATTTTGCATCAGTGGTCCAAAGAAATATATACAAATGACCTTCATCTGTTACTGGTTTATACATTCCAGTTCTTTAGCTATAAACTATTCCTACATCTTTGTACATTCTAGCAGAACTGAGGCAGATAATGCTCCCTAGAAATGTGCTGCCTAACGTGTCATACTGCTTAATTGAGATAAATGTTTGGATATGGCCGAGAAAATGGTCTTCCCACTCCTTCCTAAAGATAGTTCTTTTAATAGATTCTACACTTGGGTACTACTCTATTGTACAGCAGAATGAATTACATTCAGAAATGATTTTCTTTTGTTTTTGTTTTCTTTCTTTCAAGTGCTATTCATTTACTTAAAACAGTGGCATGCTATAATAGAGTGTAAAATGTTTCTGCATCTACATAGTGAAACTTCTCTTTTGCTGTTGTTTTATGGATTAACACTTAGGGCATTTTTACTAAAGGGCTGCCACGTTGGCACGTATTCAAGCCACAAAACTAGACTAAGGGTCTGTGTTGACTTTTGAATACATGTGTGCCCACCCCCCTGCTGTTAACAGGTTGGTAATGCACTTCACCATGCTAACTAACACACAGGTGCACTTATTGTTAGCGCCGTGCTAACAGCAGCATTCATAATCAGCACAAACCCAAAATGCCCATGCTAACTATGGTGCATCAGCAATGCCCACTTTCCACCCCTAACCTGTCCAACCCCTGCCCACTCACATGCTAACAGTGTGGCATACCTAGGGGTATGTTTACTAAACCAGGCTAACGGTTAACCCGGGGCTATCTGCGACTAGGTCCCATATTATTCAATGGGACCTAGTTGCAAATTGCCTGGGTTAACCGTTAGCCCAGTTTAGTAAACATACCCCTTAGTAAGCAGCAAACCCCCTATTAATGGTTAGCACATTCAATAAACCTACCCCTTAATTATGCTTGATTTCTCTTCTGCAATTGCCTTCTCAGTCCAATACATACCCTGACTATCTTACTGAATCTTTGTTTTTTTATTTCCTTCTGCTACCAAACATCATGAGGCTGATTCTATAAAGCATTTATGGAAAACTATGTGCTAGACACACACTTAAGTCCCTATTCTAAAGGTCATATGTGCATGAATGAGCACACCTGCATGCGCTTTAGGTAGTCATTATTCTGTAAGCATGTGTGGATTTCCCAACGTGTGTACATCAGGATGGGCACAGGTAGAGCTCGAGTGGGGCATACAGTAGGTGGAGCTTAAATGTACAATGTAAGTTCTAGAACAGTATTATGTATGCACATTTCTGACTGATCTAGGCTCAGACATTTCCATCTAAGTCCAGGAGTACCATTATACCCCTATTCTATAAAAGTATACGCATGCTTTACTTTATAGAATAGACCCCACATACATGCCTGGAACCATGTGTTAAACTGTGCAAGAGATTATAGAATTACACTCTGTTGGTGCAGAATTCAAGAAACCATGAGGTAATGGCATGTTTACTGAACCGTGGTAGCGGACTTCTTGCGATATCGGAGCCGCGGCCCCATTAAAATCAATTGGGCCACAGCTCCGATATCGCACAGAATCTGCTACTGCGGTTTAGTAAACATACCCCTTTGAGAATTTTGAGGACAAAGCCTGAGATGAGGTAGGCTGAATAGTATTACATTGTAAATGGTCAGAATGGATGAGTTTCGAGTCCATTGACTGCCGTCACTTTCTCTGTAAGACGAGTGATTAGTGCATGCTATTGATACCTGTGCTCACTGCACTTTGCAGTGAGCATTCCAACTCTGATCCAGCCAGCCTCCACCCAAACTTAGGCCAAGCAGTTAGCATGAGATTTTTACACCAGTCACATTTTTAGCACATGGTAATGGTTACTACAGCGTACTTTGCACGCTTATTAGCACAGTTTAGTAAGCATCCTCCTAAATCTTTTAAGGCGTTCTAATGAGCCAATTGTGTGTTAATGAATATACATACCTACATGACCCGCAAAATCCTCTATCATTATCTTTCTGGTCTCAGCACCTATGGTCTAGGTTAGAGATAGGCAACTCTGGTTCTCTAGTGCTATATGCCAGTTGAATTTTCAGGATATCTGCAATGAATTTGCATGAGATATATTTTCATGCATTTCTTCAATTATATACAAATGTATGTGAAGCATACTCATTGAAGATATCCTGAAAACTCAATTGATTTATGGCACTACAGAACAAGAGTTGCCTACCCCCATCTAGGCCATTTTTTCAGGTTCTGTATACAATTTTTTGCAAACAATATCTTTGGGTAGGTATTTTTCAGGATTTTGTTATATACCTCCCTCTGTTCCTACTTTGCATATTTCCTTCCAATGCCCTTTTTGCTAAACTTGAATTTCAGGATTCTCAGTATGCCGTTGGGGGTCAATTTTCTCAAAGTTGGTTACTGGAAAATTTGTCACCAAAATGTATTCACCAAGTTTTAATATGGCAGTAATGCACATTAATGCCTAAAATCACAAGATTTTTAGGCCTAGTATGTGTTATGCAACTTCAATAACAAAAAATTCAGGCCCAAAATTTCACTGCAAATAATGAGCTGTGCCACATGGAAATACATGCAAAGCAGCTCATTGTTATGCAAGTTTAATAAACTATCTTGTGCTAGCAGTGATAATCCCATTATTTCTCAATAGTTAACTATACCTCTGCTTGTTAGTGTGCAAGCCAGTCATCTCAGGATCTTTGCTAAAGGAGCCAGCACTGTGAAAAAAATAAAAAAGTTTCCTTGATATTCCTTATGCAAATTCCTTCTGCCTAATGACTCTTTGAAAGGCCCTCTCTTCTGGTTCCCTGAGATCAAAATCATAAATACAAGTTTGTGGGCCAAAACCCCAGACCTTTTCCTGGTCCTTTAAAACACTCTTTGGTGTCTTCTGCTCCCACTACACTTTTACCAAGTCCATATCATATTAATAAAACGAAGTGTCCCTGAATGCCCGCCCTCATGCAAAAAAGTACTCCTGGAATCCTGAAACCCTTTCACCCTTTATTCTTGACTCCTCTGAAGTTTATCTTACGATCTCTAAAGGACTAGTAGGGGGCAAAAGTGATCTCCAGTTGCCACTGTCCAGCAGAGCCATTGTCCAAACTGGCATCATCTGTCCCCTACTAAGGATTAGTGATGACATACCTCTGTGGGTCATGTTGGACCATTTTGGAAAATTGTGACACTAGGAGCAGGAGCACCTGGGAATTGTTCCTGCCTCTTAGTAGACTTCTAGGAAATTTAATACAAATTTTGTATGGAGCTATGGAATTAGGGAGGATGGAAGTTAGAGATTCCAGGAGGCACCTTTTTGCTTGAGGAGGTGTCTAAAACAGGGATCATGGCATCAGGGACTCTTGGCTGGCTAGGGGCAGGGTAGGACAGGGACACCACTAAGAAATGTAAGGGGGGGGGGGGTCATGTAGAACCACCAGGCTACTGGAAACTTGTACAAGGAAAAATTGTGGTGGGGGCTTCTTATCTTTAGTCACTTTGCAAGTCCCAGATGATGGGCTTAAGATGAGTGTCCACCATGATGCATTTCTGTGATCAAGAATATATTATGTCCCTGGCTACAGTAAAGCAATTTATCATGTGATAACCTCTGAGCCATATTAGAGATCAGAGCTTCAGTTTGAGGCTCAGAATGCTAAACACCTGTGGAAGGATGACAGTTAAGTGTACTGCTGGCAAAGAGATCTCAATGGAACATCATGAGTTCACTCTGAGCAAGGGCAATTAGAAACACAAAAATATGGAAACATGACACAGAAAAAGACTATACGGCCTATATAGTCTGTCCTGCCATATCAACTACTGTAGTCCCTTTTATTCCTTTAGAGATCTTCTGTGTTTGTCCCATGATTTCTTGAATTCAGATACTGTCCTTATCTCTACTACCTCCACTGGGAGACTAGTCCATGCATCTACCACTCTTTCTATAAAGAAATATTTCTGCATATTATTCCTGAGTTTATCCCCTTTTACTTTCATCCTATGTCCCCACGTTGCAGAGCTTTCTTTCAATTCACAGAGGCTCTCCTCCTGTACATTTATGTCATGAAGGCATTTAAATGTCTCTATCATATCTCCTCTATCTCATCTTTCTTCTAAAGTATACATAGTAAGATATTTAAGTCTATCCTCATATGCTTTATAAGAAAGACAAGAAACCATTTTAGTAGCCACATTCTGCACTGACTCCATACTATTTATGTTCTTTTGAAGGTGTGGTCTCCAGAATTGTACAAAATACTCCAAACGAGGTTTCACCAAAGACTTATACAGAGGCACTATCACCTCTTTTTTTCTGCTGGTCATTCCTCTTCTTAGACACATGAGCATTCTTCTGGCTTTCGCTGTCATCTTTTGTACCTGTTTAGCCACTTTAAGATCATCAAAAACAATCACACCCAGATGCTGCTCTTCTTTTATGGACAGAATACAATACAAGCATTGTGGTACCTGTGTCCCTTGGGGAAACTGCTAGGTACATATGGCCTAGATTGGCCACTGTTGGAAACAGAATACTGGGCTTGATGGACCTTGGTCTGACCCAGTATGGCATATCTTATGTTCTTACCCCTTATACTCTACTGCTCCCTTGGATTTATGCAGCCCAAATGCATGACCTTGCATTTTTTAGCATTAATTCACAGCCGCCAAATGTCTGACCATTCTTCAAGCTTAGCTAGATCTTTCCTCATGTTATCTACTGCTTCCTCGGTATCTACTCTATATTGCCAATTTTGGTATCATCTGCAAAGAGGTAAACCTTACCCAACAGCTCTTCCACAATATCACTAAAAAAAGGTTAAAAAGAATCGGACCAAGGACAGACTGCAGCATACCACCAGTAACATCCTTCTCTTCAGAGTGAGCTTCATTTACCTCTGCCCTTTGTCGCCTCCCAGTCAACCAATGTCTAACCCAGTCAGTCACTTTAGGGTCCATCCCTAGAGTGCTCAATATATTTATAGGTTGCCAGTGTCAGAGGCTTTACTGAAATCTAAGCACACCACATCTACGGCTCTCCCTTGGTCTAACTCTTTGGTCACCCAGTCAAAGAAATCAATCAGATTTGTCTGAAAAGACCTGCCTGTAGTAAACCCATGTTGCCTCAGATCCTGCAATCCATTGGACTCCAGAAACCTATCATCTGTTTTAGACGGTTTCCATTAATTTACTTACAGAAACAAAGACAGGAAGCGGCATATTCAACACCCAATGACTTTATTATAACCAAATAAGTGGCCTAAGCCCAACACAGGCCATGTTTCGTATGTCACTTCATCAGGGGCTATCAGGACACACTAAAAAACAAATTATAAAATTACATTAATATAATCAAAACTAAAACAATAAATATGCAGAAAAGTGGGGTTAAATTAAAAAATGTGACGTGAATATACAATATACATATAAAATAAAGGCAGAATTGGACTATATCAAATAGCTTAAGTGTCAAGGAAAACACATTAATAAAACTCAAAGCAACAATCAAAAATATCTCAATTAAAACCATAAAAATCCATATAAAATTACGTATAAATTTGAATTAATCCTAGTACATTAAATAAACCAACCGCTCTGTGGATAAAATTACATATGAATTTATATACATACACATATAAAAATATATAAATAATTAAATAAATAAATAATAAAAAGTATAAATGCTAATTGGAATGCAAAAAAATGAAATTGCCAAAACATTTATAATTATAAAATACTTGTACAACCATATACAACAAAATTGTAAAAAACAACTATATACAACAAAGAGATAGGAAGGGATGAGGAGACTGCTTACGAAACTGGACATCTGACAAAAAAAGAAAGAGATTTTCTCACAGTCAACAATCCCATCATGCCCACCATATATGTAATACCTAAGATTCACAAGTCTTTAGATAACCCTCCCGGTAGACCCATAGTTTCGGCTATAGGGTCTTTGTTAGAACCCATCTCAAAGTTTTTTGACGTTATCCTTAGACCTTTTGTGCTGAAAATGGGTTCGTATGTCAGAGACTCAGCTCATGTAATCGAGATTCTCTCCGCTTTTGACAATTTGGGTCCCAACACAATTATGGTTACTTTAGATGTAGAATCGCTGTATACCAACGTGCCACAAAAAGAAGCCTTACGTATTGTTGAAAAGTGTTTTTTGAATAGGGAGTCCCATCAGCGTATCCCGACCGCCTTTTTGTTCGGCTTAGCTGAAATTGCACTTTGTAAAAATATTTTTGCTTCAGAGGGTTGGTTTACCAGCAAATTAAGGGTGTAGCCATGGGGTCATCTTTTGCGCCAGATGTTGCGAATCTTTATGTGCATAATTTTGAAGAACTTTTTCTGAAGGATTTTTTGTATAAGGATATAGTCCAATTCTGCATTTATTTTATATGTATATTGTATATTCACGTCACATTTTTTAATTTAACCCCACTTTTCTGCATATTTATTGTTTTAGTTTTGATTATATTAATGTAATTTTATAATTTGTTTTTTAGTGTGTCCTGATATCCCCTGATGAAGTGACATACGAAACACGGCCTGTGTTGGGCTTAGGCCACTTATTTGGTTATAATAAAGTCATTGGGTGTTGAATCTGCCGCTTCCTGTCTTTGTTTCTGCTCGTTTGAGTGGCTAGCGCTGTTCCTTTTGTGGACCCCCCATTAATTTACTTACACCAGAAGTCAGACTAACTGGCCAGTAGTTCTCAACCTCCTCCTTACTTCTGCTTTTGTGTACAGGGAGGGCCGGCCCATCCATTGTGTCAGAATCTTGTTTGCACAGGGCCCCATGCTTCTTGTACAATGGACGGATTCAGAGGTGAGCCGGGGAAACTGCCCGAAGCCCCGGCTCACTTCTGCACAGCTGCCAGCAAGAAAAGTGCCATTTCCCTCATGCTTGTGGCTGTTACTGTGAAATACGTAAGTGCTGGGAAAAGCCCTTTAACCTTTCCTGGCATTCAGCGTGCTTCAAAGTAACAGCTGCCAGCATGAGAGAAAATGGCGCTTTTCATTCTGGTGGCTTTGCAGAGGTGAGCCTGGGCCTCGCGTAGCTTCCCCACCTCACCTCTGAAGCAATTTAGATAGGTACAGTGCTTTTCAGGGTGGGAGGTCTAGGATAGGACAGAAAATGGCCAACGGGGGGCTCGGACTGGAAATGGATGGAGACTGGAATAAAAGGAAACACACAAATAGCGAAGGGAATTAGATGGTCACAAATGCTTTATTGATTAAAAAACGCCCCAATGCATTTTGGCAAAGCCTTCATCAGGGGGCTGAGAACTGCAAAACCAACAGATAAATAATAATACATAAACATATATAAGATATGAAACATAAAATAAGCATTATAGATAATAAACAAAGAAGAATAGAATAATAAAACATAATTATTAATATAATGTCTAACAACATATATAGACAATTTCAAAAAATAACAATAAAGAATGTATACATACAGAGATACAATGTGATTTATAGCATAAATACACAACAAGGACTAAAAACTAAATAGTAAAAATTATGCGCAATAAATAAGACAATACTTACAGATAGAATTGGTCAACAACCACTATAAATTGCACAGCAACCGATGTGAACCAATACCTAAAGTAAAAGCTGGAATTATATCACAACCAACATAATTTTATATAAAATGATGTATATTGCAAAATTAAACAAGTATGAGACAACAGCGAGAAACCAGGACCAAGGGGCCTTATAAAAACAAAAATGGATATGAATCAATTATTCAAAAAAGGGGGGAGGGGGAGAAAAGAAGAGGGGAACATGTATAAAACCACATAATGATTATTGTAGTGCTCCTAACCAAATTAAAAAAGTAAAAGGACTGTTGTGAGGTGCAAATAAAAAGAATGACCAGAAAAATGTCAGCTTGTGGATTGCTATCACGGCTTATAATGTAACCTTAAAGTAACATATAAAGGAGGTACTTCATAGGGACAATAAAGAAATTATACTTAAACTGAATGTGTATTGCAATTTAATTTATGTTTCATATCTTATATATGTTTATGTATTATTTTTTATCTGTTGGTTTTGCAGTTCTCAGCCCCCTGATGAAGGCTTTGCTGAAACGCGTTGGGGCGTTTTTTAATCAATAAAGCATTTGTGACCACCTAATTCCCCTCGCTATTTGTGTGTTTCCTCTGGTGATTGTGAGAGGTCGCTCCTCTTGTGGCTCCCTTGGAGACTGGAATAAGACTGGAAATGGCTGATGGGAGGGGGGCTATAATTGGAAATGGGCTGAGGGGGGAACTTGGACTAGAAATGGGCTGATAGGGACTGGAATAGGACTGGAAATGGCTTATGGAGGGGAGCTAGGATTGGAAATAGGCTGATGGGGGGCTAGGATGGGACTGGAAATGGCTGATGGGAGCTAGGACAGGAAATGGTCTGATAGGATGGGGAGTTTGTACTGAAGATGGGCGGATGGGGGCTGGAATAGGACTGGAAATGGGCTGATGTGGGGCTAGGACAGGAAATGGGCTGATGGGAGGGCTAGGATTGGAAATGGGCTGAGGAGGGAGCTTGAACTAGAAATGGGCTGATGGTGGGCTGGAGTAGGACTAGAAATGGCTGATACAGGGCTAGGATTGGAAGTGGGCTGATGGGGGGAAGCTTGGACTGGAAATGGGCTGATGGGGGTGCTAGTACTGGAAATGGGCTGATGCAGGGGGATGGGAGAATGGGACTATAAGGGAGCAGATCCTGGGTGGGGCTGGAACTAGATTGGAGCTGATGTTGGGGGAGGACTAGAAGGGGACAGGGCTAGAGGAGTGAGGATGGAGAGGGGAAAGGGTATTTTGTGTGGGAGGGATGAAAAATCTACGATTGGCCAGGTATTGGGAGAACAAGTGGGGATTGAGGATGGAAGGGTGAAATTTGAGTGGATGAAAAGAAATAAAGCAAGAAATGGAGGAAAGAGCAAAAGGGGAAAGATCAGCATGTTAAAGCAGATGTAGAGAGAGAATGGAAAAAAATTAGAAGAGAGAAAAAAGGACAAATGGACAGCAGATAATGGAGAGTTAGCCGAAGACATGATAAATCAAAAGAAAGTGACTGGAGCAATTGCAACTGAAAAATAAAATGCCCAAACAATAAAAGGTAGATTTTTTTTTTTTTTAATTTATTAACTGGAATATATCAGCTCTGGGAAATATGCATTGCTAACATCTTTGTGTTTTTGTTTAGTACAAGAGAAAATTAATATATAGTTTTATTTCTCCAGGGTTGTTGTATGTTCCAACTTTGGTCTTTGGGTTTACCAGTTTAATTATTGTCTTTCTATTTCTAAATTGTGATCCCTTGTTCTTCGTTTGGTGATTATCTATCTCTGCATGTGTAACCAAGCTGAGGTATTCTGTTCATGTAGTTTCTATTTGACAGTGCCACTTGTTCTCTTTCCCAACTAGGAGATGTATTGGAATTCTCTGAGATGTATTGGTTTAATATTTGCAGTGTTGCCTTTTTGATAGGTAGGGTATAGTGCTTTGTAAGTCCTGGTAGTGCTGTTATGATATGGCGGGTTTGCTATGGGTTCTAAATGGGCAGTGTTTATAGTACTTCCTAATGTGCCTGGCGGTTGGCACTGGAGTATAGTAATGTAGAAATCTGGTAGTCTTTCTTTATCCAGACACTCATTAACAGGCATGTTTACTAAAAGTTAGTGTATGTTAATGTTATGCAAATATTTATGCAAATGAGACACCTTATACAAATGAGGATCCACCGTGAGTCTTTGCACATGGCCCTGCACCTCCTTTGGCTGCCCCTGTGTACAGGGACCACATGTGCCTTTCTCCAATCTTCTGGGACCACTCCAGACTGTAAAGAAGCATTGAAAAAGTCAGATAATGAAGCCGCTAGAACTTCCTTAAGTTCCTTCAATACTCTCAAATATGTCCAATCCAGTCTCATCGCTTTGTCTACTTCTAGTTTAGCTAGTTCCTCAGAAATACAGTCTTCTGAAAATTGTTCAAGATCCCGTCACTTCTGTTCCTGTTTGTTGGTGTTTTCAGCGGTCCCGCTCCTAGCCCTTCATTTCTGAACACAGAAGAAAAATATTTGTTAAGCAATTCCGCTTTTTCTTCATCAGATTCTACATATTCGTCCCCTTCACCCTTGAGTCTGATAATACCACTTTTGCCCTTCCTCCTCTCACTAACATATCTGAAAAATGTCTTTCCTGACTACTTTGCTAGCTTCTCTAAGTTTTTCCAAATATAGAAGTTTGTCTTCCTCTTTCTGTGATCTCTTGTATTTTATGAAGGCCTCCCTCTTTTTCTTCACCTTTTCAGCTACTTCTGTGGCCTCCTTTTCCTTTTACATTCACTGTATTTCCCTTCCTAGCAAAAAGGTTTGTTGCCCTTAAAATATCCCCTTTCAGTTTTGTTCATTGTTTAGCTACATCGCCCCAGCTGTTCCTATCCTGCTAATGACTCCTTCAGATATTGTCCCATCTTGGCAAAGTTAGTTTTCCTAAAATCTAAGACCCTTAATTTTGAATGAACTTGATCAGCCCTAGTCCTAATACTGAACCACGCCATCTGGTGATCACTGGATACGGGATGATCTCCCACTGTAACATCAAAGTCACTTTCCCCATAGATAAGCATCAGGTCCAGTATAGCTTCTTCACGTGTGGGTTCTGTTACCAGTTGCCAGAATAGTTCTCCCAAGATCTCCTTACTTCTAGATGACACTGCAACAGGAATGTGCCAGTCAATATCCTGCATATTGAAATCATCCCTCAGTAGCACTTCTTCATTCATGGCAATAATGTATGGGCCCGCTTTTCAAAGCATTTACATGGGTAACTGCCCTAGTTATCTGTGTAAATGCCTTATCTGGGATGTTCAAAAGGCACCTACATGGGTAATGCTCTTCGAAAATCCTGGATAAGTACCTGATGCACCTAGTTGCTATGTGATTAGTATCAGGGCATGTTAGGGGCATTTCGGGGTGGAGCGGGGGTAGAGGAAAGGGCTAACCGGGTAGCGAGGCCTATCTTTAAGGTGCAGAGGGCTAAGCAGGTAGCATCAAAAATTGCTGCTACCCAGATAGCTCTTGCAGCTTTCAGGTTTTACGGCGAGACCCGGATTTTCAATTCCAGGACCACATATCACCCCAGCATTGAAAATACGGGTATGAGTCTTCCGGTCCTCCTCTACTAGAGAGAATGTGGGGTCTGTGACAGCTGTTCCTGGTTGACTCGTAGTGACATCTGGAGTCCTCTGCAGGGACGGATATGCAGATGAGTCTTCTGGTCAATTAGTCGTGAAGTAGGCAGTACGATTATCTGATTAATGTAAATACTATGAGAAGCTGATGTTTAAGAATGAGAACAGCATTTGGTTAAATAATGTAAGGTAACTTGAAAGGAAATTGGCAGAAAATTTCATAGATACATGTAAACAAATTGGAGGGCCGGCACCGAAAGGATGCAGGCCCCATAAATGGGCTGGCTGGAGGAGGAGGGCCTCAGGCGGCCTTGGATAGGTGGAGGACAAAGAGGGTGGCGGGAGCCGTGCTGCTTTAAAGGAGGGAGTGAAAGAGAAGCGAGGGAGGTATTTAAGGTTTGATTTTCTTCTGCTCCTCTGTCAGACAGGAGGGTTAGGGATAGATGTATGATTGTTGATTTTATGAGCCATTTGTTTTAAATGTGTGTGTCATCCTTGCAGTCAGGTACCGGTTTGTCCATCTACACCTATTGAATAGGTTTACTGGTTGCCTGACTTCAGATGACTGCTAGTGAGATATGCTTCATCAGTCTCTGTGTGTATGTGTGGGAGGAGGCAATTACCCCTCCTTCATCCTACAATTCATGGTCTCTTGAGTATCAACTTGCTGTCATTTCTTTATTATAATTCCATTTTAATAAATGCACGAGTTCTACAGATAGTTTGTGTGATAAATGTTTACAATGTGAACATGCAGATGGCTCAGATTTGCTGGTAGATTGACATATTATGACTGTTAAGTTCTTTTTACCTTTTACAGAGAGACCTTGGAGAAACAATACAGACATTAGGACAATGAACTGTGAAGTATCTTATTTCCCCAACTGCAAAGAGGAGGATAGCATTGATATGTGTGTGCTCTGGGACTCAAGGAAATACCAGAAGGGAAAATGGTGTATAGTCAGAAGGTATCTATACAAAGTGCTCACAGAGCTGCAAGTATGATTTTTCATGGGTTATGTACTGTATATGCAGGGTGCTATGTCCATGGAATATACATAAGTGTGCTTGGCTTTCCCTTGGATAATAATGACTGTCTTTGAAATATAAATGTAGAGGTAGACTTCAGTCATATGTTGCAGTTTGGTTATTGTCTGATGTGATCTCATACAATATGTATTCTTCATTTGGGGGTGATTTTTTTAAGAATCTGAATAGAGCTAGGCACCGTTTATCAATGTAAATCAACTATTTTCAAGGGTGTATGCATGTGAATGTGAACTTATGCATGTACTTTAGGCAATCACTGTTCTGTAAATATGCCCCTAAGACTGATCATGTGTACAGGGGCAGAGTACTGGCAGAACCTGGCAGGTTCTCAAAAAGGAACACAGGTTTGACAGTGCTTGTCCTGGGGTAAACAATACATTTCCTGTGACATCTTTAATAATGATTTGTGGACCTTTCCTCCAGGAACTTGTCCAAACCTTTTATAAATTCAGCAGCACAGGCATAAATAGCTCAACCAGAGCTCTGTGATCCTCAGTCTTGAAGGACTAGAAAAGGGGACTGTTACTTCTGGAGAGAGATCTGCAATTGTGAGTATATACTTCTGGGAATTTTCTGAAATGAATTCTTTGTACTAAAGCTAATTAATCTGTGAACCCACTATTTTTTGTTAAATCAATTAGGGCCTAGTAGCAGCAGTTTAAGTTTAAATTTAAAACACAGAAGAGAACTTTCTGGTTAAATTTCATACCCAGCAGAGAGCTTGTAGTTTAAATTTAATAGTCACTCAGGGCCTAGTATCAGCAAAGTACTTTTAGTTTAAATTTAAAACACAGAAGAGAGCTTTCTGGTTAAATTTAGAACGCAGCAGAGAGCCTGTAGTTTAAATTTCATAATAAGTTAGAGCCTAGCAGCAGCAAAGAGCTATAATTTAAATCAAATCAGAATATAGCTTACCTCAGCAGCACAAGACAGGGTACTGTGTAGCAGCCCTCTTTTAATAAGTGTTATTTCCCTCCCTCCCTCCCTCCCCAACACCCATCCACCCCTGGTACTTAGACATCTTAAAAGACAGGAGGTGCTTTCAAGTGAAGCTCGTTACCCAAATTAGTCATACACTAAGGACCTGAGATTAATTAAGCTTCAGGTGAACAAGGTATATTAAACATATTAGGTACAGTTTTATTAGTATAAATATCCATAGCAACCCTTAGAAAGTAAAGAACTTAAAGATCTAAACACAAACTTAAAACTAAGATGCAGACAGCAGTCCAGCAGCGAGATGGGGGCTTTCCAGTCTTTTGCATTGAGTGTCACATGTATGATTTTCTCCCAGTTGGTGAAAGGTCTTACATGTGCACTAGCTGCAAGGAGCTCTTTGCTCTCAGGGAACGAGTCTGTTCTCTAGAGGATAGAGTAGCAGACTTGGAAAACATAAGAAAGACAGAGAGGTACATAGACGAGACCTACAGGGATATAGTCCTGAAGTCCCACCTCCAGTCTGACAGCATCCCTGTTGCCATGGAGAAGAGAGGTCACGTGACAGGAGAACATCACCCTGGTGTGGCAGGAAGTTATCCTGTATCTAGGACCTGTCCTCCAGGTGATGTAAAACCCTCTCGCACCGAGGAAGTTTCTCCAGGGCCATGTGCCCATGAGGGAAGTGTTAGGACAGCCGTTATAGTTGGTGATTCAATCATTAGTCATGTAGATAGCTGGGTGGCTGGTGGACGTGAGGATCACCTGGTAACATGCCTGCTTGGTGCGAAGGTAGCAGACCTCACGCGCCACCTAGATAAGGTCTCAGATAGTGCTGGGGAGGAATCTGCTGTCTTGGTACATGTCGGTACAAATGACATAGGAAAATGTGGTAGGGAGGTTCTGGAGGCTAAATTTAGGCTTTTAGGCAGGAAGTTAAAATCCAGAACTTCCAGGGTAGCGTTCTATGAAATGCTTCCCGTTCCACGCGCAGGACCCAAAAGGCAGGCAGAGCTCCGGAGTCTCAATGCATGGATGAGACAACGGTGCAGAGATGAGGGTTTTGGATTTGTTAGGAACTGGGGAACATTCTGTGGAAAGGAGTGGCTCTTCCGAAGGGATGGGCTTCACCTTAACTGGGATGGAACCGTGCTGCTGGCATTAACCTTTAAAAAGGAGATAGAGCATCTTTTAAACTAGATAATAGGGGAAAGCCGACAGTCGCCCAAGAGCAGATGGTTCGGAAGAATGTATCCTTGAAGGATACTATCAAAAGCAGAGAGGTTCCAAAATAAGAGTAAAGTAGCCCAAATGCTCTTGAGTATGGAGCAGAGAGAGCTTAAAGATCCCAAATTACCAATATCTACCAATAGTCAAATTAATATGAATAAAATACAGTCTCTAAAATGTTTGTATGCAAATGCTAGAAGTCTAAAAAATAAGATGGGAGAGTTAGAATATATAGCACTAAATGAAAGGTTAGATATGATTGGAATATCAGAGACATGGTGGAAGAAGGACAACCATGTGACACTGTGATACCTGGGGGACACTGTGATACCTGGGTACAAACTATATCGTAATGATAGAGCTGATCAAATTGGTGGAGGGGTTGCGCTCTATGTTAGAGAGGGCATTGAGTCAGAAAGGATTAAAGTTTGCAGGAAACAAAATTTGCTGTAAAATCTCTATTGATTGAAATTCCATGTTAAAAGGGTAAAGCGATGGCAGTGGGGGTGTACTATCGATCACCTGGCCAGAATGAACAAATGGATGATGAAATGCTCAAAGAAATCAAGGAAGCTAACAAAAGTTACAGTGCAGTAATAATAATGGATGATTTCAATTACCCCGGTATCGACTGGGTCAGTGTCATGGCAGGACATGATAGGGAGATAATGTTCCTAGATGAAATAAATGACTCCTTCTTGGAGCAGCTGGTTCATGAACTGACCAGGGGGGGAAGTCATATTAGACCTAGTCCTTAGTGGAACACCAGATCTAGTGCAAGAGATAAGGTTCTTGGGGCCACTTGGCAATAGTGGTCATAGCATTATCGCCTTTGATTTAATTAGTGGAGGAGGGATAGTGAGGTAATCCACAGTACTACCTTTTAACTTTTGAAAGGGAGATTATGATACAATGAGGAAAATAGTTAAGAAAAAACTAAAAGGAGCAGTTGCAAAGGTTAAAGACTTACATCAAGCTTGGGTGTTGTTGAAAACTACTATCTTGGAAGCCCAGACCAGCTGTATTCCACGCTTTAAGAAAAGTGGAAGGAAGTCCACAAAACTGCCAGAATGGTTTAAAGGTGAGGTCAGAGAGGCTGTTGTTGCCAAAAAAGCATCTTTCAGGAAATGGAAAAAAGAGCCAAACGACAAAAACCTGGAAACAGCACAAACACTGGCAAGGCATTGATAAGGCAGGCAAAGGGAGAACTTGAGAAGAAGCTTGCTGCGGAAGCAAAAATGCGAAATAAAGACCTTTTTAAATACATTCATAGCAAAAAACCTGTGAGAGAGTCAGTTGGTCCATTAGATGATAGAGGGGTTAAAGGGGCACTAAGAGGCGACAAGGCAATAGCGGAGAGACTGAATGAATTATTTGCTTCGATCTTTACTGAGGAAGATGTAGGGATGTTACCCATGACTGAAGTGGTATTTAAAGGTGTGGAAGAATTGAAGGAAATATCGATACATTGGGAAGATGTATTACAACTATTAGATAAACTGAAGAGTAGCAAATCACCTGGGCCAGATGGTATACATCTAAGGGTGTTGAAAGAACTGAAATATGAAATTGCAGACTTGCTATTAGTAATCTGTGAACTATCATTAAAATCATCTCTAATACCTGAAGATTGGAGGATCGCCAGTGTAACACCAATTTTTAAAAAGGGTTCCAGGGGTGATCCGGGAAACTACAGACCGGTGAGCCTGACGTCAGTACCAGGAAAAAATAGTAGAAACCATCATAAAGAATAAAATTACTCAGCATGTAGATAGTCATGGCCTAATGGGAGACAGCCAACATGGCTTTAGACAAGGAAGATCTTGTCTTACTAATCTGTTATGTTTTTTTGAAGGAGTGAATAAACAGGTGGACAAAGGTGAGTCAGTTGATATAGTGTATCTGGACTTTCAGAAAGCCTTTGACAAGGTCCCTCATCAGAGACTTTTGGCAAAACTAAAGAGTCATGGGATAGGAGGCAGTGTACTATTGTGGATCAGGAACTGGTTAAAAGATAGAAAGCAGAGGGTAGGGCTAAATGGCCAATTTTCCCAATGGAGAAAGGTGAATAGTGGTGTACCCAAGTTATATGTGCTGGGTCCGCTGCTTTTTGACATATTCATAAATGACCTGGAAAGTGGAATAACGAGTGAGGTTATCAAATTTGCAGATGACACAATACTATTTAAAGTTGTTAAAACCCAAGAGGATTGTGGAAAATTGCAAGAGGATCTTGATAAATTGGAAGAATGGGCATCAAAATAGCAGATGAAATTTAATGTGGACAAGTGCAAAGTTATGCACCTAGGGAAGAACAACCCAAACTATGGTTACACGATGCAAGTTTCCACATTAGGATCCACCTGCCAGGAAAAAGATTTAGGCATCATTGTGGATACTATGTTAAAACCCTCGGCCCAATGTGCAGCGGTGGCCAAGAGAGCAAATAGAATGCTAGGTATCATAAGGAAAGGAATGGAAAATAAAACAAAAGATATTATAATGCCTCTATATCTTTCCATGGTGAGACCGCACCTTGAATATTGTGTGCAATTCTGGTTGCCGTATCTTAGAAAGGATATAGCGATTTTAGAAAAGGTTCAGAGAAGAGCCCCCAAAATGGTAAAGGGAATGGAAGGATAGTCCTATGAAGAAAGACTAAAAAGGTTAGGGCTCTTTAACCTGGAAAAAAGACTGCTGAGGGGAGATATGATAGAAGGCTATAAATTAATGAACGGAGTGGAACGGGTTAACGTAGATTGATTGTTTACGTTATCAGAATATAGAAAGACTAGGAAACATGCAATGAAGCTACAGGGTAAACTACTTAAGACTAATAAAATAAAATATTTTTTCACTCAACGTGTAATCAAACTTTGGAATTTGTTACCGAAAGATGTAGTAAAGGCTGTTAGTGTAGCTGGGTTTAAAAAAGGTTTGGACAAGTTCCTGGAGGAAAGGTCCATAAACCATTATTAAGAAGGGACCCAGGATATCAATGCTTGATCCAGTACAAGCATTGTGGAACTCGTGTCTTTTGGGGAAACTGCTAGGTACATATGACCTAGATTGGCCACTGTTGGAAACAGAACACTGTGCTTGATGGACCTTGGTCTGAACCAATATGGCATATCTTATATTCTTATCTTATGTTCTTACACTTTTACTACATTCTCCGGTAACAAATTCCAGAGTTCAATTATGCGTTGGGTGAAAAAATATTTTCAGTTATTACTCTTAAATGGGTTACATTGTAGCTTCATTGCATGTTCACTAGTCTTTCTACTTTTTGATGGAGTAAACAACCTATCTAGGTTTACTCGTTCTACTCCATTCATTAATTTGTAGACCTCTATGATATCTCTCCTCAGCCGTCTCTTTTCCAAGTTGAAGAGCCCTAACCTTTTAAGCCTTTCCTCATAGGTGTATCCTTCCATCCCCTTTAACATTTTGGTAGCTCTTCTCTGTACCTTTTCTAATTCTGCTATATCATTTTTAAGATATGGTGAACAGAATTGCACACTTTATAAGATAGTACTCAGATATACATATACTAACACTTAATAACTTTGTGGGTGTTTATAAAGTTACCCTCTTTATGTGTAGCCAGGGTCTGTCTCTTCTTGGCAGTGGCAACCCCACTGTTGGAGAAAGAACTGCTAAACCTTCAGGCCTCTAGAGTTTTCTTAGATTAAGATCCTGGGATCAAGTGTCTGGGAACTGTTCTAGATGATGTTGGGATGCTCTTGGCCAAAGGAGTTAAGTGCTCTATTGCCCCCATATGCTCCTTAGGTAAAGGCATTAGGGGTTATTTTAGAAGCCCTATTTGTGCTTTAGATATCCAAAAATGGGAATCGAGATGTCAAAAGCACAGAGACTGTCTCCAGAGTCATCTTAGAAGCCAGCTGTGGGAATGTCCAAATCTGAACAGGGGTGTGAAAGGGTCATGACCAGGGTGTTCCCAGGAACCTGGAGGAGTGTTTAGGGTGTTCCCTGGGACCAGGATATTGCTTCCTGATCACAGAAAGGTTATAGACATCCGGTGTCAGGCCTAACTTTTGGACCTGTTCCGAGGCGCATATAGTGATGAATAAGCATCTGAAAAGTGCTTGTTTTAGTTGAAAAACATCCAGAATGTGTAAAGAAAGCATTCTACCATCCCCAGTACAATTTCAGCTATAGCAGCAGTGGGCTCAGAATCCTAGCTGCCTTGTTCCTATTTCACTCCTCTAACCGTTATGCTATCCCAGTTGTCTGGATTCTGAAAAACAGTTCTGGAGATGTCTAAGTGGATGTCTCTGCAGACATCCCTATCATGCATTTCCAGATCTGTGAAATCATGTCTGCACCAGGACATGCCTAATTTTTTTTTTTAGATGTTCTGACTTAGACTTCCCAGATTGTACTTGGATGGAGCTTCTAAATCTCCCCTCATTGTGTCCCCTCATAAGAAATCACCAATCTGCAGGCAGTGTTTAACATCAAACAATTTTACTAGCATCTATTCTTTAATCACTTTAAACAAATCAGCCCAGAATATTATTCACAGGAAAGAAATAGTGGGTTATGTATCAGGCACCAAATAAAGAAATGAGCAATATATATTCAGAGAATTAGAATCCTTGTCAGGCGATCAGAGTATCAATAAACTTATATTCTCAAGCCTGGTAACGGTTGTTGTTGTTAAGTGTTATCGAATCAATGTCAACTTATGGTGACTCTGTGAATAGTTGACCTAAACTGTGTTTGCTCTTCAGTCAGGCAGCTAATTATTGATAGAGCGGCAAACATAGCTGCGGTTATCGATGCATAGCAAAACTGGTTTTCCTCTTTTGCACTGCCGTTAAACTTTGCCCAACATGATATCTTTCTCTAATGATCCTTCTCTTTGCATGATGTATCTAAGTTATGAAACTACAGGTCCAACAAAATCTCCACAGACTCTCACTCACTATATGCTAACTCAAACAAGAATCTTAGAGTAAAAAACAAAATTGAAACAAAGGAAGAGGAAAAACAAACAAATAAATTATAATGTAATATACCTTTATAAAATGAAGACTACCAAGGAGCATATGCAAAAGAAGGGACCGAGGGGTACAAGTCACAGTAAATCTAAAGAAGCCTCAGTCCGGGGGGGGGGGGGGTGGACAAGGCAGTATGGCAAAGAAACACCACTAAACAGCAACCACTTTTACCCCCTGTGATGTCATTCATAGGCCTCAAAATGTGTTTAACAATTTTTTAAATGCATTTAAAAGAAATAGAAACACTTAACTGCGTGAAGAGACCTCTCAGTCAACAAGGCAAAAGCTCCATTGAGTTTCAGTAAAATAGGTGCCAACTCCATAGTTCTGAAATGGTTTACATCGTACCTATCCAACAGAACTCAAACTGTCAGGATCAACACTCAAACCTCTAATACATACAAACAAGAAATAGGCCTCCCCCAAGGATCTGCAACTTGGCTAGAAGACAACAACCTCTTTATTAACCACTCCAAGACTGACATACTGATTGTAACAAAAAACAAATCTTATACCCCCCCCCCCCACCCACATTACACTTCAGAAACATGACATTCACATAAAAAACAAAATAAAATATCTAGGGGTGATACTAGATACCCACCTTAGCATGAACACACACATAAGAAATACAACCAAAAAAATATACTTCAAACTCAAAGTATTAAAACAATTACGCCCTCTAGTCCACCTACAAGACTTGCTAAGCATCATTCAAGCCATAATCACACCACATTTTGACTTCGCCAACCTCTCCCTATTAGGCACAAACAACCAAAACATTAAAAGGCTCCAATTGGCCCAAAATGCTGCAGCTAGAACTATAATGAAGGTACACCCTTTTGAGCACATATCACCCCATCTTGCCAATCTACACTGGCTCCCTATCCAATGCAGAATAAACTATAAATTAATAATAACTACCTTCAAAGCATTAAATAACACTGCCCCAGCCCCTCTAAATAGACTACTCTCTAAAGACACACCCCAATCTGCACATAGAAGAGGCAACGCCAACAAAATAAAGATTCCAAAAGAATTCAGGTAACACTTCCTCTGAGCCTTTCCTACAGAAGCAGGGAGTACCCCAGGGATCATCCCTGTCTGCTTTACTATTTAACATTTATATGCAGCCTATCTGCTCTCTGATCCGCTCCCTAAATGTAGAATGCCTGGTGTATGCTGACGACATACTACTATACATTCCATTCACTATTGAGCAGCCCGATTTCTCCCCTATCATCAGATGCTTTGATGCAGTTGCTGAATGGATCCTCACACAAAACCTGAGGATCAATCATAGCAAGACCGATGTCCTCTTTGTCACTAGGAACCAGAAGTTCGTCACACCTCCCTACCTGCAAGTTAAAAACGCTGAACTCAAAACAAGAGACACAATCCGATATCTAGGAATTACTCTAGATCGGCGTCTAGACATGACAACCCACGTAAAGACCGTTACAAGATCGGTTTACCACGAGATACGAACCCTCCGCCACCTCCGCCCACTACTCGATTTTTCGGACTATCGAACGATATTTCAGGCCCTAGTAATCCCACATCTTGATTTCGCAAACATCATCCTCCATGGCCTCCCACAGGCAACCCTCAGCCCGCTTCGGCTGGCCATGAACTCAGCTGCTAGGGTTCTAACAGGTGTATCAAAATTGGATCAAATAACACCAGTAATGAAAGAGTTACACTGGCTACCGCTACAAGCCTGAATTCAATACAAGGTACTAGTCATGACTTTCAAGGCACTGAACAACCAGTCTCCCACACCTATCAGCAATCTGATTAACAATATCCCTGAAAATAGAATAAGACGGCCTGCACTACTCAACATGCTAATAGTACCCAAATTTACCACAAGGTGCACAAAGACAACTACTAATAGAGCTTTCTCGATTTATGCTCCGACAGCCTGGAACGAACTTCCCACCTGGATTCGAGCCATACCAAGCCTCACCACATTCAGAAAAGAAATAAAACACCATCTGTTTCAAATCTACTATCCTGAAACCAGTCCTGAAAAACATAAGTCGCAGGCATTCACCCCCTGCTCTGACTATCCCAACACCCTAACCCAACATGAAAATGGTTAGCCGCCCCTCCCCCTATGGCTGTATCCTGTCCCCACCAGACCTAACTATGATCACATGAAGAGTTTAAGTATTAGTTGTATATAACTCTATGCAAATTTTATGTGTATATATCTTATAAATAGTTTCCCTCGTTCTCCACTTATGATTGTACCCCTGTTCTATGTAAGCACATTGTGTTATGTAATACATTGTTGCATTGTTCAGTTATAATGTAAACTGCACTGATCTTAATAGCGCGGTATATAAGAAAAATAAATAAAAATATAAATAAATTCACAACGACCACAAAAACAACCAATAAAAAAGCATTCTCCCATGCTGCCCCTATATTCTGGAACTCGCTACCTGATGAAATCAGAGCATTAACCTACCTTAAAGACCTACGTAAGACTTAAAAAACTCACCTCTTTATCTCCCACTATGGCCCACTAGCAAATTCTCAACTCCTAAATGAAAAGGGTTGATCTATATAACACTCTGAAACTAACACTGCAATGCCTCATACAGCTTGACCTTGACACTGCCTAAGGATGTTGATACTGTCGATCTTACTGTACATAGTTTATTGTACATAGTTTAAATTGTACATAGATCTCCAAAGTTAAAAGTTTACAAAAGTTAATTTGTTCATGTACATAATTCATATAATGTTCAATGTAAACAGAAATGCCATTCTGTCTCCTCAACTGTTATTTGTAAACCGCACCTGATCAACGGAAGGTTGCGGTATATAAAAGTTGGTTAAATAAAATAAAAATAAATAAATAAATATGGATTTTTTAGTCCTACAACAGAAAGCGCTGACTTTGTCTCAGGGTTCTACTCTAACCAGTGAAAGAAAATACCAGTGTAACATCACATACCCCCTCAAAATAAGATCTGGGATTACCAAGTTCTGGAAAATACATCCCAGCCAAAATATGTCTCTGTTGTTCTTCATATGTACTACCAATAATCAGAGCATACCATGTTCTGAAAAAGAACCTTCTGAGGACATTATCTCCTTAGCAACCAGAGAATAAGAGGCACATTTACTAAGTTGCGCTAGCTGTTACTGCAAGCTTGAGCACACGGTATTGACCTGTGGTAACAGATAATGCAGTGATTTTCTGTGTTATCTGCAAAGGAGGAAATGGGAGGGATAGGGAAAAGTGGGCATGTCTATTGGTACCATGGGTGTCAACAACACATGGTCACCTTCAATTTTATAGACAGCATGGGTGCAATTACCCCCACCTCAATGGATAGCATTAGCTGCATCCACAGTGCTGCTGGAACACATTCAGACCAATTTTAGTGTGCTATCTGCTTGGGAAATGTGCATGTCCCAACAGATAGCTCACCACATTTGCAGGTGGTATTGCTGTTAAGTGCCGTCAAGTCGCTGCCCACAGTTGAGCCAGCATGTTCATTCTGCAGTCCTGAAATTAACCAATTGCATCCATGAACAAGTTTCAATTTCTCTATGAAAAAAAACAGGACTGCAAGTTCGTATATGCCTTTCAATGAAACAAGGACTGATTTTGCTTGTTCTTTATAATTTGAGCTATCTGGTCACTGTAGGGGGAGCATCTGAAGAGATTTGCAAGAGTTGTGGGTTTTTTTTTTACCTTTTTATGGGTATTGTTACTGTGCAAATTAGCATTTGTAGAAAAATATGGTTCCTTCACTAATCCTAACCCTATCCTCAGAATGCCTCTGCTCTATACAGGTAAAAATGTTACCAATGCAAAATAACATACACACATTCACCTGCATTTTCATAAACTCCATTCTCTTGGATAAAACACTTCATAAATTGTCCTCCTTAAGTATCCAAACAATAGGAATCACCTACTAATAATCTCCCACCAATAATTATAACTTGAACAACCAATCATGCTGATAATAATGACTTTATTTTCAATATGCATTCATATTGTTAACTTGAACACACTATCAAAAATACAAAAATAGGGGGAAAAGACCTCAGTTTGCCTTTTGGTCCAAAAGATAGATCCATATCATAATAGAACAAGGGCTCACATCCTCATTGGTCAGAACGATCCCCTAAGGCACCTTTTTATTAAGAACATAAGATATGCCATACTGGGTCAGACCAAGGTCCATCAAGCCCAGTATTCTGTTTCCAACAGTGGCCAATCTAGGTCATATGTACCTAGCAGTTTCCCCAAGGGACACAGGTTCCACAATGCTTGTATTGGTTCAAGCATTGATATCCTGGGTCCCTTCTTAATAATTGTTTATGGACCTTTCCTTCAGGAACTTGTCCAAACCTTTTTTAAACACAGCTACACTAACAGCCTTTACTACATCCTCCGGTAACAAATTCCAGAGTTTGATTACACGTTGAGTGAAAAAATATTTTCTTTTATTAGTCTTAAATAGTTTACCCTGTAGCTTCATTGCATGTCCCCTAGTCTTTCTATATTCTGATAAGGTAAACAATCGATCTACGTATACCCGTTCCACTCCGTTCATTAATTTATAGACTTCTATCATATCTCCCCTCAGCCGTCTCTTTTCCAGGTTAAAGAGCCCTAACCTTTTTAGCCTTTCTTCATAGGAGTATCCTTACATCCCCTTTACCATTTTGGTGGCTCTTCTCTGAACCTTTTCTAAAATCGCTATATCCTTTTTAAGATACGGCGACCAGAATTGCACACAATATTCAAGGTGCGGTCTCACCATGGAACGATATAGAGGCATTATAATATCTTTTGTTTTATTTTCCATTCCTTTCCTTATCATACCTAGCATTCTATTTGCTCTCTTGGCCGCCACTGCACACTGGGCCGAGGGTTTTAACATGGTATCCACAATGACGCCTAAATCTTTTTCCTGGGTGGTGGTTCCTAATGTGGAACCTTGCATCGTGTAACCATAGTTTGGGTTGTTCTTCCCTAGGTGCATAACCTTGCACTTGTCCACATTAAATTTCATCTGCCATTTTGATGCCCAGTCTTCCAATTTATCAAGATCCTCTTGCAATTTTCCACAATCCTCTTGGGTTTTAACAACTTTAAATAGTTTTGTGTCATCTGCAAATTTGATAACCTCACTCGTTATTCCACTTTCCAGGTCATTTATGAATATGTCAAAAAGCAGCGGACCCAGCAAAAAATATTTTAGTATATTTTTAAGCTTATTTTAAAACTACCTCATTTCATTTCTCATTTATCTTGATAAAGAACTCCCAATGAACTTATCTTTATCTTGAGTCTTCAATTGATAGTCATTCAACAGCGTTGTCAGTGTATCTTTCATCCAATATCCCCATCTATGTGAGCAACAGATTTAGCACTTAATGCTGTAATGGAACACACACCCGTCATAGCTATGTTTCTCGACTGGGCTGCCTCAGGAGTGTAACCAAATGACTGTTCATTGATACAATCTCATTTAGCTGAATTGTTTGATAGATGAACTAGCTTTTCTGCCACTCCGTTGTCACTCGGTAATAGGTTATGATAATGGAGCCGCAGAAAAGCTAGTTCATGACAATGTGTTAAAAATATGAATACATATTGAAAAGAAAGTCATCATTATCAGCACGATTGTTCTGGTTATATTGGTGGAAGATTAATAACAGGTGATTCTTGTTGTTTGGATATTATTAAGCACCTGTTTTTGGCTATTGATACTAGATAATTTAGATTTTTTTGGCCTCCTTAAATATGCCATCGGCAAGAGAAGAAGGATGACAGTTCTTTCATATTTATTTATTTATTTTATCTCAGGTAACTCCTGAAAGTGCAGAATAGCCTAATTGTTAGAATTGTTAGAATTGTTAGAATACTGCCTTCGGGGGGGGGGGGGGAAGAGTCCGGTATCTGGTCAAGATGGACGTGTAAGAGCGGTGCTCTGGAGGGCAAAAGACAAGAATCCTGATTTCTGCAATATTTGAACAAATAGTTCCTACCTACTTGGTTACTGCTCGATCCCAGATATGTCATGCCCCAAGCAGACGCGGCTGGATTTCCAAGTATCTCAAAATGCTAGTGCAAAGAGAACCAAGATGGAACCTCTCTCATCTCACAAGATGGTGGTCATTCGAGATAGTCCTGAGACTTTGCAGGAGATCTTGTCTGAGATTCGGACAATCAAAGAACTGGTCAAAGCTAATAGAGAATCGCTATGTGCAATGCAGGAAGATATCAGTGCTTTGAGATCTTCATTGCAGTCAAACACGGCTCGATTGGAGAAGGTAAAGAAAGTGGTGGCATCACATGGGGGGAGGCTCGAGGCCGTTGAGAAGCAGGCCAAGTTGATATGCTCACTGCAAAGAGAGATGGAAGATGGTAATAATCGTTCTCGGCAAAACAACATAAGGATTCTGGGAGCTCATGAGGGTCATGACTTGATATCCTTTATGCATGCTATGAGTACAGATGTGTTAAAGTTGCATTTCATTATGCCGTTCGAGATCGAGCGCACCCACAGAATGTCTACTCAGTCCGTGGTCATAAGCAAGCATCCACACCCAATCATCTTGAAAGTTTTGTGTTTTCAGCAAGTGTCACAAATAATGGGAGCAGCTAGAGCACTTACAGCTTTGGAATATCAGGGACATAAAGTTCTGTTCTTCCCGGACTTTGTGAAGGCAATGGTGGATTGAAGAAGGAGTCTTTTGGTGTTGCGTCCATGCTTGGTTCAATTGAAGGCCTGTTTTGGACTGCTATATTCCTGCCCGCATGAAAGTCATGTTGTATAACCAGGCCAAGACTTTTGATGATCCCGGAGATCTATCTGCATTTCTGGAGGATAAGCAGTCAGCGGTGATGCGGTGAAGGTTATATTGCATCTTCTATTTGCTACAGTTTTATGGCGCTTGTTATCATGGGCTTTCAACTGGTCTGAGGTCGTGTGAGGTTGACTTATCCAAGCAGAAGCGACTTTTAAGCATGTAACACTGCTATTTACTGGGACATTTTACTCTGTATCATTTGAAGGACATAATCTTTACTTTTAATAAGGGAGGTGGGCAAGATGCGATATTCTGAGTATTACAGGAATGTGGAGGTGTTGGGTCATTGAGCCCTCCGTGTTTGTCTTGTCCTAGTGGGCTCACCCATTAAGTTTTGTGTGTTATATAGCCCCCCTGGTTTTAGGTGGCTTTGGGAAATGTTTCCTTTTCTATTTCTTTTTAGAAACATAGAAACATGACAGAAAAAGACCACATGGCCTATCTAGTCTGTCCTTCCATATCAACAACTACAACAGTCCCCTTTTTTCCTTTAGAGGTCCTCTGTGTTTGTCCCATGCTTTTTTTAATTCATTTACTGTCCTCATCCCTACCACCTCCACTGGGAGACTATTTCACGGATCCACCACTCTTTCTGTAAATAAATATTTCCGCATATCACTCCTGAATCTATCCCCCTTCACCCTCATCCCATGTCCCCTCGTAGAGTTGGGTATTTTATTGCGTCTGATCAAATGACGGGGACTCTTTTCATTTCTTTGGGCTATAGGTGCAGCCACATTTTAAAGGCGCTTAAGAAGTTGTTCTACAATGTAAAACTAAATTCTACACATTGATCTGTTTCTGCAACATTTGACTGTTAATTTGGAGCTATATTGTCAGTACGCTTTCCTTCAAGATTGGGTACCTGAATGTTAAGGGCATTAATAATTTCTACCAAGAGGAATGTTCTCTTCTGTATGGTACGATAGAAAATGCTGACATCTCACTGCTGCAAGAGACACACTTGAATGTATTGGAGCTGTTGAAATTTGATATATAGGCCCTACTGTTAGGGGTTTCAGCTGCTCATCATAAGAGTTAGGGGATGGCCATCTTGGTATGGAAAGTTGTATCCCCCCATGGTTTTAAATTCTATATGTTGATTTTCCTAGCTGCCAAGGGAATTGTTCTAGATTAAGTGAGTCTACTATCCATGCAGCTCACAGCCAGGTTCATGTTGTAACCACAATCACCCTTTTGACTTAACGTGCTCTAATTATATACAGTAACGGGGACGTTGGTTTGTTTCTTGGTGGGGTCGTTTTGAAGATATTTGCAGACTACATGAAATCAAAAAACACCATCCAGACATGCTCCATCACACCACAGACAGATGACCTTGAGATAAAAGAGCAGCATCAAATCTGGGAGAACTTCAGCATTCCATCAACACATCAAATAGAGGACATAATAAATTGACTCAACACAACAACCTCACCGTCAGACCCATGCCCAGTGTCTTGGCTCAAAGCCACAAGAAGCCAGCTGTCTCGTCACATTCACAAAAGCATCAAAGATTCACTCCAACAAGGATACAGTCCCTGAAGCACAAGGATACAGTCCCTGAAGTATGCCATGATACGACTTATGTTCTCTCTAATTGTCTGTAGGCTGTGTGCGCATAAAATATCAGCTGTGTGCAGCTTTTGAAGGAAGGTTAAATTTTTGTGCGCCACATAGCGACACTCGGAGTTATATACTTTAAAATTTGACTACACGTCAGAATACAGTATGTACACCACACTAATTTTAATCAAATTAAATGAAAATAGATGATTACTAAATGAAGCGGGAAATTTCTAGTAATTACAATCATAACTTTTAAATTTAAGACGTCTGTGTTGTTTTCTATCAGAATCAGAGCCATAATTTTTGTGCGCTCTGTTGTAAAGTATGTGCGCTCTCTCAGCGAGGTGTGTGTGCGCGCGCACATGCGCACAGCTTAGAGGGAACAGTGGATATGGCCGATACTTAAAAGCAACAACCTAAGCCCCTCTGAACCAAAAACATACTGTCCCATCTCCAGCCTACCATTCCTTGTGAAAATCGTTGAAAAGACAGTGCAAAGACAACTTCAGGACCATATAGACATGAATTCCCCACTGGACATCCATTAGCATGGCTTTAAACCCCAACACTGTGTGGAAACACTACTCACCTCCCTCTTTGACAATCTCCTAAGAGGCATGGATAACATAAAGAACGGATTCCTGCTAGTGTTCATGGATATCTCGGAAGCCTTTGATACTGTATCACACGCCAGGTTACTTTAACACTTGCATCAGATAGGAGTATGTAAGCACACTCTGAAGTGGTTTACTTCCTACTTGGAAGATCGAATACAACAAGTCAAATGCACCCAAAAGAAATCACTACAGTTCCCCGTCACTAAGGGAATACCACAGGGTTCAGCCTTGTCATCAATGTTCTTTAATATTTACATCCAACCCATATGCAACATCATCAAACGCCACAAACTCCACTATCACATCTATGCTGACGACATCATGGTGTATGCTCCAGTCAACCTACTAGCATTTAACACCACAACAATAACCCGATGCCTTGAAGACATGAATGCCTGGCTCACAACCAATAACCTGATAGTCAACTATGATAAAACTGAGGTAATGTTCGTCACCAGGAACCCCACCTTCATTCCACCACAAACTATCAGTATAGAAACATAGAAATATAGAAACATAGAAATATGACGACAGAAAAAGACCACATGGCCTATCTAGTCTGTCCTTCCATAACAACTACAACAGTCCCCTTTTTACCTTTAGAGATCCTCTGTGTTTGTCCCATGCTTTTTTGAATTCAGTTACTGTCCTCAGCTCTACCACCTCCACTGGGAGACTATTCCACGGATCCACTACTCTTTCCGCATATCACTCCTGAATCTATCTCCCTTCACCCTCATCCCATGTCCCCTCATAGCAGAACTTGCTTTCAATTGAAAGAGGCTCTCTCCCTGAACATTTATGCCACAGAGGTATTTAAACATCTCAATCATATCACCTCTATCCCGCCTTTCCTCTAAGGTGTACATATTAAGATCCTTCAGTCTGTCCTCATATGCTTTATAATGAAGACCACTAATCATTTTAGTAGCCACCCTCTGCACCGACTCCATCCTGTTCACATCCTTTTGAAGGTGCGATCTCCAGAATTGCACACTAAACTCCAAATGAGGTCGCACCAAAGACTTATACAGAGGCATTATCACCTCCTTTTTTCTGCTAGCCATTCCTCTCTGTATGCACCTAAGCATCCTTCTAGCTTTTGCCGTCGGCTTTTCTACCTGTTTAGCTACTTTAAGACCATCAGACACAACCACACCTAGGTCCTGCTCTTCTTTAGTGGACAAAAGTACTTCACCCCCTATACTATATTGCTCCCTTGGATTGCTGCAGCCCAATGCATAACCTTACATTTTTTAACATTAATTCCCAGCTGCCAAAGTATTCTAGACAAACTCATAGTAGTCAAAGGTGAAGTTAAGTACCTGGCCATCACAATGGACAGGGCTCTGAACCTGAAATCCCCCATCACCAAAACCGCAAACAAGGCCTAACAACGTTTGAGGACCATCAGAAAAATCAAGCCAATACTCCGACAGGACCACTTCTGCACAGTGTTGCAAGCACTCATCACACCTCCGCTTGATTACGGAAACTCGTCATATCAAGGCCTCCCTCAGCAGACCTTACACCCACTCCAAATGGTGCAAAACACTGCAGCATGCATCATTACAGACACTCCAAGAACTTAGCACATCACCCCCGTCTTACAGCAACTGCACTGGCTCCCAATGATAGCCAGAGCAAAATTTAAAACCGTCCTAATCATCTTTAAAATCATCCACCATCTCTCGGCAGACGCACTCCAAGACATCATAACAAGGGATATCAGCAATAGACCAAGAAGGACCAATAATGACAACATGATCGGCACACCTGCAGATTATCACAAAATTAAACAAACAACTTCAAGAAGAGCTCCTTCACTACTGGCGTCCACACTTTGGAACTCTCTCCCAATGACCCTGAGGGCATTAAAAGACATCATAGACTTCTGCAAGGCCCTTAAAACCCTGCTCTTTATAGAAACTTATGAGCAGACAGACAACGGTCTCAACTCGAACAGCAATGCAACTACCTCCACTAACTCAATACCCACTCACAATAACTAGACATACGAGTTAATTGTACAATGTTAAATGTAACCCCAATTGTCCTGTCTAAATGTTGTTAAGTACCGTCATGTTAAATGTAACCCTCCAATTGTGATGTGACCACTTTGACTGAAGGATAAGGTGGTATACAAATCTGTCTAAATAAATGTCTATCACTCCTAAAGTGAATTGTATAATAGAAATACTACCAGTTTTCCTTACAAGTAAAGTATATGGTTAAATTGATTGAACTCTCTTGTTCAACTTTCATGGAGAAGTAACCACCTAGATTTGCTTGTTGGAAGCTTGGGTTTTAATAAGAGGAAGGGGGGGAGGAGTTTCCCTGATTGTCTGGCCTAATACTATGGCTTTTGCCAAAGCAAGGCTCACGATGGGTGGAGGGGGCCATAGGCATATGTTTAATATGCATTTGAGAATAAGTGGTGGTCTCATCAAGGAGATGTCAGCAACCTGAGTTATGTGGTCCTAACATTCAGTCTCACTGGGCTTCATTATAGAATCGTATTGGGTGGTACTCGGACTCAGGGCCACTCTCTCCTGATTTGGGGTCATTTTTCAGTCAGCAATTGGCATCTCATCCTAACAAATGGACTATCAGTTTGCATTAGCTCCATGTTGGGAGTGGCCCTATTTCCATTATTTCTAACTGGAAACATACTACTAAGCTTGGTAGATGCACATGATGGCACACTTGTGCCTATGTTCTCTGTAGTGGAGTACTGGCTCTTCTATAGCCCCTGCAGGCCTTGCAGGCTTGCAGATGGTCTATGTTTCTTTCTTTCATATGGCCCCTGATGATCACATGAGAATGGGAGGGACAGGGTGGGGTGGGTTGGGCTGTGTTTAGCCTTTGAATATCTTGTGTCATAGAGAAGAATTGTGTACTTTAATTTGATGTAATTTGTTTTTTTTCTTTTGTTTGTATTTTGTTGGAAAATATAAATAAAGAAATTAGAATACTGGCTTCAGAACCAAGAGACCAGCGTTCAGTTCCCACTTGTACTCCTTGTGACCTTGAGCAAGTCGCTCAACCCTCAGAAGAATCCAAGTTATCATGTCCCTAGTTTATGCACATTACTAAGTTTAAGTTCTTCTTTAATCCTTAGCTGACATTTGGGAGCAGGTTGTCCTCTCAACCAATACGCTGCTATAGGTGCCACTGGATTCCATGTGTTGCTCACAATACACTTCTAATCTTGGAGATTGGTGGCAATATTTCTGGCCTCGTCAATGGTCAGTCGCTGGATCCTTAGGTATTTCTTGATGTGCTTGAGCCACATTTTCTTTGGTGCTGCTCATTGAACCCTCCAGTGGACAGGTCACTCTCGCTAGAGGAGTTTATATGGCAACTGACTGATGTTCATTCTACAAATGTGGCCAAACCATCGCAGTCTGCGTTTTTGTATTTGTTCTTTGACTGAAGGTAAATGATTGCACCTTGTCCGAATTGTCTTGTTTTGATGGCAATCATAAAGAGAGACACCTCAAGCTTGTTCAGGTCAGGTCTGATCAGAGTCCATGTTTCCAATCCATACAGGAGAATTGGCAGGATCAGTGTTCAGAAGAGGTGAATTTTAGTCTTGGTGGAGATATTGATCTTCCTCAGAGGCACCATTTGAGTGAGGCAAACACCATTTGAGTGAGATATTTGAATTCTGTGACCTGCTTGATTTGGATCCCATTGAGGTGAACATTGGCCTGTGATCGATCTGTGGTCAAAACTATATTCTTGTCCGTACTGATTCTTAAGCCATAAGATTGGGTGATGTGGTAAAGGATGTCAGTGGCCTCTGCATCTGTGTCAGCAAATATGGCACTGACGTCTATGAACACCAAGCCGGTCAGGAAGTTGTTTATGTCGTACTGGACCCTACAACTGTCCTTGAATGTTTTCCTCATAATAGCATTGATCACAATATTAAAATGCAGGGGTGAGACAACGTCTCCCTGGCAGACTCCAGTTTAGATAAGAAATTCCTTGGATAGTTCATTACAGATCTGCACACTGCTGGTTGAGCTATTGTATGATGCTAGGAGAAGTTGGATGATCTTCAGTGGCATGTGCTCATTCTCCAGTGCCTCCACAGGGCAGGCCAGTGAAGAGAGTTGAATACAGATTTGAAGTCAATGAAGACGACGATGGTTTGCTTTCCACACCTGATCCTTTCCTCCGCCAGTTGATGGATGGTGAATATTTGATTGGTGCAGCCCCACTGTGGCCTAAATCCTGCTTGCTCTTCTTGGCTGGTCTGTTCATGATGTTTCTGCAGCCTTGATTGAATGATCTTCACAAACACCTTGCCAATGATTGAAAGGAGGGTGATGCTGTGGTAGTTCTTGCATTTCTGGCTATCGCCCTTCTTCAGGATTGGCATGATGAAAGCTTTCTTCCATGCTGATGGAACTTGTTCCAATTGCCAGATGAATGTTAGGAGGCTTTGATGATTTTGGCAGTGACTTGGTCCACTCCGGGTGCCTTTCTGTTCTTCAATGATCTTATTGCATTCTTCACTTCATTGACTGTTGGTTAAGCTACAATGTGAACCTCTTTGACTAAAATGATAAAGCGGTATAAAAAACCTAATCAATAAATAATATCCTTAAAAATCTTTTGAAAAACTTTAATAATAACCCTCCCCTATACTGTTTATTTTTTAAAATTTTTGATATGAAACACAAAAAAATATATAACAACTATACATGCCAAGCCCATATCAAGGAGGATAGCAAACGTTAATTAGATAAAGACCCCTGGTGATAACATAGCCAATGAACATCAATATTCAGACAAAAAGGAAAACATCACTCTTTTCCTTTAAGGAACTGCTCCAGCTGGTCTGAATCGAAGAATATATATCTATCACCCTGATATACCAATAAGCATTTACATGATACTACAGAAAAAAAGAGGCTCCTAGGGCTAAAACTCGAGGTCTAAGCTCCAATAGGGCCTTCCTATTTTTTTGTGTAGATTTAGAAACATCTGGGAAGATCTGAATGGCCTGAACACAGAATTTCTCATTTTTCTTGGGAAAATACAAAATAAGTATACAATCCTTATCTGAGTCAGAAATAAATGTGACAATCAGAGTCGCACATGAGGAAACATCCTCAATGGGAGGACTCAAGAAAAGACGAACGGTCTAAATTTACACCAGAAGACAATTGGTCAAATTTCTTTCCTGGAACAACAGTATCCTTTACCCAGCCTTAGTGCCTCTAGGAACATAATAAATCTTAGAAAGTTTAACTGACTCTAGATCTGGATACAGCAAAACTTTCTTCAGATATTTATAGAACAAAATCTGTGGTGGCAGGTAGCGGGTCAGAAGGAAATTTAGAAGACGTAAATTCCTATCACGATAAGCATTTTCCATTAATTCACATTGATGATGAAGTAATAAAGAATCCTGGACAGCAGGAGAACATGCAATCTGCAGAAATGAAGCTTGCAATTCAAGCTTTACAAAATGAGAATCCAGAGAAGAAAACACTATTCCACTAAGTCACAACAACCTATTTAGAGATGTCAGAAACTTGTTTCAAAGATGATTGTAAAGACAGTTCTGTTTGAGAAAC
This sequence comes from Ichthyophis bannanicus, assembly GCA_033557465.1. NCBI lineage: Eukaryota > Metazoa > Chordata > Amphibia > Gymnophiona > Ichthyophiidae > Ichthyophis > Ichthyophis bannanicus. The sequence continues at coordinate 114,269,717 of CM066034.1, forward strand.
AATATCTCATATATCACCTAAAGATATCTCCTTAGGAGGGACAGGTCTATCCACAGAAGCCCTAGAATACTCAATAGGAACAGGTAAAAGGCATAGCCTTCTAGAAGTTGGACCATCTTCAATGGGAGAAGTCCCAATCAAGGAAGCTGCGCAAACAAGAACTTCCCCTTCATTCTTCTCTGGTGAGGAAGTCTTTACAGCAATACCTAAACACTGGCTGGGTGGAGTTACTAAACCCATAACAGGAGGAAGTGAGGACAGTGAAAGCATACTCACAGTTGCTCTCACTGTGGACTTTACTCGATCTTCATCCTTCTTGACCTTTCTGTTGCTTTTGACACTGTTGACTACAACCTTCTCCTTGATACCTTGTCCTTGCTTGGTTTTAAGGGTTCTGTGCTATCCTGGTTCTCTTCTCTTCTTATCTCTCCCATTGCTATTTCAGTATTTGTTCTGGTGGATCCTCCTCTACTGCTATCCCACTCTCAGTTGGTGTATCCCAATGATCTGTCTTGGGTCCACTTCATTTCTCTCTTTATACCCAGCCCATTGGCTATCTCATCTTTTCCCATGGTTTTCAGTACCATCTTTATGCTGATGACTCCCAGATCTACCTCTCTATACCTGAAATCTCTTCGGCAATCCAGGCCCAGATCTCTGCCTATCTTTCTTGCATTGCTACATTGTCTCTCCACCACTTGAAATTGAACATGGTCATAATTGAGCTGCTTATTGTTCCTCCTAAACCCTCCTTTCCCCATCCACCTTTCTCAGTCTCTGTGGATAATTCTCTATTCCTCCCTGTCTCCTCAGATTGCAACCTTGGGGTCACCTTTGACCCCTCCCTCTCCTTCTCCATACACATCCAACTAATAACTAAAACCTGTTCTTTCTCTACAACATCAACAAAATTTGCCACCTACTAAGAAACTTATCCACTCCTTAGTCATCTCCTGTCTAGACTATTATAACCTACTCCTTGTTGGTCTCCCTCTGAATCATCTCTCTCCTTCATTCTGTTCCTAACAGGGGCTATACATTTCAAACAAAGGTAAGAATTTGTGTTTTTTTTAATTGCTAGATCTCTGACTGGGAGCTCTTAAAAGAGTTTTGGTACATTTTTAAAACAAAGTTACATTCTTTTCAGTGCTTTACTTTAAAAAGAGAATATTTTCTTTAGTGGGGTAGGTTTAAAACTCTGCTTTAGTAACTTTCTCAGTTCTTTGGGGCTACTGACACCTAATCAGGTGTTAGTTCCCTCCCTACCCCACCTCCCCCAACTCCCATCCACCCCTAGTGAGCAGTTTTGCTTCATAGGACACCTCCCCAATTAACAAAACACAGGACTTGGATCAGCACATTTGGAGTATAATTAAAGCGATGTAGCTGTTTTTTTCTCTGAAAGGATAGCTGAGTGACCGGCTGGTACCTTGGTAGATCTCTCTCTTTTGCTTTAACAGATACCTAAGCTCCACAAACAGAACAATGCCTGGGAAAAATTGTATTGCTAAAGCTGTTGTCGCTGTTACAGCTTCTGCCTCTGTCCAGACAGAGGTCCCAAAGCCAGTTGAAGGACCAGTTCCATGTACAGGGTGCCTGCATGCTGAAGCTCTAAGGAAACAAGTGGAGGAACTCAGAAAGGAGGTGATGAGACTGAGGAGCATTCAAGACAGTGAGAAGTGCATTGATGAGATGCTTCTTGCAACAATCAAGCTCTCCAGCAGAGGAGAAGATGGGTGCCTTCAGATTGATGAAAGTTGGACACAAGTCACCAGGGCCTGCAGAATCACCAATCCAACTTCTCCAGCCCTTGAATTTAAGAACCATTATATAACCCTGGAAGTGGAGGAGGGGAAAGCATCCCTGGAAAGGGAAGAACCAGAGCTCAAGTACCCCAAAGTTGCAGAATAGTGATCACAAGAAAGAAAAGGGTAGTGGTGGTTGGTGACTCTCTTCTGAGGGGTACTGAGGCATCCATCTACTGACCAGACTTGATGTCCAGAGAGGTATGCTGTCTGCCAGGTGCCAAAATCCAAGATGTTACGGAGAGTGTGCCGAGACTCATCAAGCCCACTGACTATTACCCAATGTTGCTAATCCACGTTGGAAAAAATGATACTGCCATGTATCCCTCTGAATGTATCAAAAGTGACTTCATGGCTCTTGGACAGAGGGTGAAGCAGATAGGTGCACGGGTGATGTTCTCTTCAATCCGGCTGCTTGAGCTGTGGATCTTTCACAAAGCTAAGACTCTAATTTTCTTTCTTATCTCTGCTGGTTTCTAGATACCAATATAGATTTTAACTGTGTGTTTTGTGTGAATTGCTAATATTAAGTTTAACTGTGCTTATAAATTAAGCTTGGGGATAATCTAACAGACTGCTTTTCTGCGTAGCTTTGGAGCAGATATCTGTGGGTGCCCCCAGTTCAGGAACAGCCTACTGGCCAGAGACACTTAGGTTCCCACCCACCCTACCCCTCGCCCCACCCACCCCAGGGGCTGCATTGCCCATATAGTACTCACATACGTTGCCATCTATCCCTTTTACTTGGGTTAGAGCCTATATCTTCTCCCTCCTTTCTTCTTCTTCCTCTTCTCCTTCTAGAACTGCTTATTCAGCATGTCATGTATTCAGTGCAATAACTGCAGTACTTTCATTCCAAGACAAATCATTTGGAACCTCAGAGCTTGTCCTATGTGCGTCAGGTCAGCTGCCATGCATAAAGAACTGACTCTACTAAGGGAAGACCTAGCTGCCATGCATAAAGAGGTGACCCTACTGAGGGAGGAAATGGCTGCAATGAAGCACACCTCTTCTAGGATATAAACTGAACAATGTCCACCACCACTCCCACAAACACCCCAGGGACAAGTGGATCACAGTGGGTTCTGGTAGATTGCGACCTGTAACACACAGACATCCTATGCATCAAAAGATATCACTGCATAATGCCTTCTCTGCCTTGGCTAATGAGGATGAAGAAATGAGGGAGGAACTGGCTGCAATGAAGCACACATTTTCTAAGATACAAACTGAACAAAGTCCATCACCACTTCCACAAAGAATGAAACACCACAGGAACAAATGGATCACAGTGGGTTCTGGTAAATTGTGATCTGTGACACAGAGGCATCCTATGCATCAGGAGATATCCCTGCATAATGCCTTCTCTGCCTTGGCAAATGAAGATACCCAATCCAAATAAACTGAAGGGCCCTTAAATAAGAATGACAATGCCCAATCTCCTTCTAAAGGACCAAATATGAAGAAAACCTCACCAAACAGCAAACTACTACTACTTGGTGATTCCATTATCAGTGGCACCAACTTGGGAACACAGTTCAAAGGAGAGAAGATAGTCAAGAGCCTCCCAAGCTCTTCAGCCAACAGGAACACAAAGCACATTGTTAAAGTACTTAGCACAGAAAGTGAACACTCTAAACTTGATGTTGTTATCCACTTGGGCACCAATGACCTGGCTAGAAACAGTGCCTCTACAGTCCAAAAGGACTTCAAATCTCTGGGAGAAAAACTCAAGCCCATTGCTAACACTGTTGCATTCTCAGAGGTTCTACCTGTGCTTGGTAAGGGGGAAAAAAGACAGCATCACATTAGCTCTAGACCTGGTGCAAACAAGAAGGATTCAGATTTATTGGTGACTGGGGTAACAGATGGAACAACAAGAGACTATACTGTGCTGATGGACTACATCTCTCTGTCACAGGGAATATAATCCTAAGTAAAAAATTCAAGCAATATGTGGATATGCATTTAAACTAGAAAAAGAGGGTGACGGATGTAGAAGGTCAAGCTCTGGATGTCACCCCCTGCAACAGCAGATTAAAATCAGAAACAGCCACACTTTTAAACCACACATCAAAAACAAGTGGGAAGATGTAGGCAGAACAAAATCAATGCTAAATACACACAAGCCAGTTAAATGCTGGAAAGCAATGAGCACAAATGCTCGAAGCTTAACCAACAAAGTTCCAGACATGGAAGCCCTAATGGTAGAAATGGATTTGGACATTGTGGCCATTACATAAACATGGCTAAATGAATCACTTGATTGGAATATAGTCATACCTGGCCATAATCTATTCAGAAGAGACAGAAAATGGAAGAGGAGGAGGAGTAGCCTTTTATGTCAAAAGCAATAATAAAGCTACTGAAATGCAGGGGGCATGGGGAAAAGAAGAAGCACTCTGGATTGTGTTGGAAAGAGGAGATGGCACTGTCATCCATACTGCTGTAGTCTACAGACCTCCGACACAAATTGAAGAGATAGATAGTGAATTGATTATAGATATTGCCAAGATAGCCACAAAGGGAGAAGCGATCATATCGGGTGACTTTAATCTACCTGATGTGGATTGGATTACTCCTTCTGCAAATCTGGAAAGAAGCAAAAGAATCATGGATGCTCTCCAAGATGCATTACTTAGACAAATGGTGATGGAACCAACCAGGGAAAGCTCAACGCTGGATTTAGTGCTCACCAACGGTGATAGCGTGTCGAATGTCTGCATGAGTGCCCCTGTGAGCAGCAGCGGTCATCACACGGTGTGGTTTGAGATAAAAGCCATGGTACAGGCAAATCATAGCAAGCTCAAAGTCCTAAACTTCAAAAACACCGACTTCAATAAAATGGCCGAGTACCTAAAGGAGGAGCTGACAGGGTGGAAGGAGATAAGAGAAGTGGAATTGTTATGGGCTAAACTAAAGATGGCAATAAAAGGGGTAACATATAAATATGTAACAAAAGTAAACAAAAACAAGAGGAGAAGAAAACCTATTTGGTTTTCAAAAAAAGTGGCTGCTCAAATAAAGGCAAAAAATACAGCTTACGCAAAATTCAAAAGCTCACACTCAGAGGAACACAGAAATGAATACAGGTTCAAACTCAAAGAGACAAAGAGAGAAATAAGGATAGCAAAATCAATGGCAGAGGAAAAGATGACTAAAGATGTTAAGTGTGGCGACAAAACCTTCTTCAGGTATATTTGGGAAAGGAAGAAGATCAAAGGTGGAATTGCAGGACTCAGAAGTGCTGCGAACGAACTCGTGGAAAGTGACATTGAAAAAGCAAAATTGCTAAAAAAATACTTCTGCTCTGTTTTTACTAAAGAAAGTCCTGGAGAAGAACCACCTGTGACTCCCAAATACAAAAATGGGAATGAAGTAGATAACACACCATTCACAGAAGATGATGTGTTAAAACAACTTGCAAAACTGAAAGTGGACAAGGCCATGGGACTGGATGGGATGCATCCCAGGATACTGAAAGAGCTCAGAGAGGTTCTTGCAGGATCGTTAAAGGATGTTTTCAACAGATCCTTGGAAACAGGAGAGGTTCCTCAGGACTGGAGAATGGCTGATGTCATACCTCTACACAAAAGTGGTGACAGGGAAGAAGTGTCAGACTACAGGCCGGTGAGCCTTACCGCGGTGGCGGGAAAAGTAATGGAGGCGCTCCTGAAAGAGCGAATAGTGAACTTTCTCAAAATCAACAGGTTGCAAGACCCGAGGCAACATGGTTTTACCGAAGGACGATCTTACCAAACAAATCTGATTGAATTCTTTCACCTGGTGACCAGGGAGCTAGATCAGGGGCATGCGATGGATGTCCTCTACCTGGATTTCAGAAAAGCCTTTGATACTGTTCTTCATAGGAAGCTTATCAATAAACTCAGCAGCTTGGGGATGGATCCTAAGATGGTAAATTGGATCAGAAATGGGTTGACTGACAGATGACAGAGGGTGATGGTAAATGGAGCTCACTCAGATGAAGAGAAGGTGATTAGCAGGGTGCCTCAGGGGTTGGTCCTGGGCCTGGCAATGTTCAATGTATTTTGAGTGATATTGCTGAAGGACTGAATGGAAAAGTCTGTCTTTTTGTGGATGACACGAAAATTTGCAACAGAGTGGACGCCCCCGAGGGAGTGGTTAACATGAGGAAAGATCTACAAAAGCTGGAAGAATGGTCTAATGCTTAGCAATTAAGATTTAATGCAAAGAAGTGCAGAGTCATGCACTTGGGTAGCAGAAATCCAAGGGAAATGTACGCAATAGGGGGCGAGAGGTTGGTGTGCATGGATCAGGAGAAAGACCTTCTTTGTGATTATTTCTGAAGATCTCAAGGTGGCAAAACAGTGTGACAAGGTGGTGGCAAAAGCCAGGAGGATGTTGGGCTGCATACAAAAAGGAATCACCAGCAGAAAGGAAGAGTTACCTATGCCACTGTAGAAGTCACTGGTGACGCCTCACTTGGAATACTGTGTTCAGTTTTGGAGACAATATCTTGCAAAGGATGTAAAAAGACTGGAAAATGTTCAGAGGAAGGCGACCAAAATGATTTGGAGCCTGAGTCAGAAGCCTTATGAGAAGAGACTTGAAGACCTAAACATGTACACTTTGGAGGAGAGAAGGGATAGGGGAGATATGAATCAGACCTTTAAATACTTTAAAGGGAAATAATGAGCAAACAAACCTCTTCCAAAGACGGGGAAGTTGTAAAACTAGGGGGCATAACAGGAAGCTGCAAGGTGGTAAATTGAAGGCAATGTCAGGAAATACTTTTTCACAGAAAGGGTGGTGGATGCTTGGAATGCCCTCCCGATGGAAGTGGTGGGGGCAAACATGGTGATGGAATTCAAAATGGCATGGGACAGACACAGTGGATCCATTTACAGCAACAGGATAAAATAAAAATAAATGGAACCATCTAATTTCTTAACAAATAGGGGTGTCCTGCATGGAGTGGTGGGTTCACCCCTAAACAGGGACATGGGGGGGGTGGTGACCTGCACGGAGCGGCAGGTGCACCTACTCTTGCCATCGTGCTGGACAGACTAGATGGACCATGCTGGTCTTTATCTGCCATCATTTACTATGTTACTATGATATTATAGTGGGAGATCATTTTGTATCCAGTGATCACCAGATGGTGTGGTTCAGTATTAGGACTAGGGCTGTTAGAATCCATTCAAAAGCAAAGGTCCTAGACTTTAGGAAAACTAACTTTGCCAAGATGGGCCAATACCTCAGGGAGTCGTTATCGGAATGAGAACAGCTGGGGGATGTGGAAAAATAGTGGGCAAAACTGAAAGGGGATATTTTAAGGGCAACCAACCTTTTTGCTAAAATGGTAAATAAAGGTAAAAGGAAAAGGAGACCGCTATGGTGTTCAAAAAAAGTAGCTGAAAAGGTGAAGAAAAAGAGGGAGGCCTTCATGAAATACAAGAGATCACAGAGAGAGGAAGACAGGCATCTATATTTGGAAAAACCTTAGAGAAGCTAGTAAAGTGGTTAGGAAAGCAAAGATTCAAAAAGAGGAGGAAATAGCCAATGAAATAAATTGGGGGATAAGACATTTTCAGCTATGTTAGTGAGAAGAGGAAGGGCAAAATGGTATAGTCAGACTCAAGGGTGAAGGGGAGAAATATGTAGAAGCTGATGAGGATAAAGTGGGATTGCTTAGCAAATATTTCTGTTCTGTGTTCAAAGATGAAGGATCAGAAACAGGACCTCAGAAAACAACCACAAACAGGAACAGAAGCGAGGGGCATTTTGAACAATTTTCAGAAGACTGTGTTCTTGAGAAACTAGCTAAACTTAAAGTAGACAAAGCGATGGGACCAGATGGGATACACCCTAGAATACTGAGGGATCTTGGGGTCATTCTAGTAGCTCCACTGACTCACCTTTTCAATGCCTCGTTGGAGTCGGGAGTGGTGCCAAAGGACTGAGGAGGCTCATGTGCTGCCTTTACACAAAATTTATTTATTTATTTACATTCTTTTATATATTGTGCTATTCTGCATCATTGTGGTTTACATTGAACAAACTGAAATTACATTAACAGGGCATTATATCTTGGAGATAACTATTTTACAGGGAACATGGGCTATGGAGGGTTAAGTGGCTTGCCCAAGACCACAAGGAGCACCTGGGACTAGAAACCCAAGTCCTTCCAGCCCAAGGTTGCTGTCCTCTAGCGGGATTTGAACCCCTGACCTTCTGGCCTGAAGTACCTTGCCCCAACCACTAGGCCACTCCTCCACGAAAGTGGAAGTAAGGATGTGGTTGAAAACTACAAGGCCGGTTAGTTTAACTTTGGTGGTGAGTAAATTGGAAACGCTGCTGAAAGAGGAAATAGTGAGGCTTCTGGAATCCAGCGGATTACAGGATCTGAGGCAGCATGGATTCACCAGAGGCAGGTCTTGTCAGACAAATATGATTGATTTCTTTGACTGGGTGACAAGGGAGTTGGACCGAGGGAGAGCCCTAGATGAGGTATATTTAGATTTCAGAAAAGCCTTTTTTCACTGTTCCTCACAGGCGACTTATAAACAAACTGAGCACCCTAGGCATGGACCCTAAAGTTACTGCTTGGGTTAGAAATTGGTTGAGTGGGAGGTGACAAAGGGTACAGGTAAATGGAGCTCACTCTGAGGAGAAGGAAGTTACCAGTGGTGTGCCCCAGGGATCTGTCCTTGATCGGATTTTTTTTAACATCTTTGTTAGTGATATAGCGGAAGGGCTGTCAGGTAAGGTTTGCCTCTTTGCGGATGATACCAAAATCTGCAATAGAGTAGATACCTAGGAATGTGTAGATAACATGAGGAGGGATCTAGCTAAGCTTGAAGAATGGTCTAGAATTTGGCAGCTGGGATTTAATGTTAAAAAATGCAAGGCCATGCATTTGGGCTGCAGCAATCCAAGGGAGCGATATAGTATAGGGGGTGAAGTACTTTTGTCCACTAAAGAAGAGTGGGACCTAGGTGTGGTTGTGTCTGATTATCTTAAAGTAGCTAAACATGTAGAAAAGGCGACAGCAAAAGCTAGAAGGATGCTTGGATGCATACGGAGAGGAATAGCTAGCAGAAAAAAGGAGGTGATAGTGCCTCTGTAGAAGTCTTTGGTGCGACCTCATTTGGAGTAGTGTGTGCAATTCTGTAGATCACACCTTCAAAGGATATAAACAGGATGGATTCAGTACAGAGGGTGGCTACTAAAATGGTTAGTGGTCTTCATTATAAAGGATTTGAGGACAGACTTAAGGATCTTAATATGTACACCTTAGAGGAAAGGCGGGATAGAGGTGATATGATTGAGAGGTTTAAATACCTCTGTGGCATTGAAAGGAAGTTCTGCTATGAGGGGACATGGGATGAGGGTGAAAGGGGATAGATTCAGGAGTGATATGTGGAAATATTTCTTTACGGAAAGAGTGGTGGATCTGTAGAATAGTCTCCTAGTGGAGGTGGTAGAGATGAGGACAGTATATGAATTCAAAAAAGCATGGGACAAACACAGAGGATCTCTAAATGAAAAAAGGGGACTGTTGTAGTTGTTGATATGGAAGAACAGACTAGATAGGCCATGTGGTCTTTTTCTGTCGTCGTTTTTCTATGTTTCTATGTTCTATATTCTGCTGTGCGGCTAATCTTCTGACAGGCTCATCATGCTCATATTACCTCTCTTCTCAAGTCACTTCATTGGCTCCCTGTTTCCACATCCAGTTCAAATTTATCCTGCTTACATATTAGTGCATTCACTCTGTACTCCTCACTACCTTTCATCTCTTATCTCTCCCTACACCCCTTCCTGGGGACTCCACTCTTCTGGCAAATCACTTCTATCTGTGTTAACTCCAGACTTTGCTCCTTTCACTTTGCTGCTCCTTATGCCTGGAACAAACTACCTGATTCTGTACATCAGGCACCTTCTCTAACCCTTTTCAAATCCAGGCTGAAAACTCACTGCTTTCGGATCATTCCCCTAGGCATATCCTATGTTTACAGCTACTGTGTTGTCTGTCTTGACTAGATTGTAAGCTCTGATGAGAAGGGATCATCTTTTACATGTATCTGTGCAGCGCTGCATATATCTTGTAGCACTGTAGCGTTCAGTAATAGTAGTTGTAGTAGTGGTTGAAGATGATACTTCAAAGCCAAGTGCTTTCCCCAATTAATCCATGAAAGGCAGTGCTTTTACATGAGAGTCAATGGGACCAACAACCCTAGCTGCTTTTGAACTTTCGATTGAATACTCTTATTCCTCCGCTTTCCCATTACAGGGGTATAGTCTCTCTCCTCTGCTCCTCATGTGCACCAAAGGGGATCCAAAGGGGCAGTGCCTGTCCCTTTGGACGAGCCCTTCAGCCCATAGTGCTTTTAACAAGAATATCAAAATGGTTTACAACTAAAAAATTCAAAAAATATATGTCTTTCATTGAAGCTACTTCAAACTACTTCTTTAACACGATCTTCAGGTCAACATGTGATCTTTCAAGTTTAGGCTGGACCAGCTGTACAGTATTTTTGGATTTTGTGCAGCATACGATGGTGCTACTGATATTATTACATTGTCTCTAATATGTTTTGCATTACATTGTTTCTTTATTTTTACTTTAGTGTCAAAATCCCATATATTCAAAGCACTAGTATTTAAAAATTAAGATAATGGGGGAATTTTAGAAGATCTGTCCAAGTGCAATCTGTGACATCTAAGCCAGAATGTCTGAAAAAAATGCAGGTATGTCCAGGTGTCAACCTGATTTCACAAACCTGGATGTACCTGATTGTGATGTCTGCAGGGGGTGTCTACTTAGACATCCCCAGAACCATATGCAAGAACTTGGATGTCTAGGATAGCACAATGGTCAGAGTAGTGGGCTAGAAGCAGAGCAACCAAGGTTCATATCCCACTGCTGCTTTAATTGAACTTGTACTGGGGGCGACATAGCACTTTCCTCTCTACAAACTCTGGATGTTTTTCAGTCTAAACAAGCACTTTTCAGATGTTTGTTCATTGCTAAGCATGCCTCAGAGCTGGTTTAAAGTTAGACATCCATGATGTTTCTGTAATCAGGTGGAGACAACCTGGTCCATGGGAACACCCTAACCACACCTCTACGGTCCTGGGAATGCCCCCGGCATGTCTCTGTTCACAGTTGGATGTCACCATAGCTGGCTTCTAAAATGGCTCTGGAGTCTTCTCTGTGCTGTGATCATTTTTAGACATCCAAAACATAAATAGGGCTTCTAAAATTTCACCTAGTTTGTTTTGTGGCCTTTTTGCCATGTGATAATTGCCAAAGTTACTGCGTGGTAAATGCCAAACCTCTGTGTTCACATATGGGAGGATTCCCAGAATCTTCCTTATAATCAACACAGAGACCATTAACTACATTGCAGATAACACAGAGTAATTAGCCATATTTATCTTGGTGACAGTACCTGCATGTAGAGTTTGGTAACTGCATTTTCACTTTTAAGGTGCAGTTCTCACCTCACTTTCTACCCAGTCTCCATTCCATCCCTTCATCTGTTAATATGGAAATTAGCTCATGTTAACTACAAAGGCACCATGTTGATTGTTAGCATGATGCCCAAGTTAACTGTTAGCATGTGTTAACAGCTAATGCAACTTAGTAAATAGGCCCCTTCATGACTTTGCGGTTAATTGTAGGATTTCCTTTTGATGATACCTTGCATTTTTGGTTTGTTCTAATACATCAGTAAAAGCTTGCCAATACTGTTAAAAATGCTATCACTGAACACCATCAGTAAGGGATACTTGGAAACAACTTCTTTCCTATAATTTATAAATCCATCCTTCCTCTCCTTACTGATTTCTTACCATTAATATTGTTGCTCGTATCACAGAAGTCTGTACTTTTCTGAATATTTATTCCAGTTTTGTCTGTGAATTGCACCCAAGAAAGGGAGGATCAATAATCCATAAACTCCATGTCATAAGGCAGGGGTGCACAAGTTCAGTCCTAGAGGATAATAAATGGGCTACGTTTTCAGGATAAGCATGAGAATGAGTTACATACTTTCTATCCCCAATGAAGGCAAATTTATCTCATGGGAATTCATTAAGGATATACTGAAAACCTGTCCTGTTTTGCTGCCCTTGAAGACTGAACTGATGTATCCCTGCCATAAGGTATCAGGCAGATTAGAATAAGACTTCATTCCTTTTTTAGTCTCACGTATACTTTCTGGCACCTTTTCACTGTTTGTATTGGGTCTGACATAAGACTCTATGGAATAAAACTTGCACACAAATTTATTAGCTTGTGTCAGTAAAAAATGTACTTGCAAGCTAAAATGCCATTCAGCATGCAATACAAAATAGAGTAATATGACCACTCTGTTAGGAAACAAATTAAGTCACAAATGCAGTTCCTAAATAGACTAGAAATATTATGTAGCAGTAGCTCCTGGTTCCTGCTCTTAGCTTCAAAAATATATATATACGTAAGAGTAAAACTAGCAAATAGGGTTCATTGTCCGTGCTGTAAGAAGAAGTTGAAGTGAGAAAGGAGAGAAAAAAAGAACAGAGACTTAAGAACATACGAATATAAGATATGCCATACTGGGTCAGACCAAGGTCTATCAAGCCCAGTATCCAGTTTGCAACAGTGGCCAATCTAGGTCATACGTACCTAGAAGTTTCCCCAAAAGACACAGGTTCCACAATGCTTGTATTGGGTCAAGTAGTGATATCCTGGGTCCCTTTTTAATAATGGTTTATGGACCTTTCCTCCAGGAATTTGTCCAAACCTTTTTTAAACCCAGCTACACTAACAGCCTTTACTACATCCTCTGGTAACAAATTCCAGAGTTTGATTACACATTGAGTGAAAAAATATTTTCCCTTGTCTTTAATAGTTGACCCTCTAGGTTCATTGCATGTCCCCTAGTCTTTCAATATTCTGATAATGTAAACAATCGATCTACGTTTACCCGTTCCACTCCTTTCATTAATTTATAGACTTCTATCATATCTCCCCTCAACCTTCTCTTTTCCAGGTTAAAGAGTCTTAACCTTTTTAGCCTTTCATCATAGGGGTATCCTTCCATCCCTTCACCATTTTCTTCTCTGAACCTTTTCTAATAACGCTATATCCTTTTTAAGATACGGCAAACAGAATTGCACACAATATTCATGGTGCTGTCGCACCATGGAATGATACAGAGGCATTATAATATGCTTTGTTTTATTTTCCATTCCTTTCCTTATGATACCTAGCATTCTATTTGCTCTCTTGGCCGCCACTGCACACTGGGCAGAAGGTTTTAACATGTTGTCCACAACGATGCCTAAATCTTTTTCCTGGGCAGTGGTTCCTAATGTGGAACCTTGCATCGTGTAACCATAGTTTGGGTTGTTCTTCCCTAGGTGCATAGCTTTGCACTTGTCCACATTACATTTGATAGGCCATTTTGATGCCCAGTCTTCCAATTTATCAAGATCCTCTTGCAATTTTCCACAATCCTCATGGGTTTTAACAATTTTAAATAGTTGTGTGTCATCTGCAAATTTGATAACCTCACTCGTTATTCCACTTTCCAGGTCATTTATGAAAATGTCAAAAAGCAGCGGACCCAGCACAGATCCCTGGGGTACACAACTATTCACCTTTCTCAACTTGGAAAATAAAAATTCTGCGTGCCTATATCCCTTCTCGGCTGAAGTTATTTCAACTGCACAACTACAATTATAGGCATTTTTCAAATAAATAAAGACTATCACCATTCCCAACACCTAGGCAACCTCCTGGGGCGAAGTGCGTGGTGACAGTAGATAGTCATGACCTAATGGGAGACAGCCAACATGGCTTTAGGCAAGGAAGATCTTGTCTTACTAATCTATCATGTTTTTTTGAAGGCATGAATAAACAGGTGGACAAAGGTGAGTCGGTTGATATAGTGTATCTGGACTTTCAGAAAGCCTTTGACAAGGTCCCTCATCAGAGACTTTTGGCAAAACTAAAGAGTCATGGGATAGGAGGCAGTGTACTATTGTGGATCAGAAACTGGTTAAAAGATAGAAATCAGAGGGTAGGGCTAAATGGCCAATTATTCTTCAGGCCAAAGGAACTTCTTATAAACAGTTCCAGATATCAAACATAAGGTGTGGATATTTTCCAGAGTAAAGCCACAAGGTAAGAGGTTTCTACATTCAACTTGTCAGCAAACTCAAACAAAGTATTTCTTCATACAAAAACAGTAAAACCTTCTTCTCAAAAGGTGACTTTAAAATAGGTACAGCTTTAAGTAATCCAGCAATGCAAAACTTCAACTGCACAATGTTTTCTCTCTTCTCAAAAACAACGTTTTCTCTACCTGCTGTCTGGCAGGCTCTACACTTTTTACCAACAGTCTTTCAAAGAAAGGGTTAAGCTTTCAGAATCTCAGCAATCTTAATTTGCATATTCTTTTCAGCTTGGCGTCTTTGAAAACAGCTGCTAGTTTCTAGGCTTCAGGAAAACGTTCTAGCTTTCAGCTACTGTATGGAAACTAGAGAACATTCTATTTCCATGTCAGAGCTAGATTCCTGTCTCATAGAGGTTTCAAACTCCATGCTCTCGATGTCTGATTCTACCAGAGAAGCATTGGATTTGAACTCAGAATTATCTTGCTTTAAGCTTTCTAAGATTTGTAAGACTCTGTTTAATGCAGACTCTTCTCTTCTCTGAGGAACGTTTTTACCTTCAGGTAACTCCTCAGCTTTCAAAGGCTTATTAGAGGATTTAACCTTGCTCACCCTATTCTGAGGAAATACGCTTCTAGCTGGCTTTACAGCTGACTGCTCAGTTTCCATGTAAATTTCTGGAGAATGCTGTTGGTTACTCACATGGCTTGCAACCTTCCCTGGGTAAGCTTTAAAACCTCTGGCTGGTTCTTCCTTTCTCCACGGAGCTTCTGGTGAAGTTTCCTTCACTCTCTGGGTGCCTTCCTTGTGTAGTCTTGCCGAGCTCCTAGGGCCTCTTCCCCTTCTAGGACTCTCTGACCCATTTACTTCAGCATTGGGCTTGGAACTAGAGCTCCTCCTTCTCCCCTCTCTCTCGGTAGAAGATTCACCGTCACTGGAAGTCAGTCTCCTAAAGCACCTTTCCCTAAGGCTGCTTTCCCATGCAGTGTACCTCTTTCCTGCACTCTGAGCACCTCCCTCATGGGCACTCCTTTGCTGGGCAGTTTGAGGATGTCTCTGCTGGGCTTTCCTTGCACTTCCTTTCTCCTCGGTGATTCTAGGATTTCTGGCACTTCTTTCACTCCCTCTACTTCCTCTCTCCTCTCCAGATTCCTCGCGTTTATATCTGTAGTTTCCCTATCTGCTTGCTAGCTCCTCCCCCCAGCTGTCCCTCGTGAGCAGGGCTGGTAACTAGGGAGCTAGGGCATTTCTCTTGACTACAAACTTTCTGTGAGGAGTTTTTTTCTAAACCAAGAGTTTTAACCCCTGAACTTCTGGTTTTGATTCCCTTCTCTGGGGAAAACGCTTGATTTTTCCCTTCTTTCTTATGCTCTCCCTCTTCTGCGCCACCACAGATCCCCCCCCCCCCCTTAAGATATTCCAGGCTGGCCGATTACTGTCGGCACAGCACGGAATCATTAAAAGGGTGTCCTGATCTGACTGACAGTTATTCTGAGTGGGTTTGGTAACGGCCAATCGGGCTAACACCACCCGATCATGCCAGGGGCGCAATAAATTTATGTGGAAAGTTTGCTGCCTTCCTTTCCTCGTCTCTATTACATAGGAGACCGGTCCTACCCTGGTTTTGATTCCCTTCTCTGGCGAAAACGCTTGATTTTTCCCTTCTTTCTTATGCTCTCCCTCTTCTGCGCCACCATACTACATGCTGAATAATTTTATTCTTTATGATGGTTTCTACCATTTTTCCCGGTACTGACGTGAGGCTCACCGGTCTGTAGTTTCCCGGATCACCCCTGGAACCCTTTTTTAAAATTGGCGTTACTTTTGCCATTCTCCAATCTTCAGGTATTACAGATGATTTTAATGATAGTTCACAGATTACTAATAGCAGGTCTGCAATCTCATATTTCAGTTCTTTCTACACCCTTGGATGTATATCATACAGTCCAGGTGATTTGCTACTCTTCAGTTTATCAAATAGTTGTAATACATCTTCCCGACGTATCAATATTTTCTTCAATTCTTCTGCACCTTTAAATACCACTTCAGTCATGGGTAACATTCCTACATCTTCCTCAGTAAAGATCAAAGCAAAGAATTCATTCAGTCTCTCTGCTATCGCCTTGTCGCCTCTTAGTGCCCTTACAAGGGATGATATGAGCCACTATTGGTGTCTGTATCTGTGTCAGTAAGGGTATGGAAGATGGATACAGGGAGGAATCTGGCAACCTGACTAAGGGGTTTAGTTACTAAGGTGCATGTTGTATGCCTGCACTATCTGTGCCTACAGTATATGATCATCGTGATCTGCATGTGCTCGGTCCTGGATGGGTGGGGCCTTGAAAGGCACATTGCATGCCTGCAGCAGTGCCCTTGCCAGTCTGTAGTTAGGGCTCATGCCAGTTGTTTTCGTCATCATGAGCCACAACCTGTGCATTCCCATGTGTCACCTCTGTCCAACTGGTTCCCCTCACGACACCTGTGGGGTATGTGTGAGTGTATGCATATTCATAGAATGGGGGAGGGGCTACTCTTTGGCAGATTGCACATGTGTTCATGGCAGTGGGGTTGGATTCCTTGGCCACCCCTGCTGCCTTGTGCCCCTTCCTCCATGACTCTTTCAAAACACTCAATATTTGTGACCATTCGTCTACCACCACTGCATATCACATCCTTTCGCTGGACTTCATGGTTTACATCATTTTGCCTTTTCTATCTCTGATTGGTCGGTATATCTCCACTCTGCCAGGTGATGTCTATGCATCTAGATGTCTTTACTTGTAGAGATCTATCACATTGCTTTCACTGCTGCTGCAGCTGCTGCTGCTCTTTATAGACCATTAGTGGAAGATGCCCTTGGTGACCTCCCTTCCTTGACTGATGTTTGGACCAACCCTACCTACTGTACTTCCCTACCTGCACAATGGCTGTCTTCTAGAAGCTAGGGAGTCATTTTAAAAGTGTTGGTCATGATTTGAATGTCTGAAAACATGCATGAGGATGTCCAAATTGCAGAGACATAGTTTAGACCTGCTCCAGGCATAAATGGGCATTCAGAAAGCTTTCTCATTTTGGCTGTAAAACATCTGGAGGGTGTAGAGAAGACGGCACTCCATCATCCCCAATAATCTCCACAATCACAATGATAGCAGAAGTGGGGTTTGAAGCTTGGCTCCCCTAGTCCTATCCCTAGCCCATTACCCTAACCATTAAGCTATTCCTAGATGTTCCTAATCTAGAATAATATTCTGAGGGTTTCTGTAGACAACCACACAGACATGCATATCTGGCATATCCACATTTGTGAAATCACACCTGAATATGTAAATAGAAACATAGAAACATGATGGCAAAAAAAGACCACATGGCCCATCCAGTCTGCCCCTTCATATCAAAGCCAAATTTCCTAGGTGGTGAAGCGCTTGTAGTCCACCCCGACCATCTATGGGCTCATCATGTTGATCTCCAAGAAGTGGCCTGTAGGTGTCGTCAGAATCTATGGCTTGCTCAGGAGGCATTGAGTATCAGCAACCATATCTGCCATGGCTGTGCCACTTCTTCTTCCACTCTACCACCATCTGTACTGTGACTGCTGGGGCCTGACCTGCCCGACACTATTGCCTGCTTTTTTTTCCGAAGTTCTGGCTTGGTCGCCCCAGTAACTTTAATTCAAAATCTTGGTCTTAGTTCTTGCATTTATGCTGATGATATTCAGTTACTGGTAGCCAAAGACACTTGGAATTCCCAATTTGAAACAAAGGGTTGTGTTTACTAAACTACAGTAGCCACTATGCAAAATGCAGCTACCACGGCACTATGCAAAAACCCATGGCAGCTGCATTTCTCCAGCATTAGCTGTCATCACTTTATGATGATCCCATGTTAGCACTGTGAAGACAGCTAACACTCTTTAGTAAACATTTCCCTAAAAGTTAGCACCTGGTCTAAAGTAGATGTTTAACTTTTGCCATTTTAGCAAATGCACAGTAAACTGATTCTTTTCTGAGGAAGGGTTGTTTGCTTCTGAAAAATACTTAAGAAAGGTAGTGATCACTATTCAAAAGGACTTATCTGGTTAGCAGGACCTCCAGTAAAAAATATTGTAAGGGTAATTTACTAAAAGCATGCACTAATACTATCAATGCATACTGCTGTTTTTAAGTGCCGCCGAGCCGGTGTCAACTCATAGCGGCCCTCTGGATAGTTGTCCTAAATTGTGTTCAGTCTTCAGTCAGGCGGCTCATTGTTCACAGACTGGCAACAATAACTGCTGTTATTGAATCGATCCATCTCATTACTGGCCTTCATCTTTTGCATTGACCTTCTACCTTGCCAAGCATGATGTCTTTCTCTAATGATCTTTCTCTTTGCATAATGTGTCCAAAGTATGAAAGTCAAAGTCTTGTCATCTGGGCTTCTAAAGAAAGCTTAGGTTTGATCTACTCTAATACTGACTGGTTTTTCCTTTGGGCAGTCCATGGTATACACAGTATTCATTGCCAGCACCATAATTCAAAGGCATCAATTTTCTTCCTGTCTATCTTTTTCACTGTCCAACTTTCGCATCCATATGACATTATTGAAAATACTATGGCTTGAACACGTTGACTATTTGTATGGAGAGAGACATCTCTGCTCTTGAGAATCTTGTTTAGGTCCATAATAGCCATTCTGCCAAGAGCAATGTGTCATCGGATTTCTTGACTGTTTGTTGCTTTTTTATTGATAGTCGATCTAAGTAGGTTAAAGTTGTCCATGATTTTAATTTCTTCTCCATCAACGATGAGCTTATTGATTTTGCCAGTTATCAGGAAATTGTCTTCTTTACATTAAGGTGCAGGCCCATTTTAAGACTATGTTCCTTGATCTTGAGAAGCAAATGTTTCAGATCATCTTCACTTTCAGCCAGTAATGTGATATCATCAGCATAACAAAGGTTGTTGATGAGTCTTCCACCAATTTTCACACCTCTGCTTTCTTCTTACAATCCTGCTTCTCTGATGATTTGTTCTGCATATAAATTAAACAAGTAGGGAAAGTATGCAGTCTTGTTGTACACCTTTGCTGATTTTAAATCATTCTGTTCCTTTTTGTTCCATTCAAACTGTTGCTGCTTGATCAATGTAAAGGTTGGTGAATTCTGCTTCACAATGATAGGAAGAGCCAACATCAAAGGATCAAAAAGCGACGTCGCTATGAACGCTTGTATGCCACAAGCCAGTTATCCCTGTAATAACTATTCTGACACCTCCTGCTTAAAACCCAAAAAGTCAGAAGTATCATGAGGCCCCACTTTCATGGTCTGTATTCATATTGAAAATCAAGATAAAGCTAGCTTTTGACCTTTTGCTCCACAGGAGGTTTCTGTCCTCCCTGAGCTCTCCTTAGGACACCTGAGTTATGGTTTCACAGGTGTACCACCCCAGTTAAGCTCCCAACCTGCCACTGTCCTTGGAGTTTGTGCAAGAGAACGATCAGGTGTTTTGGTATACCCATGCTTCTAAATGTGGTCCATAGTTTCTCATGGTTTACATAGTCAAAAGCCTTGTTGTAGTCAATAAAGCACAAATAGATATCCTTTTTATATTCTTTAGTCTTTTCAATGATCCATCTCACATCTGTGATGATGTCTCTCGTTCCTCAACCTTTCCTGAACCCTGCTTGCACTTCAGGTAATTCTCGTTCCAGGTATGGTTGTAGTCTCTGTTGAATAATCTTCAGTAGAATCTTGCTGGCATGTGGGATCAGAGCAATTGAGCAATAACTTCCAGTCAGTTGGCCATGATTGTGTCTTCCAAATTTCTTGGCAGAGCCTTGTAATTATGGTAACAGCTGCATCAGATTTCTGTAATACTTCTATGGGAATGCCACCAGTGGCTGGTGCTTTGTTCTTTGAAAAGGCTTTCAATGCTGCTTTGACTTCTTCTTTCATCACCAGTGGTTCCGGATCATAAGGTACAGATTGAAATGGCTGTTTTTCTACTTGATCTTTATCATATAAAAACTCTGTATATTCCTTCCACCTTTTCTTGATCTTCTCAGTATCATTCAACATAGATCCTTGAGCATCTTGCAACATTTCTATTCGAGGCTGGAATTTTTTCTGTAACTCTTGTAGCTTTAGGAAAGCTGATCTTGGTCTTCCTCTAATAGTTTCTGCTTCTAGTTCCTTGCATGTGTCATTGTAAGACTTCTTCTTGTCTTGTCTTGCTGCACATTGGAAATCTCTGTTGAGTTCTGAGGTTACCTCTCTTTCTCCTCTAGCTTTAGCTTCTGTGTGTTTCTGTGCAATTTTCAGAGTTTCTTCGGTCATCCATTTTGACCATTTTGCTTTTTCACCTTTTGTAGAGACTTCTCACTTTCTTCCAATCCAATCTTCTTGATGTCATCCCATAACTCTTCTGAAGCTCTGTCATTTGTATCTAAAGCAACAAATTGATTTTGCAGGTAGTCTTTAAATTCCAGTGGTTTATTCTCAAGGTCATATGTTGCTACATTCATGAGTTGTTTGCTGTTTTTCAACTTTAGCTTGAGTTTGCATACTAGTAGTTGATGATCTGTACCACAGTCAGCTCCAGGTTTTATCTTTGTTGATGTTATCACGCTTTTCCATTGTTGACTTCCACAGATGCAGTCAATTTGATTTTTGTTCAATCCATCGGGTGAAGTCCATGTGTACAGTCACTGCTTGTGTTGCTCGAAGAAGCTATTTGAGATTAATAGATTGTTGGTCTTGTAGAATTGTATTAGTCTTTCTCCATTTTGCCCTCTTCTTTGTTGCCAGCTTTTGCATTCCAATCACCCATGACTATCAGGATATCCTCTTTGCATGTTCTGTCGATTTCAGCTTGTACTTGTTAATAGAACTCATCAATTTCATTCTGTTCTGCAGCTGTTGTTGGGGCATATACTTGAATTATAGTTGTGTTGATAGGCATTCCTCATAGACGAATAGAAATTAAGTATTTACTGACTGCATTGTATTTCATTACAGTTCTTGCAAATTCCTTCTTAATTATAAATGCAACACCATTTCTTCTTTGTCTTTCATTTCCAGCATAGTAGACCGTGTGATCATCTGAAGCAAAATGCCCAATGTCAGTCCATTTTAGTTCACTGACACCTAATCGATCAAGTTGTACACGTTCCATTTCATTCTTGAACAACTCCAACTTCCCTTGGTTCATGCTTTGTATATTCCATGTTCCAATATGTAAGACATCTTTGCAGCTTCTGACTCTCATCTTTGCAGCTCTATCAGCAGTCAGTCGCCCCGAGGGCTTTGATACAACCACATCATAAATGCTGGCTTTACTCTGAAAAGTCTTCAGCTCCTCCCCAATAGCTAGTCGAGTGCCTTCCAATCTTTGGGTCTTATCTTCCAGCACTATAGTGCAACTTGTTTTGTTCTGACTATCCATTGGGTTTTCATGAGAAGATATAGAAGTAGACTGCCAGGCCTGCCTTCTGCCCATTTTAAGTTTAGTGTTGTTGCCATTGTCACAGAAATGTGATCCTCCATCACCAACACTGTCCCATTCTGCTGCTGCCCAGATGGGTGGTTTGTCTTGGTCTGGCACCTCAGTTGAGACCTGCCATTTTGGGAGACCCTGACAGTAGTTATACTACTTATAACTTATCCCTCAGCATCACTGATGCACACAAGCCCTCACTGCATGCTAAGCCACAAACCAAGTGAGGGAATGCATATTATCACACATGCTTTGCATAGGGTCTATTACTTAAAATAAGCACAGCAGCAAGCAGCGTACATTTTAAAAAATCAGCTTTTTGTAAATGATCCCGTATTGTCTTTACCATATACATGTTAGACCCTCATTTTAATGTGATTTCACTTATAATAATTTAAGAATATACCTGTTAACCTCTTTGCAGATAGTTTTAATGTACACGATATGGTCTGGTTTTATATCACACTATTGTTAGCATATGTTAAATGGACTTAACATGCACACCAAGCTTTACTGAATAGGCCCCATAAAGAGTAATACATTTCTAGATAAATCAGGGCCAATATGTTTGACAAAAAATGCCTTCATCAAATTCTAGTGAAGATATTATTTTGCTGAATGATTAATTTGTGACTTTGTACAAATGTTCCCTTGCCTATGCCTGAATAAACTGATCTTTCATATTCTGTTTAATCAAAATCTCCCCATGACTTAAAGTAATGATACCTCTATAATCCTTTTCTTCAGAAAGTACAATCATACCTCTCCAATGTTACTGTGCTTTCCATATATTTGCAAGACAAAGAATCCCAGATGTGTCATTACTTGGAGTTGTATCAGAATTTTGATAAAAAAGCTGTGCACAAGTTCCTTTGGACATAGACATTACTGCTAAAAAAACGAAATAACTCAAAATAGTAAAATGCTTCCATTTTGTAGAAAAAAAACCCCATGCATTAACTCTTTCTGTGCCATTACATATCATGTAATAAATGACATAACAATGAGTACTGAATAAAGATATTTAAAATGTCTACCAAATAAAAGGGCATGCTTACTAAAGTTAGTGTGGGGGTTAGTGCAGGATAAATGGTTAGCACAGAACCACATAGCGCACGATAGGGGTGGAGAGTGGATGCTGCCTGCACATTGCAATTAGCATGGGCATCATTAGTGCATGCTAAACAGCAATTTGCAATTAGCATGGGTGTATTTACCACCACCTCAATTGCAGTTGCAGGTTTAGCATGGTGAGGAGGTTCTCAACTGCATTAACTTCATGGGGATTTTCCGGGAATGCCTCCAACAGTTAGTGTAGGTTGGCCACACTTCCAATGCTAATTTTTTGCAATGAACATAGAGCTAAGATGCTGATTCTTAGTATACTTTAGTAAACATGCCCCATAATAAAATAGTGTTGTTGTCATATTAGCTGCCCGATCACCACCGTGGAGTGAAGGGGCTGATCTCCTATCCACTCCTCCAGCCATCAGCCAATCACCACACCAGAAGGATATTTAAAAAGAAGTGCCGGAGGCGCAGGAAAGCAGTCAGCAGCCTGATCACCACTGGGGAGCGAAGGGGCTATCTCCTCTCCACTCCTCCAGCCAATCACCACTCCAGAAGGACATTTAAAAAGAAGCACTGGAGGCATGCCTGCACCTAGAGGGTCCATGCCTTAGGATCTTGCCAGAGGGCCCTTTAGCATGGCCCTTAGGTGGGGTTCACGTCACCTCATCAATAAAGACCCCACCTGCCACACATCGCGGATTCTATGGAAGAAACTTCAAACTCTGACCATATACAACTCATACAAATCTCGCCGACACTGAGATAAAAACTAACAAGAATTTCTGCATAATAACACCAAGATCAAACCACCAATGTCGCCGCCAACAAACGCTGATCAAGAGTATCAAGATAGCACACCATAGCCTGACCGAAGCCACTGACCTATATAAAGTAGACAAAACGAAGGACTCTTAAGTGAAGCCCATATAAAAAGAAACCAACAGAACACAGTCTAGATAAGATTTCTGCAGCTTCCTGGACTTTAGACTACACAGTTAACTACAACCAGGTGCCTCTCTCATTGGCTCTGCTGTCTTGCCCTTCCTGCCTCCTGATTCACGATCGCACGTCAGAGAACCCAACTGGCATCAGATGGAGGGAGCAGAAGGTAAGCTCTTCCTGCTCCCCAATGCCAAGGCCACTCAGGGCTCTCACCAGACATCTTTTAAATTTAAAGAGCGCCTAGGTGTGTCCATGACTGAGGACCTTGCCAGAAGACCCTTTGGACCTGATTCTGTCCTGGATGTAGATCCCCTCTGTATGACTGGTCTGAAACGGACATAGAGAGGGGATAGTGATTCTGATCAGAATTACGAACAGTCCTGCACAAGCAGGCCGGGAGTGTGATTCAGTCTGGCCTGCATGTGTAGGACTGTCCCCGGCTAACTCAGTCAAGGCTCTTCAGTGGAGTCATGGCACCATGGCGTCATGTTGCCATGGCACTGTGGCTCCATTGAAGAGCCGCAATGCCAGCTGCCTGAAAAAAGTGGTTATTCCCCGCAGCCCGACCCCCGATCTGGCCTCCTAAGGCCAGAGTCGGGCTGCAGGGAATGTCCCCTCCCCCCCCCTTCCCCATCCGCACTCCGGCTTTTAAAAACGGACACGTCCAGGGAAGTTATTCCACCTAGGAGGTGGAATAATTTCCATGAACATGTCACCAGCCCTGGATGTGCAGGGCCAACATTAGAATTGGCCTGTACATCCAGGGCTGGTGACCGCCTAGACTCTGCCCCAAGGCCGACCATTCCCCGCCCCATCTAACTTCCCCGCACAACCAGCGGGGAAGTTATTCGGGGTTAGGAGAAGCTACGAATAGCGGAGATGGACGTCCCTTTGGGATGTCCATCCCCACTATTTGTGGCTCAGAATAGCCCTCATTGTTTTTAATATATTTATTGAGTTTTGCATCAAAATAATTAACACAAGAAAAAATAACACTTCATCCTCTGAAGCATCAAAACAAACAAGGGACAAGAAAAAAGGAAGAAAACCACAACTGCGGTATAATACAATAATTATCCCAAAATAAACAATATTTACCCACACAAAACTTTATACAAATGGAAGGAGAAAATCCTAATTAAAAAAAAATATATACATACATAAGCAGGCCAATAATAGGCCGAATTACATGCATCCCATTACAGTTAACCACAATAAACTCTCACAGTAGGTTCTCATTGGTCAGGTGACACTCTATCACCACCAGCATTAACTCCTTCTTGGGCCACAATTAGTGCCAATAATTGAGAAGGATCCATAAAAACATAATCCTTACCCAGATATTTAACACAACATTTTCAAGGATATTTCAAAAGAAAGGTCATTTCCAGAGTCAAAGCACGAGGCTTTAACTGTAGGAAAACCTTTTGAACTCACTGGGTCTTAGGAGTCAACTGCTTTTAATGAAAGCTGAAAATACATGCTCTTTATCTAGAGAGGTTCGGAAGGAGGCCACCACAGTGCCCCTTTTAGCGGTCTCCTCCACAGAAGTCTCCAGCAGAGCAGGGTGAACCAAACTACCTCCTGTAACATTACCTCCTGTAACATAAACTCCTTTATCTGAGGATAAAATATAATGCACACTCAAAATTTCAGGTAGCTTGTTACTCTCCAGATGTAAAAAAAAAAGTTCTAAGCATTTCACAAGCAGATATCACATTACAATATGGAAAATTTATAAATCTAAAATTCAGCAATCTAAGAGAGTTTTACACCTTTCTACTTTATTTTCTAACAATGTAGTACCCTTCACAACAGCACTATCGGCCCCACCTAGAGCACTAAGTTTCCTACTAGCCTGGTCCAAAAGACCCCTTTGAGCCCGCAGCTTCCCCTTCAGAGTGGTCAACCGATCGACAGTATCTATAAAAAACTGACACAATTGCAAAAGTCAGCTAGACAGAACTGATTCCATCTTTGCCATCATCTGCCAAATCTCTACATTGGTGACCTTTCCAGGGGGAGTCATCGGGATAGCTGACTCAGTCCCTGAAGCCCCAGAAAAAAACACAGGCTTCAAGGGAAGTAAGGCAGAAGGAACCCCTTTTGGCTCCTCTAAAAGGGAGGATGGCGCCAGTGTGTTCACAGATATGATTCCACCTAACTCTTGGCCAGGGTACTAATACTACCAGCTGAATGCATGTCTGTATTCCCAGCTGGGAAGCACCCTGTAGCGAGGAAGAGACTGAGAGTCAGGACTCAGAGAGAGAGAGTCTGAAAACTAACATTCAACAAAGTTATTTATTTTTTATATATTTATTTATTTATTTATTTTATTTTACATTCTCTTATATACCGTGCTATTCTGCATCAGTGCGGTTTACATTGAACAAACTGAAATTACATTGAACAGGGCATTATAACTTGGAGATAACTATTTTACAGGGAACATGGGCTATGGAGGGTTAAGTGGCTTGCCCAAGACCACAAGGAGCACCTGTGGAACTAGAAACCCCAGTCCTTCCAGCCCAAGGTTGCTGTCCTCTAGTGGGATTTGAACCCCCGACCTTACGGCCTGAAGTTCCTGGGGAATTTGATGTTAAAGGCATTTTAATTGGAGCGATAATGAGAGTCCATTGGGTCTTGCTGGCCAACTGAGACATCCTTCATCTTTGCTTTCCTTTTCCCCATATTAACCCACCACTCAGTACCTGGGTTCAGTCAGAATATTAACTGTAACTCTCCACTCCCATCACTACGGTGGCACAACAGATGTCTCCTCCGACAGTTCCTCCCGCGGCTCCGAAGGGTCTTCAAAGGGGCATACCAGACCTTTTGGTCACACCCCTTTAGTCACATGACTGCTGGGCCACGTACCACAGCTGTCTCACAGATTTAATTTGTGGGAGTGGAAGTGATGCCCCCGATGACCTCTGGCATCTCCAGCACTGATGGGGCAGCCAGCTGTAGTAGCCAGTAAATGTTGCCGAACACCTCCTCTGGAAGCCCATAGTCAAAATGCACACTCGGACCAAACTCCTCCAACTTTCAAGCTGTTTCCCCATAGATTTAATCCATGGGAGCAGAAGTGAAACCCTTAATGACCTCCGGCATCTCTGGCACTGCTGGGGCAGCTGTAGTTGCCAGTAAAAGTTACCAAACACCTCCTCTGGCAATCTTCAGTCAAAATGCACGCTTGGACCAAACTTCTCCCCAGAAGGCCCTTTGGCATGGACCAAGAATACACTCCACAGAACCTGTCTCTAAATCACCTCACACTTGACAACCTGCTCAACAACATGCTGTAACTATATGCCCTCATCTACTCCCTGCTAGCCCTACTCATCCTTTTCTCCACTGCAAGCCCCCTCCTACATCCCTATCCAGACCCCCCATGCTCCCTCCTCCCTCATCATCACCCATCACCCCTCCCGCCCTACAATAATATCTAACTATCTCCCCCCCCCTCTGCACCCACAACACAAAACACCTTATTACAATCCCAAAACATAACACTCTGCCCTCCCTCATAAGAGGAGGAGTGGCTCAGTGTTTAGGACAGGTTACCTCAGGCGGGAGGATTAGGGGTTCAATTCTCACATAGGGACAAGTAACCTCAGGCTGGAGGGACTGGGGTCTCTAGTTCCATGGCCACCCTTTGTGGTCTTGGGCAAGCCACTTAACCCTCCATTGTCTCAATTACACTTAGATTGTGAGCCCCTTTGGGGACAAGGATATAAAAAAAAGTGTCTGTTAGAATATATTCGTAAACTGCTCTGATACACACAGTAAAGGGTGGTATATCAAGTGCAAAAAACATAAGCAAACCCCTCACCTCAGCACCCTTCAACTGTATCCTCATCAATGCTTGCTCAGCAAAGAACAAACTCACACCCACAAGAGATCTCCTCTTCACCCACAACCTGGGCATCCTCCGCATCACTGAGTCGTGACTCACAGAACCAACACAATCTTCCTAAACCAGATGTAACCCCCAAACTACACCCTCTTCCACTCCCCACACACTCATAAAAAAGGAGGTGGTGTCATCATCCTCACCAAATCCAACCTAAACTTCACCAAGAAAGCTGCTGAATTCACCACAACCCTGGACACACTTACCATCTGTCTTGTCTACCATTCCACATCATCACCAGCCAATGATATCTCCAACCTGATCCATACCACCATCAAAAATAGCACAACACATAAGGTCCTCATCCTCATCCTCTTAGGAGACATCAGCCACAACCAAACAAGCAACATCCTTCATGGAAGCAATGACAGCAATAGACCTTTCACAAATAGTGAACTCCCCCACCCACTGCAAAGGCAACATCCTAGACCTAATCTTTATCAGCAACAATCCTACCTTCATTGTCTCCCTCCCCCCCCAAAGTCCAAACCATCCCAGTACCCTGGTCCAACACAAGGTAGTAACCTTCCAACTGCCCCTCCACAAACCATCCTACCACAAACTCCAACAATACTTCTCAGACATCTCATAATAGCTATCTGTGAATCATCTGTCTAAAAACCTTAAGAAAACAGAAGCTCTACTCGTCAACAGGAATGTTTCTTTCATTCCCCCCCCCCACTTCCGCCATCATCCTCAACAGCACAGAAATCCAAATTAAACCAGAAGTAAAGTACATGTAAATCACTCTTGACAGCCACCTCACCATGAAGACTCAAATAGCAAGCACAGCAAGAGCAATTTATTACAAAACCCACATCCTACAACACCTCTGTCCTCTCTTCACCCTATCAGATTTCCGCTCAACCCTGCAAGCTCTCATAACAATCCATGCTGACTACTGCAATTCAATATACCATGGATTCCCAAAAGCAACACCCCATCCTCTTCAAAAAGCTCTCCACAAGGCAGCAAGTACCATCAAAGGAACATCCAAGTACGAACATATCATTCCCACCCTCAGACACCTCCATTGACTCCCTCTGCAAAGCAGGATACTCTACAAAATCCTGCTAATAACTCACAAAGCTCTGAATCACCAATCATCCACACACCTTTGCTCCTTCATCACACCGCAGCAATCAAATAGACCATGGAGAACCTTGTCCATGAACACTTTGACCACCCCCCAAGCCATAACAAAAAAACACCCAACAGGCCTATGCCAGACCCTTCAAATTCTATGCCCCATCTATCTGGAGCTCCCTCCCTGCCAATATACAAAACACCACAGACCTCCTAACCTTCCTCAAGCTCCTCAAGACCCACTTCTTCATCCTCCACTTCGGTCCCTTCCCTTCCTCCCCCCCCCCTCCCATTAACTGAACATTTCTGTATCACACCAGATACTCAACAGTACAAGAACATGTAGATAAATTGTAAACCTGTATATAGTTAATCAAAACCAAACACCCCGTTCTTTGTTTAATGTACAAAGTTCCCTGTTTTAGTGTAAACATTGCTTGTATAAATTAAGTTCTCTGTAAACCATTTTGAACTTTGCAAAAAGCGGTATATAAATACAGCCAAATCAATAAATAAATATTAATAAAAAAAATGCTACTTTCAGTCATCTTCTGATCATCCATCAAAATTCCTCCCTTCTTTCATTTTTAGACTAGCAGTATAATGTTTTTCATGGTTCATTTGTATTTTCTAGCATTTCCATCTTTTGCTCATTCTGTTGGCCCGAGCAAGGAGGTCTTAGCTCCCTAGAATTTGTCGTGGGGAATTATTTCATAACAGGGACCCTAAAAATGTCAAAAAGTGCATATTTTTATAAAGGTTACAATATCTCATCTCCCTTGATATGCAGTTCCAATGCAGGAGTTCCAGTGGTAAGATGTATAGTGATAACAATTTAATGAGTTCTAATGATCTCAAAGGAAAAAGAGCATTGCTTTTTTTTTCCTATGAAAAATTATTTCTAGCCATTGAGATGCTTAGAACTTAGAGAAAAATGTTGCACTAAGCAGAAACTTCCAGTTTGGTCCACCGACTCAATTCTTAATTGCAATGCATTATCATTGCATGCCCATAAAAAATGTATTTTATTAAAACCCAGATATTAAACCTGGTTGCTCTCATTCAGTCAGCTTCTACCAAAAATCGTAAAACTGAGGTGTACTTATCTTCTAAATCCTGGTTCCAATCAGTAAGGTCTGCATTAAATGAACTCATATAAATTTCATTTCACTGTCATCAGTTGTTTCAATGAATATTCTCAGGTCACAGAGCTAGCAGTATCTATATTCATACTGAATAAATAAACCTATAATTTAAAAACAAATCATATAATCTAAATTCAGCATTACTCAGTGTCTTGGTTGCAACTCAATCGGTGCTGAAGTGGAGCAGTAAACATAGTGACCAGGGCTCTTGTATAAAGGAATTGTTGAAAACATGGCACCAAACAAAAACAGCCATGCATTCAGCCAATAACAGTTTAGTCGTTCAAATCATGGTCCAATCAAGGAAGATGTGGGGCCCACCGTCTTGCAGAATATCCATCAATATCACGCATAGATATCAATCATTCAGTATTCAACTTGACTCCTGTGGAGTAGCCTTCCCCCCCCCAAAAAAAAAAAAATACAATTATATAATTTCATTCATACTTTAGCCAGCTAATTTCCTGATTTAAACTGTTAGGGCAAATAGAGTTCATAAAGAAAATCCATCATCGTTCCTTCTAAAATCAAAATAATATTGCCTGGGAAACGTGCTGGCTGCGCAATATCTTTAACAAATAAATAGTGGGACTTAGTCCCCAGAAGTCAGTTTGTGACTGATGCTGAATGAGTGAAATTGCCTGTGAGTGAAATTGATGTGGCCTTTTCCAAGATCAACATAAGGTATGTCATATTGATCATTCCAATGGTCCATCAAACCCAGTATTCTGTTTCCAACGGTGGACAATCCTGCCAGGTACCTGTGACCTGAATCCCAAAACATAGACAGATTCCATGCTGTCTATCCTAGTGATAAGCAGCGGATGTCCCAAGCCTACTTTAATAATGCTTTATGAACATTTCCTCCAGGAATTTGTCCAAATTGAATTAAATTTAATAACAATGCTTAAATTCTGCTTTTACCATCCATGGACGTATAAAGCGTAATACAAAACCCAATTACAAACAATGCAATCAGGTATCATTAAAAAATTTCCTCCATAACCACATCTTGAAAACTTTACAAAATTGAACATAAACCACAAGATCCCTAATTTCAGGATGTAGATCATTCCACAGTTTTGGAACTGCGCCTGAAAAACATCTATATGAGGTTCAATCAAAATGTATTGAGACTTGTACAATAACACAAGGAGTATAACACTGACAGTTATTGCGCTCAGTCCCCTTCAAAGTAGTCCCCTTCCGATAAAACACACTTCATCCAGCGTTCCTGCCACTGCTGGAAACTATTTTGAAATGCCTCTTTTGTTATGCTATGAAGCTGCTATGTCAAATTTTGCTTAATGGTTTCCAAGTCATCAAATCTCCTTCCTTTCAGTGGTAATTTCAGTTTTGGAAACAAGAAAAAAATCACAGGATGCACGGTCAGATGAGTACGGAGGCTGAAGGACTTGTTTGATTTGGTGTTTGCTGGACAAGATATGATGCATGGGGCATTATCGTGATGAAGCAATCATTCACCATTCCTGTGCAACTCTGGCCTCCTACGACAAACTGCATGTCTCAAATGAGTCAGAACTTGGATGTAGTACTCCTTATTGATGGTTTGGCCTTTTGGAGCATACTCATGATGAACAATACCCTGGTAATCAAAGAAAACTTTGAGCATAACCTTGACATTGGTCCTCACCTGATGGGCTTTCTTGGGTCTGGAGAGTTTGGAGTCTTCCATTGTGAAGATCGAGCCTTAGGAGTATGTTTACTATTTGGCGGAAGCAGCTTCTGTGCGATATTGGAGCCATGGCCCCATTGATTTCAACGGGGCAGTGGCTCCGATATCGCACAGAAGCCACTACCGCCAAATAGTAAACATACCCCTTAGTTTCTGGGTGATAACCATAAACCCATGATTCATCACCAACATGAGTCAGAGTCATTTTCGATGCATTCCAACAACTCCCTGGCTGCAGACAGTTGATCTTCTTTTTTGGCCAGAAGACAGGAGTTTCAGCACAAATTGCAGCACCATGTCTCATCTCTAAATTGACAGTAAGAATGGACTGTATCAACCCCAAACTGATGTCCGTGTCCTCAGCAAGCTCCCTGATAACACAGGTACACTAAAAAAATTTTTTTTTAAACTGCCTCTAATGTTTCGATTGATTTTTACGTTTTTTGGTGCGCTGAATCCAAATCTGGTAACCAATTTGCTCCATCACGTACAGATTTTTTGCTACATTGGGTTAGCAGTTTGAGGTGAACGTTTCAGATTGAGTGCGATCGAGATAAAAGTTTCTTGGATGAATTTTTTATACTAATTGTTTAGTAGTTATTCAAATAAGAATAAAGAAAATTGTAACAAGGCAGCACATAAGAATAGAGTAATGTCAACAAAACACACTGTGATGGTAGCAAAATTGTCTGCACTTAAAACAGCCACATACATGTGCACAAACATTGAGCATATAAGAGTGAGGTTAGACACAAAGCAAAGCAAAGAAATGTGCAAAAAATGTTGTACAGGTATTTATGTAAGAATAGAAAACGCAAACCGCACCATTGCAATACATGAAGACAAACACCCGATGGTGTGAAAATAAAATTCTAATAAATGAGATCCGACACTGTGGTAATAACTAGCAAATTTTTATTTCAAAGTTTAGTAAAAACACAATATTTGTCAACACAGTTAAGATTTTAAAGTCATTCTTGGGTCAATCAATCTCCTGGTGGGCCCGTTTCTTCTTCCCCCGAATGCTTCTCTTGGTGCGCTGCTTGGCGTATTTTTCATCTGGGGTTTCCCGCAGCAGCAACCAGCAGAAATCAGCCATCATAGTGTTGTTCCATCTTCCTTGGTACCTTCTCTCTGCATCCTTGATGTCCTGGTGAAATCTTTCACCTTGTTCTTCACTATACGCCCCCAAGTTTTCGGGAAAGTAGTTCACATGGGAGTGCAAGAAATGGACTTTCAGGCTCATGTTACAGCCTTGTTCTTTGAAGGCATTGAGCATCCTGGCAACAATATCCTTATAGTTCTCATCCCGCCTGTTCCCCAAGAATTTGAGAACAACATCCTTGAAGGAATCCCAGGCTTCTTTTTCCTTCTCAGACATCGTTTCAGCGAATGCTCTATCTGAAATGAGTTTCCTTATATCAGGGCCAACAAACACTCCTTCCTTTAGCTTTGCTTCAGAAAGTCGGGGAAACTTTGAGCAAAGGTACCGAAAGCACTCACCATCTTTTGGAAGGGACTTGATGAATTGCTTAATGAGACCCAACTTAATGTGGAGAGGTGGTAATAGAATTTTATCACGAGGTACCAAGCTCTCATGAAGAATATTTTTCTCACCGGGTCTCAAATACTCCCGAATTGGCCAGTCTTTTTTCCCCCAGTGTAGGTCGCGGGCCCGGCTATCCCACAAGCAAAGGAAGCAGGGATATTTGGTGAAACCGGATTGCTGCCCTAATAGCATGGATAGAATTTTAAAGTCTCCACAAATCATCCACTTATGCTCATCATAACGAATCTTCTGAAGAATCAGGGCCAAATTCTCGTATTTTTCTTGGAGAATAACAGAGTGAGCAATAGGAACTGAAGCGAATGTGTTGCCATTATGAAGAAGAACACCTTTTATGCTGTCTTTTGATGAATCAATGAACAGCCGCCATTCAGCAGGATCATACTTGAGTTTAAACTTTTCCATCACTCTGTATATATCGTTGCAAAATACCAAATCTTCCTCTTTGCTGAAATACTTCAAAAATTGTGTCTCGCGGTTGCGGTACCAATAAAAAGTTGTTCCTGGTGACAATAGATTTTTCTGTTTAAGCCGAGAACCTAGCAGTTGGGCAGCATCTTTTGGGAGTCCTAAATCCCGGACTAATTCATTCAATTCAGCTTGAGAGAAAAGTTCAGGTTTCGGATCTGGTTCAGTTTCAAACTTGGAAGTACTGGACTCATCGGGAAAAGCCATCTGATGAGTCTCATCATGATCAGAACCGTCCACACAAATATGATCCAAAGATTTTGGTGGTTCAGGCACAGGTACTTCGTTGCTATGAGGCATAGGCCTAATTGCTGAGGGAAGGTTGGGGTAACTTATTACGTTCTTATTTTTTAAGTTGTATCCCTTCACAATGCAAGAGCAAAAATAGCAGTCACTGCTGTGGTCTCTTTGTTCACGCCACATCATAGGTATTCCGAAACGAAATGCTTGTTTTTTACCTTTCATCCATAAGCGTAGATCTTCCTCACATGTCTTGCACACTTTGTGAGGAGCCCACGGTTTGTCTTGATCGCCTAACTTCAAACCGAAATAGGCGAAATATACTTTTTTAATAAATGCAGAAATGTCCCTCTGCCGCTTTTTCACGGTATATTCCCCACAAATAAAACAAAAACTGTCCGGAGAGTTGACGCAACCTCTGGCTCTGTGAGCCATCACAAATACACAGCACTGCAAACTACAACTGTAGTGAACCACTTCGGAATAAAGCTGGATTACGACTGAGAAAACAAAAGGTAATAATGAACTTGCAAGAAACTGAAATTTGACAGGAACGTTCATGTCGCAACCACCATGTTTGAGCGAGCGAGCGAACGAGGCGAGGCGAACAGGAAAGAACATGCGCCAGCGCGAGTACTGGATTTAGCCCCCCGCCTCCCAATTGTCCTGTTAATGTATAAAATGAATACAAAACACTCTAAAATATCATGAGGGAGTGTTTCTAGTTAGTTAACCAGTACAACCTCTATTTTGGGCCAAGAAAATAAACTGCAGTCGGCTAAAAAGAAATTATGTGAACATTCCTTATATGGGTAAGAAATCTAATTTTGCAAGAAAACGTGACGTGATGGAACATTTTGGCTATTTTTCCTGGATTCAGCACCCCAAAATCTATAGGAATCAGTTGCAAAACTGGAGGCAGTTTTTTGGTAGTGTACCTGTGTAATCATTCGACGCTTTGAGTGTATTGCGGCATGAACTGCTTCAACTTTGTCTTCATTCCTGCTTGTGGATGGCTATCTAGAACATTTGTCTCTGTCAATACTTTCAATTGCTCTACTATAACATTTACGTGGTGCTAAAAACAGCTGTGTGAACGGATTATATTACATTCACCCAGAGAGTCTCAGACTTCATGGCGCATTAATCAAACAGTATAAAAATACCATCAATAGCGCTCCTAGCATCAATGACTCTTCTGGGGTTTATCTTTTCATTAATCCCTCCACCAGTCTTTTCATATAAAAAATCTTCACACTTAGAATGCAAATGCTTATCTTTTTTTGACGTTCCCCAACGCCAACTTCATGCGCCCCTTAGTATGTTTCACGCTTGACAAAGTTTCTTCAGGGGACCTGCAAATAAAAACAGCATTGCCTTAAAGAACATTTTCCCACAATGTTTTATCCATTATTTCTCATTTTTGAGCATAAAATTCACATACCAACTGTTAGCATTATGACTCATGCTGCCCACGTTCTCTCGTGTTTCTCCACTTCTATAGTTTCTACTGAACGCCGCGCATGCGGTCTACACTCCCATTCCTGATATTTAAATACTTAAATAATGACGTCAACTGCTGGCAAATTCCATTTAACCCTTTAATCTACCCCCTTGATTCGGGTTGACTAATACGTTATGGTTGAAATGCAATGAAGTAACTGCACCCATAGTGCAACATTGTAAGGATCTTTTTCATGATTTTAATGATCTGCGATGTTTTAATCTACCCCCTTGATTCGGGTTGACTAATACGTTACTCCCGTGCCTCAAGCTCACACGCTCTAATTTTTGTATGCAAGGGGTAAGACCACTGGCCTCCCCCATCATTTCGCTCTTCAGACACATACACCCCAATCTATAGTGGAGTTTAAACCTTCCGGTGCCAACGTCTTCACCTTAAAGATACATCGTTGTTCCCGTAGCAGCAACGTGTGTTCCTGTGTTCTATCATACCTGGCTTTCTTCACCTGTTCTATACCAAAACATCGCAGTTCATTAAAATCATGAAAAAGGTCCTTACAATGTTGCACTATGGGTGCAGTTACTACATTGCATTTCAACCGACTCTTGTGCTCCGTTAACCGCACTTTTAAGGACCGCAATGTTTTGGCTATGTATAATAGGTTACAGGGACATCTGATTGCATATGCCACCGATTTTGAGGCACACGTCATAGAGTTTTTGTATCATGGAAAAACATATGTTTTAAAAAACAACACGACGTGTGCCTCAAAATCGGTGGTATATGCAATCAGATGTCCCTGTAACCTATTATACATAGGCAAAACATTGCGGTCCTTAAAAGTGCGGTTAATGGAGCACAAGAGTTGGTTGAAATGCAATGTAGTAACTGCACCCATAGTGCAACATTGTAAGGATCTTTTTCATGATTTTAATGATCTGCGATGTTTTGGTATAGAACAGGTGAAGAAAGCCAGGTATGGTAGAACACAGGAACAAATGTTGCTGCTACGGGAACAACGATGGATCTTTAAGGTGAAGACGTTGGCACCGGAAAGTTTAAACTCCACTGTAGATTGGGGTGTATGTGTTTGAAGATCGAAATAATGGGGGAGGCCAGTGGTCTTACCCCTTGCACACAAAAATTAGAGCGTGTGAGCTTGAGGCACGATAGTAACATATTAGTCAACCCAAATCAAGGGGGTAGATTAAAGGGTTAAATGGAATTTGCCAGCAGTTGACGCCATTATTTAAGTATTTAAATATCAGGAATGGGAGTGTAGACTGCATGCGCGGCGTTCAGTAGAAACTATAGAAGTGGAGCAACACATGAGAACGTGGGCAGCATGAGTCATAATGCTAACAGTTGGTATGTGAATTTTATGCTCAAAAATGAGAAATAGTGGATAAAACATTGTGGGAAAATGTTCTTTAAGGCAATGCTGTTTTTATTTGCAGATCCCCTGAAGAAACTCTGTCAAGAGTGAAACGTGCTAAGGGGTGCCTGAAGTTGGCGTTAGGGAACGTCAAAAAAAGATAAGCATTTGCATTCTAAGTGTGAAGATTTTTTATATGAAAAGACTTGTGGAGGGATTAATGAAAAGATAAACCCCAGAAGATTCATTGATGCTAGGAGCGCTATTGAGGGTATTTTTATACTGTTTGATTAATTTGCCATGAAGTCTGAGACTCTCTGGGTGAATGTAATATAATCCGTTCACACAGCTGTTTTTAGCACCACGTAAATGTTATAGTAGAGCAATTGAATATATATTATTGGCTACAAACCGTGCTCTGTTAAGACCAATTACTTTAACTGTCAATACTTTGGCAATCCTTTTGGAAACATTTGCACCAGTCATAAACTCGAACACAACTTGCATGTATCCATTGTCATACACTTGCTGCAACTCTTTGCACGACTCTCCAAGTTTAATTTAATACAAATTCACTGTTCAATTTTTTCACTCATTGTAAATCTGATAAACTGCTTTTACATGATATTCAACATCACGTGATGAAAAAAGTGCAGGTGTGCTGCAGCCATGCTACACTCTGCACATGCAGATCACATAACTAGATGACTGCATGTTTAATAGCATTGTGGTGTGACGTGTTACTTATCTATTTAACAAGTCTCAATACGTTTTGATCATACCTCATATGTAACCCTCTACTGCTGAAAAGCGAAAGCTGAGGGCAGTTCTAATGTACAATGGGTTGCAGAATGTAAAGATCTTACTGAAGAACAGGGCACCAATCTAGTAGACAAGTAAATCGGGACTATCCTATGAATAGCTTGCTAGGCATAAAACCTTAAAAGACTTGTGCTTCTACTGGCAACCAATGAAGATTTAACAATAAAGGGGTCTCTGTCTAATATGAGTATCACTTTTGCAGAAAGAATTTGAATCCGTTGTAAAATCTTTTTAAAACCATCTAAACTAGGAGCATTTACTACAGTCTCTGACAATGAATTCCAAAGCATAATTACATGTTGAGTAAAATAATATTTTCTTCGATTAGTCTTGTCTACTACTTTGTAGTTCCATTGCAAGTCTCATAGTCTTTATACTTTTCCAAGGAGTAAACAATTGATTCATGTTTACTAGTTTTACTCCATCATTTTATAGACCTGTATCATATCTCCCTTTAGCCTTCTCCTCCACGCTCAAGTGCCCCAATCTTTTAAGCCTTTGTTCAGGGGGATAGTCTTCCTTTCCCTTTATCATTTTGATTGCTCTTCCCTCTACCTTTTTGCCAATTCTACTATATTTTCTTAAACATAGTGACCAGAACTGCACAAAATTTTCAAAGTGTGTTCACACCATGGAGTGATTCAGTGGCATAATGATATCCTTTGTTTTATTCTCTATTCCTTTCCATATATCTCCAAGCATTCTATTAGCTATCTTGACTGCCACTGCACACTCAGCAGAGGTTTTCAATCTATAGTCTATGATGAACACCTAGATCCTTTTCCTGGGTGGTGGTTCCTAATGTGGAACCTTGCATCGTACAGCTATAGTTTGCACTTGTCCACATTACATTTCATCTGCCATTTGGATGCCCAGTCTCCCAATTTCTCAAGGTCCTTTAACAGATTTTTACAATCCTTTTTGTGATTTAATAATTTTAATAATTTTGTGTTGCCTGCAAATCTAATAACTTCATTTGTTTCCATTTCTAGGTAATTTATAAATACGTTAAAAAATAGTGGGACCAACATAGGTCCCTAAAGTACTCCACTATTTGCTTTTCTCTATTGAGAAAAAATGACCATGTATTCCTACTCTTTGTTTTCTTTTAACTACTTCCCAATCTACAATAGGACACTGCTCCCTATCCCATGACTTTTTTATTTCCTCAAGAGTCTTTCTGAAAATCCAGATACACTATGTCAAGTGTCGGGGTGATCCCCAGATGTGCACTGATTGCCCTATTATAGGCATTGTGGTACCTGTGTGACCTTTGGGGTACCTGCTGGATACTGTTCCCTGGATGGGACACTGTGGGACACAGACTACTGGGCATGTTTGCCCTTGGTCAGATGCTGTCCTGCTGCTTTCCAGTTTCTATGTTCCTATGTGCCACCTAGGCGACGGCCTAGTCCACCCTGTGCCCCAGCTGCCCCCACTGCATGACCCGCCTGCAGCCCCCTATGCCCCATACCCCATAGTGTCATTCCTCTACCCATTTGATATACCCTATTGTTGTTAAGTGCTGTCGAGTCAATGTCGACTCACGGCGACCATCTGGATAGTTGTCCTAAACTGTATAATTTTGTATGCTGGTATCACAATATCCCATTGGTTATCCTTCTACCACTATATCTCTGAGATACCAATTATATCTACTTCTTCATTCAGTGCTATATACTCTAACAGGGTTATTCTGAGCCATCAATAGCGGGGATGGACATCCCAACGAGACGTCCAACCCTGCTATTCGTGCCTTCTCCTGACCACTAATAACTTCCCTGCCGGTTCTGCGGGGAAGTTAGATGGGGGCAGGGAAGGGGTAGCCTAAGGGTGGAGTCAGGGTGGGCAGTGGGCGGTCGCTGGCCCTGGACATACAGGGCCGATTTACATGTCAGCCCTGTACGTCCAGGGCCAGTGACATGTGCGGGGAAATTATTCCACTTCGGAAAAGGAATAACTTCCCTGGATGTGTTTTTTTTTTAATTGCCCGGGGCACAGATGGTACGGGGGGTGGGGGGCTAGGGGACATTCCCCACAACACAACCCTAGCCTTAGGAGGCCAGATTGGGGGTCGGGCTGCGGGGAATAAACACTTTTTCAGGCGGTTGGCATCACGGCTTTTAAATGGAGCTGCAGTGCCATGGCAACAGGATGACATGGCGCCACAGCTCCATTTAAAAACCCTGACTGAATTAGCTGGGCTCTGCATGTGCGTGCAGGCCATACTGAATTGCAGTCCCAGCCTGCACGTACATGCCTGATCATGATTCTGATCCCGTGGGGCTAGACATGCCCTACGGGATCAGAATCGTGATCCCCTCTGTACATCTGGCTCAGACCGGACGTACAGAGGGGATTGACGTCGGGGATGGAATCGTGCCTTAACTCTCTCATCTTATTCTCTAGCATTTGTGTAAAGGCATTACAAAGTATGTTTTTGCTCATATTGACAACCTGCTTATCTAGTTGAATGCTTACCTGGACTACTTTTACCTTTACTGCAACCTCTCTTTTGGGATGTACTAACCTCTTTCTTTTGGTATTATCCTGCAAAGAGGTATTATTCTGAACTATGCACTCATGGGTAACTGTCATCTTTCCCCAATTTCTTGTTTAAAAATTGCTCTATCTCCTTTTTAAAGGTTAGTGCCAGCAACTTGGTTCCACCCAACCTGACGGAACCCCAGCATGTTACCCAGTTCTTGACAAATCTAAAGCTCGCTCCCCTTCTTCAATATCTCATCCATGCATTGAGACTCCAGAGCTCTGCCTAACTCTTGAGTTCTGCAGGTAGAACAGGGAGCATATCTAAAAATGCCACCCTGGAGGTCCTGAATGTCATCTTTCTACATAAAAGCCTAAATTTGGCTTCCATATCTTCCCTTCCACATTTTCTTATGTCATTGGTGCTCACATGTACCAAGACAGCTGGCTTCTGCCCAGCTCTGTCTAGAATCATATCTAGGTGACCTACATGAGATCTGCCACCTTTGTACAAGGCAGGCAAGTGACCAAAATATCCTCATGCCTGCCAGCAGTCATCTCTCTACATGCCTAATGATCAAATCACCAGTTAAAATAGCTGTTCTAATCCATCTGTCCTGGGAAGAAGCCCAGGGAGACATACCTTTGGTGTGAGAGGATATTGAATCCTCTGGAAGGCAGATTATGGCTACAGGTTCATTTCTTGCCACACCAATGTGATACTCTTCTTCCAGGTGATCTCTCTTCTCCGAGCAACACTGAGGTTACCAGGCTGGAGGTGGGTCATTTCTACTATGTCCCTAAATACCTCTCTGTCTTCCTCAGTTTTATTTTATTTATTTACAATCTCTTATATACCATGCTATTCTGCATCAGTGTGGTTTACATTGAACAAACTGAAATTACATTGAACAGGCCATTATAACTTGGAGATAACTATTTTACAGGGAACATGGGCAATGGATGGTTAAGTGGCTTGCCCAAGACCACAAGGAGCACCTGTGGGACTAGAAACACCAGTCCTTCCAGCCCAAGGTTGCTGTCCTCTAGTGGGATTTGAACCTCTGACCTTCCAGCCTGAAGTACCTTACCCCAACCACTCGGCCACTCCTCCACTCAGTGCCTCCAAGGCTACTACTCTAGCCTCCAGAACTCAGACTTGTTCTGTGAGATCCAGGAGCTCTCTGCATTGAGTGCATACATATGTCATCCTAAATCTAGCAGAAATTAATTGAAAACCTCCACAGTAATCTCCTATTTACCTGCTTTCTTTTAATACTATAAGGTCCTACCTAAATCTCATAGATGTTAAAGCAAGATGAACTAGCTTTTTTAACTGAAATATAACACAGACTTTTCCAAATAAACCACAAGCTGCCCTCTGTACCAAGGTTTAAGTCATCAAGTGTGCCAGCAAAATAAAATCACTTACTCACAGAGGCTTTATCTACTCTCAGCCTTCCCTCAGAAAAGAGAGTACCCGAGATGCTCCCTTGCTGTAAATCTTGGTTTCTAGAGTAAATGCTTACATCAAGCCCTTTGATGATTAAAACTGGAATTAGTCTGCTAGCATGACCTTGTCAGCTTTTCTACTTAGCTAGAAATTCCTTTG
Organism: Ichthyophis bannanicus; assembly: GCA_033557465.1. Taxonomy (NCBI): domain Eukaryota; kingdom Metazoa; phylum Chordata; class Amphibia; order Gymnophiona; family Ichthyophiidae; genus Ichthyophis; species Ichthyophis bannanicus. The sequence goes on from CM066034.1 coordinate 114,311,036, forward strand.
TTAACGCCTATTAATCTCAGGATAACAGTTTTCTCACCCTTCTGCAGAGAATGGAGCCTTCCTGCTTATGACAGTTAAGCACTCAAAATGCTCGTACTTGTAAACTTTTAAATTCCTGTCTGTTTTCTTTTAGAACTGTAAGAGCCCAGCTAACATTAAGATGAACGAATTAATACAGAACCTCTAAACAAAACTGCTATTTGTCTTTTTAGAGCCTACTTAAATGTAACAGAAGCAAATTTAAAACCTCAAGCTCCTATTTGCCTGTTTTCTTTTAAAACGGGAAAGGCTTACCTAAATCTAATAGAAGTTGATTTTAAACCTCTAAATCAAGCTGAGAACTAGTTTTGCTTTTTAATAAAATAAAAAAACAGACTTTTCCAAATAAACACACAAGTTCCTCTCTATTGCAAATTTTAAGCCACCGAGTTTGCCAGCAAAGTAGTGCTCACTTCCCCCACAGAGGCTTTGTCTGCTCTCATCTTTCCTTATACCAGGTTTTCTATATCTGGACTGTGGTTTGGACAACCATATCGTGATTTGCTGAATGGGTTTTATGTTGGTTTGGCACCATGTTTTCAATGGTCTCTTTATAAAAGAGCCCTTTTCACCGTGTTTGGTTACTGCTTCACTTTTGCAGAGACTGAGTTAAAGCCTAGACATTGTGTGTAACTCTGACTTTAGATGTTTTTGTGTTATGGATTCAGATTAGGTGTACATCTTGTAGAAACTGCTACCTCTTCTGCCTGAGAATGTCAAGCTGCAATGGCTGGACCTCTAGTAGTAGTATTGAATGATTACTGCTAGGTGTCAACTGGTGCCATTTTCAACTTGATGTTCAACAGGACAAGAGATTAAATTGCCTATAGGGACAACCCACTAGGTACTGGGGGTGGGGGGGGGGTGTCAGAGGGGTTCAAAGAGTGGGGCTGTGAATTTCTTTTTTTTTAAGTGCCATCAAGTCAGTGCTGATTCCTGGTAACCCAGCAGCACCTGGGTTTTCTTGATAAGGTTTGGCTGGAAGTCGATTGCCAGACCTTTTCTTCCAAGGCAATTGAGAATAAAGTGACTTGCTCAAGGCCACAAGGAGAAGCAAACCATGATCTCTTGGGTATTAAGCTGTTACTCTAACCGCTAGGCTACTTTGAGTGTTAGAGGTTGGTGTCTGTGATGTTGGAGGGGGGGAGGGTAGGTGGGCTGATACATTCTACCACTAACCTCTTGAAGAGATAGTGAACAGAACTTGTTGCCTACTATCTATGTTATTACAGCTAGGAAAAGACTCCTGGCATGATGGTAATCACCTGCTAAAATACATTTTAATTACCCATTAGATGATGGGGCAGGGAATGGGCAAGTTAGGGTCAGAGTGTTGGCATGTAGAGCATATTGCAGTTAGTGTAGGGGTACAGATCACATGCACACTGTCGATGTGGCAAATTAGCATAGGTGCAAACAATGATACCCTATGGGTGGCTTTAGATGTAGCCACATTAATTGTGAATGCTGCAGCAACCCATTAAGATACAGTTCTGTGTGCTAACTGCTAGAGACATACTGGGAATACCGCCAACAGCACATGCTGTCACTTTCCACTCTCAACATGCAGGAATGCAGACCCTTGCTGGAGCTTTAGTAAAAGGACCCCAAAGAATACCAATAAGCTAAAAGGAAAATATGTAAACATACAAAATTGCATTATGCCACAAGTTCAGTAATGGAATCTGAAATCTTGTTTTCCTGGCTGAGTATTCAAGCAGAGCTTTAACCTCTAATTCACCTGCAAGACTTCTGCAATTAGCTGGTGAATTTTGACCTTGTAGTTCAGGAACTGATGTCTTGTACAGAATTTTCTAAGACTTTGCTCTCATTCTACTAGTCCTGTTTGTATCTGTCCTGACATCCTGCTAGTCTGTGTTTTCAAGGTAGAAATTCTCCACCATCACCGTCCCCAGCTGTTAACCATCCAGTAGCATCTGTTTCTGATTCATCTCTGAAAACCAGTTTTCTGTTAAACTAACCTTCACAATGTGTAACACAGTTAGCTAAAGTGCATTGAGATTTTTAATGAAATAATTATTTTATATAATTTTAAAACTGTACTATATATTTCTAGTTTTCTGTACTTTATTTAGCTGCATGTTTGCTAAGCAGTGCTCATATTTTGAAAGTATGGAGTGGAGGAGTAGCCTAGTGGTTAGGACAGTAATCTGGGATCAGAAAGACTAGGCTTCAGATCCCACTGACTCTCCTTGTGAGCCTGGGCAAGTCAGTTAATTCTCCATTGCCACAGTATCTGATTATAACTTGCCTTGGAAAGATGTGAGCTAAAAATTGCTAGATAAATATTGCATGCACACCTTTGAGTCAATGCTGACCCAGCAGCCCTTGAGTTTTCTTGGCAGTGTGACCAGAAGTAGATTACCAGCCTTTTTTCAGAGGCAATGGAGGATTAAGTGTCAAAGGCCACAAGGAGTGCAAATGGGAATTGAATACTGGTCTTTTAGGTTACAAAGCCAGTGCTCTACCATTAGCCTACTCCTCCACTCCTAATTATTACATGTAGAGAGCAGAAATCAATGTGTGGTATATACAAGAGTCACATGCTATCTGTGAGGGGTATATGCAGCAGATACTTTATTGATTCAAACCCTATCGCATGACAAGGCATTTGCACTTAAGGTCACCTAAGTAGTCTTTCAGTTAAAATCAGCATGCCATTTGGAATGAATTAAAGACAGTGAGAATTTGTGATTTGTGGGGGTGGAAGGGATAGATTTTGGCTTTGGTATTAATGGGTGCAAAGCTGGCCCAAGAGTTTCTACCACCCTAGGCAGGAGACCAGCCAAGCTTCCACCATCATGGCCAATTCTGTCTTCTGGTGGCCCGCGGCAGCATTTTAAAAGTGGTGGTTTGGTGCTGCCGCTTTGGTGCCCGCGGAGGCCATGTGCTTTAACATACATGGCCTGACACATCTGACTCCCTTCTGACAGGAAGTTATTGTAAATTAGAGGGGTATTGAGGTGGTATAGAGAAGGGGTAGCTATGGGGTTATGGGGTTAAAAGGAGGAAGATAGAGGATCAGGTATTATTGCTCGTATAGATTGATAACGGGGTAGTAGGGAAAGGGAAGATGGAGGAAGGCTTATTGCTCATTAATTAATGCACACACAGCTAATCAGAAGTGGCATATGCTGTATAATTTGATTATAGAGGGAGAGTTTACATTTTTTGTTTATTACCGAAACTTGGTTTTCAGTGGGAGAGGGATGACTGGTTCCCTGATTTGTCCTGAGGGCTATTGTTCTGTGCAGGTGGCTCGGGAGGGTAAATCGGGTGGTAAGGAATTGGGTGGTACAGTAGCAATTATTGGGCATAAACACTGAACATAAGAACATAAGAAATGCCATAGTGGGTCAGACCAATGTCCATCAAGCCCAGTATCCTGTTTCCAACAGTGGCCTATCCAGGTCACAAGTACCTGGCAGGTTCCCAAAAAGGCACACAGGTTCCACAATGCTTGTCCCGGGGCAAACAATGGATTTCCTGGGTTCACTTTAATAATGGTTTATGGATCTTTCCTCCAGGAACTTGTCCAAACCTTTTTTAAACCCAGATACACTAACAGCTTTTACTACATCCTCCGGTAATGAATTCCACAGTTTGATTACACATTGAGTGAAAAAATATATTTTCTCTTATTAGTCTTAAATGGGTTATGCTGTAGATTCATCTGATGATGGTGCCAACAATTTGAGAGGCCTCAGTGGGCTGTGAGGTGGTCTTGGTAGGTTTAAAGGGGGGTAGGGTTTTCTGTTGGGAGAGGTGGAGGGAAGAAGGGGATAAAATTATAGAAGATTGGAATTTCATTCAATGATAGTACTGGGAGATTCTAATGCGCCTGTGGGAGAGGAACAATGTTTGCTATTTTATGTGATGAATGATGTGGATTTTGTGCAGTGGGTAACTGAATTCACTCATGTAGGAGGTAATATATTGGATTTGATTTTTGGGTAAAAAGAGGGCATGCAACAGATTGGGTTAGTGGTAGATAAACTTCAGTGAGTTCCTCGTGCCTGATAATTATTGTTTCTATTTGCTTTTTTGTGGTGGGAAGGGGAGAGAAGGTGGAGGGTGAAGTTGTAACTTATAGGAGAGCTAAACCAAAGAGAAGTTATTATGGGAAAAGGCTATTGGTCGGAGACAGGTACATCAGAAGGAGGCTGTGGGGGTTCAGGTTGGGATGGTAGTTTGTGTTGTGTACAGTTTTGGAGGAGGTGACTCCCCTAAAAAGGGTAAGGGCAGATGGAAAAGGGGATAGGTAAGGGGATGGTAAGAGGAGCTTAAAAGTGAAGAGCAAGGTTTGTAGGGGAAATGGCAAAAATTAGGGTCAATAGGATATTTGCAGAGGAGGCAAGATAATATGTATCATTGAATGGTGTAAGAGGCTAAGCAAAAAAAGGTTTTCAGAGAGGGTGGAAGTGATTGAGAATAAGCAGGTGGCAAAACAGTTGTTAGAGAAAAATAAAGAAGGTGAAAAAGGATGTGGGGTGGAGTATGAGCAGCTAATGAACTCTTATGCAGGTAAAGTGAAGAAGCTAAGGAGTGTGGTTGGTAACATGCAGGGAGATGAGGAGATAGTGATGGATGTTAGGGATGAAGAATGGGATGAATTTCTGCCAGTGACTCAGAAAAAGCTGGTGTTGGTGTTAAAATGACTGCATTTTACATGGATGTACTTAGATTCCATTACTGGAAAATTGTTGCAGCAATGTTCGGAGGATATGCTATCATGTAGAAAGGATTTGGTGAATGTCTTGTTTGAGCATGGGGTTTATCCTGAATTGCTGAAGTGGACTATGGTTATTGGACATGTGACAGCGTAAGGCCGATTTCCTCTCTATTGACACTGAAAAAATTTCAAAGAAGGAGGTGATAGTGCAATTAGATGCATATGAAGAGAAAATAGGATTGGACTGGGACAAGCCAGCTTTCGTCGGAGTTCTGAAACAGAATCAGTGATGTTAGTGGTGACTAATATTATGTACCAAGCTAGGAATAAGGGAAAGGATTATTTTGTTGATAACACTTGATCTGTCTGCAGCATTTGATTTAGTGGATGGTGAAAGTCGGTGCAGAGGTGCTGGCAGATGGGAATAAAAGGCATAGATTCAGTCATTTCTACAGGAGAGGCGATTTAGATTTAGGTATGGAGAGGATATGTCATCAGTTAGTCTGCCACAGGGGTCGGCCCTATCTCCAATTTTGTTTAATATCTACTGTTTCTACAGCCCTTGGGAGGAATTATTAGGGCTCATGGGTTTTGAGGTTTCCAGTATGTTCCTGTGGTTATCTTTGGAGCAGGACATATTACAAACTACCCAGAGGTCAAATGAGTGTTTGCAGGATGTATCAGAATGGTTGGTGAATAGTGGTATGGTGTTGAATATGTAGAAATCTGAGGTATTGGTCTGTGGGGATTTGGATTTGGGAACACTGATGGAATGGCTCTGCACTGGAGTCAATGTAAAATGGAAATTAAGGATTTAGGCATACTTATTGATGCAGACTTGATTATGGGTGCTCAAATCTCAAGGGTAATTCAAATAGCTTATGGACACAGGATGAAGTCCAACATCTATGTTCTTGTTTGGATGAGAAGGCAATGCCGACTGTTATGTATGCACTATTGATTTCTATTTTGGACTACTGCAATATTTTGTATGTAGGGTTGCAGATTATATGATTTGAAGATTGCAAGTAATCCAGAATATGGAGGCCTGTGTGTTATCAGGTTAGGGGAGGCAGGTGTTAGTGGCTGTCGTAGTACAGCAACTCCATTAGCTCCCTATTAGAGCAAGGTATTTTTTTATGCTGTCTTTAACTTTTAGGCTTTTTAAGGATGTAAATCTAGGTTATTGCAATAGGTGGCTGTATTGGTATCTACTGGGGAGGGCCTTGAAGTCCAGTCAGAGTTCACGTTTGGTATTCCTGCACATGCAGAGGTAGAGGGGGGGAGCCTTTGTAGTATCAGCAGCACCTATGCCTTGGAATAAGTTGTTTGGTAGGTTAAGACAGGAGCAGGATGAGGCTAGGTTTTTCATATCCATGTTAGCAGTGCTGGAGATTAATTGGTGGGCAGTTTCATGGGGGTTAGCAATAAGTAGGTGGTGATAGTCTCAATTGTTATATCAATTGCTAAAACAAACAAAGGAAGGGAATCTCCGCAGACACAAAAAGGGGAGGCAAAAAGGAGTGAAAATGAACCATAGCCTCACAAAGATGTTGTTCAAAAGCACGCTTTGCCCATTATCTGCCTTTACCCTACCCATTTCCCTCCCTAAGCAGATAGCATGGAATTAATCACACACTAACTGTTTTGCCCTTCACTTGGTTTGCAGCTCGTTATGCTGTGAGGGCTTGTGTGCATCAGTGATGCTGAGGGCTAAGCTATCGATAGTTTAACTACTGACAGGGTCTCCCAAGATGGACAGGTCTCAGCTGAGGTGCCAGACCAAGACAAACCACCCATCTGGGCAGCAGCAGAATGGGACAGTGTTGGCAGCGGAGGATCACATTTCTGCGACAATGGCAACAACACTAAACTTAAACTGCACAGAGGAAAGGCCTGGCAATCTACTTCTGTATCTTGCCATGAAAACCCAATGAATAGTCACAACAAAACAAATTGTACTATATTGCTGGAAGATGAGACCCCCAGGTCCAAAGGCACTCAACTAGCTACTGGGGAGGAGCTGAAGACTTTTCAGAGTAAAGCCAGCATTTATGATGTGGTTGGATCAAAGCCCTTGGGACGTCTGACTGCTGATATAGCCGAGCATGAAATGAGAGTCAGAAGGTGTAAAGATATCTTACATATTGGGACATGGAACATACAAAGCATGAACCAAGAGAAGTTGGAGGTGGTCAAGAACGAAATGGAACATGTACAACTTGATCTGTTGGGAGTCAGCAAACTGAAATGGACAGGCATCGGGCACTTTGTATCAGATGATCACATGGTCTACTATGTTGGAAATAAAAGACAAAGAAGAAATGATGTTGAATTTATAATAAAGAATAAACTTGCAGTAACTGTAATAAAATACAATGCAGTCAGTGAACACTTAATCTATATTCATCAACACAACTATAGTTCAAGTATATGCCCCAACAACAGCTGCAGAAGAGAATGAATTGATGAGTTCTAAGAACACGTACAAGCTGAAATTGACAGAACATGTAAACAGGATATCCAACATTCAACAAAGAAGATTTCCTAGCTCAGACCCTACCAAAACTCCAAAGAAGCTCCAACAATATTGACGACCTGATCAACAACTGGAACACCACAATTTCCTCAGCATCCAATGCGAAAACAAGCAACAACAGAACCAGACACACCTCCACAAGAGCCCGATGGTTCACCCCCAATCTAAGGAAGCTAAAGACCAAACTCAGAAGAGCAGAAAGAAAATGGAGAAAAAACAAAACAAAGAACGACAAAACGAACTATATGAATGAACTACGCACATACCACACAGAAACGGATAAGGCAAAAAAGTCTTCCATTCAAAGATCATAAACACATCCATAAACAAACCACGAGAACTCTTCAACATCGTCAAAAAACTAACAAAAATACCAAACCACTCCGACCAGCTACCAAACATCCCACCCGAACTACTCGCAAGACAATACAAACAGCTCCATCAACCACAAAATCCACAACTGGACGCTGAGAAAACAACAACAAACCAACCCACCACTATAGCCAGAGACTGGAGCACATTCGAAGCAACCACAGAAGAGGAAATAGCATCCACCATCTCCCGCCTAAATACCACCACCTCCTCTTTCGACCCCTGCCCTACAGAATGGATAAAGAAAACCAAAGACGACCTGAACACACCATTAACCCACATTGTCAATAAATCCCTCAGCCAAGGGCACATGCCAGACCTCCTCAAAACCTCAGTCATTCGACCAACCCTAAAGAAGCACAACCTAGATCCCCTCGATCCCGCCTCCTACAGACCTGTAGCAAGCCTTCCATTCACCGCCAAACTCATTGAAAAAGTAGTCCAAAAACAACTCCAAGAACACTTGGACACCAACAACATACTGGACCCACAACAACATGGCTTCCGCCCACTCCATGGAGTCGAGACCCTCATGGCGTCACTAATGAACACCTTCATCATAGGTACCCAAGTCAAACACTCCGGATTTGCCATGATCTTCCTTGACATATCAGCCGCTTTTGACTCCATCTCCCACAACATCCTCATACGCAGACTACAAGCAATTGGCATCAAAGATACTGTACTCCAATGGTTCATCTCATACCTAACCAACAGACATCAACTGATCCGCACAAACTCATCAACCTCCCCCCCTTCCAGCAACACCAAGGAGTACCACAAGGATCCACACTGTCAGCCATGCTCTTCAACGTCTATCTGCAACCACTCTGCTCAATAATACAGGAAAACAACATTCACTACCACATCTATGCAGACGACATAATGCTCTATGCACCAATTACAACCTCCAACCCATCAAACAAACACTTATCAGAATGCTTCACAGCAGTATCCAGCTGGCTACAAGAAAACAACTTATCCATCAACATAAAGAAAACAGAGGCCATTATAGTAACAAAAGACCCGGATTTCACGCCACCCTCACACCTCAGCATTGGGACCACTCAAATACAAATACAACCGCAGATAAGATACCTGGAAATCATCATAGACCAAGCACTCACACTTGAACAACAAATCAAAAAAACTACTGCTACAATATTTCATAAAGCTAAAACAGCCCAATGCCTCAAACCTCTCCTCGAACCACAAGACTTCAGAACAGTGATGCAGGCCCTAACACTCCCCCACCTGGACTACTGAAATATAATCTACCATGGACTCCCGGCCACCCATACCAACCCACTCCAGACTGCCTTAAACACCACAGCAAGGATTATCCAATCAGCAAAAAAACAGGACCACATCACTCCAATTCTAAGGGAGCTACACATACTCCTTCTGGAAGCACAAATCAAGTACAAGTCCGCTTTACTCACCCACAAAGCTCTCAACCAAACCCAAACCTCCCAACTCCGCATGCTACTGACCCGACCAGCCCACAACAAAACAACCAGACAAACCACCAACAACTCCCTCACCATCCCCCACAAAAGGACAAAATGCAATCAACGAACCTGCAACAGAGCCTTCGAACTGTACGCACCATCCATCTGGAACTCTCTACCGAACCACATCAGAAACAACAAGGACCCCCTATCATTCAAGAAACAACTAAAAACCATAATATTCCAGGAATACCTCAGACCAGAATCAAACACCCACCAATGAGACTGTAGCTCAATGTCTATGTCTATGTCCCAAATATTTGTCAAAATCATGAATGTTGGCCCGCCTGGTGACGGCACATACCCTAGAATTGATTATTGTCCCTCCCCCCCTCGTTCAATGTTCCACCGCTTTGACCCGGTGAAAAGCGGGATATAAATACAGCTAAATAAAATAAATAAATAAATAAATCCTGATAGTCATGGGTGACTGGAATGCAAAGGTTGACAACAAAGAAGAAGGCAAAGTGGTTGGAAAATATGGATTTGGCAACAGAAATGAAGCTGGAGAAAGACTGATAGAATTCTCCAAGACCAACGATCTATTCATCTCAAACACCTTCTTCCAGCAACACAAGCAGTGACTGTACACATGGACATCACCCAATGGATTGTACAAAAATCAAATTGACTACATCTGTAGAAGTCAATAATGGAAAATCTCTATAACATCAACAAAGACAAAACCTGGAGCTGACTATGGTACAGATCACCAACTACTAGTATGCAAACTCAAGCTAAAGTTGAACAAGCCACTCATGAATGTAGCAAAATATGACCTTGAGAAAATACCACTAGAATTTAAAGAATGCCTGCAAAATTGATTTGCTGCTTTAGATACAAATGACAGAACTCCAGAAAAGTTACGGAATGACATCAAAAAGGTTGTGTTGGAAGAATGCGAGACGTCTCTACAAAAGGTAAAAAAGCAAAAACTGCCAAAATGGTTGACGGAAGAAACCGTGAAAATTGCCCAGAAATGCAGAAAGGCTAAAGCCAGAGGAGAACGAAAGACAATCACAGAACTCAACAGAGATTTCCAACGTGCAGCAAGACAGGACAAGGAAAAGTACTACAATGACACATGCAAGGAAATAGAAGCAGAAACTATTAGAGGAAGAACAAGATCAGCTTTCCTAAAGCTACGAGAGTTAAAGAAAAAATTCCAGCCTCGAATTGGAATGTTAAAAGATGCTCATAGTTCTATGTTGAATGATGCTGAGAAGATCAAGAAAAGGTGGAAAGAATGTTGTTGTTAAGTGCCGTCGAGTCGGAGTCGACTCATGGCGACCCTCTGGATAGCTATCCTAAATTGTGTTCGGTCTTCAGTCAGGCGGCTCATGGTTGACAGACTGGTACCCGTAGCTGCTGTTATTGTATCAATCCATCTCATTGCTGGCCTTCCTCTTTTGCGTTGACCTTCTATCTTGCCAAGCATGATGTCTTTCTCTAATGATCTCTCTCTTCGCATGATGTGTCCAAAATATGAAAGTCGAAGTCTTGTCATCTGAGCTTCTAAAGAAAGCTTAGGTTTGATCTCCTCTAGTACCGACTGGTTTGTTCTTCGGGCAGTCCATGGTATACACAGTATTCGCCACCAGCACCATAATTCAAAGGCATCAGTTTTCTTCCTGTCTGTCTTTTTCATTGTCCAGAAAGAATATACAGAGTTTTTATATGATAAAGATCAAGTGGACCAACAGCCGTTTCAACCTGTACCTTATGATCCGGAACCATTGGTGATGAAAGAAGAAGTTGAAGCAGCATTGAAAGCCTTATGAAAGAACAAAGCATCAGTATTACAGGAATCTGATGCAGCTATTACCATACCTAAAAGGCTCTGTTAAGAAATTTGGAAAGCAACATCATGGCCAACTGACTGGAAAAGATCTGTGTTTATACCAATACTAAAGAAAGGTGATCCAACTGACTGTGGGACAATCGCTCTGATCCCACATGCCAGCAAGATTCTACTGAAGATTATTCAACAGAGACTTCAACCATACCTGCAACGAGAACTAACTAAAGTGCAAACAGGGTTCAGGAAAGTGCGAGGAACGAGAGACATCATCGCAGATGTGAGATGGATCCTTGAAAAGACTAAACAATATCAAAAGGATATCTATTTGTGCTTTATCAACTACAGCAAGGCTTTTGACTGTGTAAACCATGGGAAACTCTGGGCCACATTAAGAAGCATGGGTATACCAGAACAGCTAATTGTTCTCTTGCACAATCTTGCATTGATCAAGAAGCAACAGTTCGAATGGAATAAGGAGAAACAGAATGGTTTAAATTAAGCAATGGTGTACGATAAGGCTGTATACTTTACCCCTACCTGTTTAATTTATATGCAGAACAAATCATTAGAAAAGCAGAATTGTATGAAGACAACAGAGGTGTGAAGATTGGTAGAAGACTCATCAACAACTTTTGCTATGCTAATGATACCACATTTCTGGCTGAAAGTGAAGATAATCTGAAACATGTGCTTCTCACGATCAAGGAACATAGTCTCAAAATGGGCCTGTACCTTAATGTAAAGAAGACAAATATCATGGCAAATGGGAAAATCAATAAGTTCATCGTTGAAGGAGAAGAAATTGAAATCATGGACAACTTTAATCTTCTTGGATCAGCTATCAATAAAGAAGCAACAAGCAGTCAAGAAATCCAACGATGCATTGCTCTTAGCAGAATGGCCATTAAAGACCTAGACAAGATTCTCAAGAGCAGAGATGTCTCTCTCCATGCAAAGATTTGACTCATTCAAGCCATGGTATTTTCAGTAGCATCATATGAATGTGAAAGCTGGACAGTGAAAAAGATAGACAGGAAGAAAATTGATGCCTTTGAATTATGGTGCTGGCAGTGAATACTGCATATACCATGGACGGCCTGAAGAACAAACAAGTCAGTACTAGAGGAGATCAAACCTAAGCTTTCTTTAGAAGCTCAGATGACAAGACTTTGACTTTCATACTTTGGACACATCATGCGAAGAGAGAGATCATTGGAGAAAGACATCATGCTTGGCAAGATAGAAGGTCAACACAGGGGCGGAGCCTGGTTGTTGGTCAAGATGGACATGTAAAAGCTGAGTTCCGGAAGGCAATTGGCAAGAATCCTGACTTCTGCTGTCTTTAATCAATTAGTTACTACCTACTTGGCTATTATTAGATCCCGGACATGTCAGGCCCCAAACCGACGCGGCTGGACTACCAAGTTCCTCAAAACGCCAGCGCAAAGAGAACGAAAACGGAACCTCTCTTTCCTAACAAGATGATGGTCATCCGAGACTGTCCTGAGACTTTGCAGGAGCTCCTGGCTGAGATTCGGGCAGTCAAAGACCTGGTCAAGTCTAACGGTGAGTCACTATGTGCAATGCAAGAAGATATCAATGCTTTCAGAACTTCCTTGGAGGCAATTACGACTTGTTTGGAGAAGGTGGAGGGCAATGTGGCATCACATGGGGAAAGGCTCAAGGCTGTTGAGAAGCAGGCCAAGCTGATACGGTCACTACAGAGAGAGGTGGAAGACGTCAATAACCATTTACGAAGAAACAACATAAGAATATTAGGAGTAACTGAAGGTGCTGAGGGTCCTGATATGATGTCCTTCCTGCAGGCCATGATTCCAGTGTGCTAAAGTTGCAGTTTGTTATGCCATTCAAGATCGAATGCGCCCATACAGTGCCTACTCAGTCCGTGGCTGCGGGTAAGCCTCCATGCCCAATCATTTTAAAAGTTCTACATTTTCAACAAGTAACGGGAGCTGCCAGAGCACTTTCAAATTTGGAATACCAAGGAGACAAACTCCTGTTCTTCACAGTTTCGCAAAGGCGATGATGGATCGAAGGAAACGTTTTCTGGCATTGCATCCACGCTTGTTGCAGCTGCAGGCCCATTTTGGGCTGCTTTATCAGGCCCGCATGAGAGTCACGCTGCATAACCAGACCAAGACCTTTGATGATCCAGGAGAGGTATATGCATTTCTGGAAAATAAGGAGGCAGTGATGATGCGGTGAATTTTATTTCACAGCTTTATTTGATGCAGTTTGCTGGCGCTCAGTATCATGGTGTTTGACTGGTCAAAGGTCATGTAAAGGAGTTCTATTTACACAGAAGTGACGTTTCATCACGCAGTATTATTATGTAACAGGACATCATTTTGTTTTTCTTTGAAGGAAGGCCAGGGTACTTCCTGGTCAAGATTTTTTTTTCTCCTTTCCTTGGCTTTTTCTTTGTTGTTTTCTCTCTCTTTCTTCTTTTGTGTTCTATGTTGTTTGTGCTGTCTACGGTGGTTGAGAGAGGTTTGGAGTTTGGAAGAGCGAGAGGGCCCCTAGTCATTTGGCGGGGTCTCTCAGCTCATAAACTGTTTCGGTGAGGGTAGCCCTGCCATGCAGTGTTGATAGTTAGGGTTTTGGATACATTGTTTTTCTTTTACTGTGGGAGGTAGGGAAAGCGTGATACTTTAAGTGGTAACAGAAATGGGAATGTAGTAGGTCATTTTACCTCCGTGTCTGTCTTGTCCTGGTGGGCTCACCTGCTAATTTTGAGGGTTGTATAGCCTCCCTGGGTTTAATTTGGTGGGTTTGGTGGTGTTTCTCATAATTATGTGTTTTTATTGTGAGTGATCATGTACAGGGGCTAGGACTTAATTGTATCTCCTTTTGTTTGGCTTTCTGTGTTGGGCTATGGGTGCAGTTAGCACTCTGAGGGCGTTTATGATGTTGTTCTACGATGTAAAACTATATGCCACAATTGGGTATGTTTTTGCAACATTTGACAATCAACTTGATCTGTTTTATCAGTATGTCTTCCTTCAAGATAGTTTCACTGAATGTTAAGAGCAAAAAGAATCTTCTATATGGTAAGAAGGAAAGTGCTGGCATCTTACTTTTTCAGGAGGCACATTTGAATGCAAAGGAGTTGTTAAAACTAGGGGCAAATCCATTTTGTCTAGTGGCTTTCACAGCTGCCCAGCATAAGAAAAACGGGGTAGCCATTTTAGTAAGGAAAGCTCTATCCCCCATGATTATTTAAACTAGGTCTGATACTGATGGGTGGTGGACTATGGCTGTCATTAAAATTGGATCCACGGATTTGGCCTTAATCAACGTTTATGCTCCTAATATTGATTGTCCTACCCTTTTTGTGCTCTATTGCAGCCTTGGCACAAGAGGTGTCCAGATATCTGACTAAAGTGGGAGGGGACTTCAACCTCATGATAGACCCATTGATAGGAGTCCAGTGAGAATGGTTAGGGTTTCCAGGGCTCATCCAGTTCTTGTATCTCTAATGCAGGACCTGGGTCTGATAGACATTTGGCGACTGCAGCACCCTACAGATAAAGAATTCACTTTTTTCTCTCCCCCTCATAACTTGTTATCACGCATAGATTTCTTCTTAGTCTCCAAAGGACTTTGTTCTAAAGTTAGTGAGACTTACTATTCATGCAGCTCATATTTCAGACCACTCCGCAATCTCTCTCACATTACTTGATTCAACGAGTTATCAATCTCACTCTCGATGGCAATTTGATAGGACTCTTTTAACCAGTCAGGAATTTTGGGAGACCATCCAGGTGGCCATAGAGGGGTACTTCCAATTCAATCTACCGCAAGATTCCTCGGGGTGGGCCTGGTGAGAAGGTTTTAAGGCTAGCATATGAGCCACTACTACTAGTTTTGCTATAAAGCAGGCTAAACAGCGTAAAGCAGAACTTAGTACACTAGACAAGCAAATTAAAGCAAGTGAACGTATTTTATGCCAGAAATCTGATCCTAACATTTTGATAAGACTGCAATGTCTTAGATTTAAATATAATTTGATTTTGACCACAGAGGCCTCACAGAATATTCAGGGGCAGAAAGGACGATATTACTTAGAGGGTGATGGAGCTGGATGACTGCTAGCCAACTCCCTAAAGAGTCGTAAGGAATCTTCGCAGAGTGCAGCTCTAAAGGATCCCGAGGTGCAACAATTGATTGTCAAAGATCATGACATTTGCCAATTCTACGCCAAGTTATACTTCCCAGAAATTGATTTTTCTGCAAAGGAGTTCGATAGTTTACTAAAGAATGTCCAAAGGCTGGTGTTACATCAAGAAACTGTTGCGGGATTAGACAAGCAGATAATCATCATGGAAATCATCCAGGCTATTGACTCTACACAAACTGGCAAGGCTGCCAGACCAGACGGTCTGCCAGCTGAATTTTAAAATTTCCAAATTTTTAAGGCCATACCTTCAACAATATTATAGAATGCTTCTTGACAATGTGGCACAGACTGGAGTGTTTGCCTCTGCAAACATTGTTGTCCTAGAAAAACCTGGGAGGGACCCTCAGCTCTTCAGTAATTATCGTCCAATTTTGTTGTTGAATGCAGACTACAAAATGTTTGTGACAATTGTTGCTGGGCATCTCTCCAAATTGATCCCTTCCTTGATACACCCAGACCAATGCGGCTTTACTGAGGAACATTCGACAGCCAATAATGCCAGTGTGCATTGTCATGTCCTGGAAAGTGCAAAGGAAACACAAGACCCTCTTGTGGGACTCTCATTAGATGCAGAGAAAGCGTTTGACCGGTTGGAGTGGCCTTTTTTGTTTGCTGTTTTGAAGTGGTTTGGATTTAGTGATGGTTTCTGCAATCTAATTAAACTTATGTATGCTAGACCGAGTGCAAAGATTTCTGTGAATACAACTCTGTCTACAGAGTTTCTTCTAGGGTGGGGTACCCGGCAGAGTTGTCCTCTTTCCCCTATTCTCTTCAATCTGGCCTTGGAAGCTTTGACCTTATTAATAAGGCAAAACCTTGGGCCAAAATCTGTCACCTTCCCCCTGAACTCAAGAGTATGTAGAATAGATATGGAGACATTTCCCTTTGTATGGGAACCTAAGATGGTGAAATATTTGGGAGTTCACTATTGTTACCCACTTAGTGTAACCCTACAGCACAATGAAGAAGAGCTCCTAAATACAGTTCATAATATAACAGCAAAGTTGTTGCCAGTCTACCTTTCCTGGTGGGGTTGTCTTGAAGCTATAAAAATGACTATCACTCCTAAAGTGAATTATATATTAGAGATGCTACCTGTCTTTCTCACAAGTAAAGTGTACTGTCAAATTGAAAAGATTCTGGTCCAATTCCTATGGAAAAATAAATCACCTAGAATGGCTCTTAGGAAACTCAAATCTAAAAAAGTGGAAGGGGGGGGGGGTGAATTTCCCTGATTTCCAGGCCTATCACAGTGCTTTTCTGCTAAAACAAGGATCACAATGGGTGGAAGAGGCCGTAGGTATATGCCCAATATGGCTTGAAATAGAAGAGAGATTGAGTGTTCCTCTCCCCTTGAAAGTTCTCCCTGGCATGGTGTCTGTCAGGAGGTTGAAGTCTCATAGAACCATATCGGACATTCAGAAGGCTTTTCAGCAGTTAGCAAATGCAATTTCCAAGGAAGATTGCTTATTGAATGTGATGCCCATCTGGCATAGTCCCTTTTTTTTTTTTTTAAATTTTATTTATATCATTTTAAACACAAATACAAGAAAGTTCACAGAACGATCTTGGAGAAAAAGAGAAAATACAATTAGTAAATAACACAGCAAGAAAAATACAAATTAGGAATACTGAAACCAGCAACAATATATTTGCTCACACTAGCCCACAAATACGGAGAGGTGGAAAAAAAGAAGAAACTAACACATTTTAAGCACTAAGAGAACAAGCAATCAAGGCAACCGATAACCCAGGGTATACATTAAGTGAGCTCAGGGGAGGCCCCTATAGAGGATTCCAGCCGGCGAGCTGAAATAAAAGCTACCAATTGAGAAGGGTCATAAAAAATATAAGAAACAGAGTGATATTTCACTAAACATTTACAAGGGTGTTTCAGAAAAAACAGCCCCCCAACTGTAGTACTCCAGAACGCAATATAAGAAATTCTCTACGCTGCCTCTGAGTTTCTCTAGATAGGTCCGGATAAATCCGGACCAACAAACCTTTAAAAGGCAATTTCCGCTTCCGAAAGAAAAGCCTCAGTAACCACTCTTTATCTGACAATAATGCAAAAGTAATTAACAAAGCAGAAGGGACAGAAGGCTCACTAGAAGAATTTTCTAACAAGTCAGTAACATTCAAAACATTTGCCTGATCTAGATCCCCACCAATATTCACTAACCCAGGTGAAAGCTTCCACTTAGGCAAATAATAAATCTTTACCAAAGGTGGCACTAACTCAGGGGAAACCCCCAGCACCTCTACCAAATATTGCTTAAACATTCTAGGAAAATTCTAGGAAAATTAATTAATCTTAAATTATTAGCTCTTGATAGATTATCCAAATGTTCTAACTTAACATTCACCGCAGAAAAGTTATTTTTCAGCGTATCAGACTGTTCTTCCAAAGCATCCACTTTCCTCCGATACTCCCCAACTTCTAATTGCAAACCTTCCACCTTCTTCTCCATATTCTCCAAAGCCACCACTGAGTCATTCATCTTCTGAGTTACAGATGCAATCCTTGGGGCCAAGGCTTCTCCCAAAGAGAGAATAGCTTGCCAGATAGACTCCAGGGTGAAACTGGGTGGCCGCTTCATAGAAAACACAAAAGCAGAGTCCACAGGCACCGCAGCTTCCATTCTTGTCGTCGGCTCACCTCGGGATAGCTTGGGAGCAATCGGCGTCGAAGCTGGAAATGTGCTGTGCAGCCCGTCGGCTACACTCCCAATGCCCCTCTGTCCTGAAGCTTCGGGCCCTCTCAAAGCTCTATCCAGCTCCTCCATCGAGGGGGGGTCAAGCTCCAGAAAACCAACAGGAAGAGGCTGGTTCTGCTGTATCTTCGGCGCTGGGCTCAGCGTGGACATAGTTGAATTTGACGCAGCCATCGAGTCATCCGGCTCCTGTACAGCTGCAGTTCGAAAAACTTCCCCACCAGACACCGGGTCGCGAGCCGTGCGACGAACAAAAGTGTCCAAAGGACCAAAGGCAACTGGCGTAGAGGTAACAGAGGGTTGAGAGGGCTTAACACCCCCTTTCCCCTTACGCTTTCTCCCCATAGAAAGCACAAACTCACTCAGTGCAAACGGCTGCCGCCATCTTGGGTTCACACCTCCCGCATAGTCCCTTTTTTAAAATTAATCAAAGCTCATTTGCATGGCAAAAAATGTTTTAGCAAGGGCATTTGGAGTGTTGGCCAACTAATATTAGATGGCAAGTGGAAACCCTTTTCCATTTTGCAAAGTGAATTTGATCTACTTCAGTCACTATATTTCCAGTGGATCCAGCTGAGGCATTGTATAGAAAAATCACAGTTAGATATTACTTCATTGGCTGACGACTGGGGGTTAATGAACAAGATAAGTTCTATATGTATGACCTCTGGGGTGGATTCCCAATATTATAAATTAGTGGCTCAGAACAATAGTTCTCAGATCATTGGAGTTCAACGAATATGGGAACATGACAGTGGAGAAGCCCTCTCTCCCGAAACTTGGACACAATTCTGGGGTAAAGTAAATAGGGTTTCTCAGTCTGCCTCTGTCTCACAAGTTTTGTACATTTTTGCACACAGAGCACACTTTACCCCAGTAAAGGTTGCTAAATGGGATAAGGCAGCTGGGAATGAGTGTTGGTCTTGTCGGGGAGATGTCGGCACTTTTACACATGTGATGTATGATTGCCCTACATTCAGTCTTACTGGATTTCAATATGGAATCATATTCAGGAGGTACTGGGATTTTGGGCCACTCTCTCTTGGTCTGTGACCATCTTTCGATCCGCAACTGACATCTCATTGGTACTGACGAATTGTCAATTTTTGCTGGACTTCATGCTGGGAGTGGCCCTACATCTTGTTATCTCTAATTGGAAACATACTGCAGAGCTTAGTTGGCATGAATGGTGGAACCGCTTGTGCTTATGCTGCAAATATGAACAAATACCACGGTGTGGCAAACCCTCACTCTTCTTAAGTGGAAACCCCTACAGAAATACATTTCTAAAGCGAGATATGAGATATAATAAAGGGTTATTAATCAATCCTCGTGCCACTTAGGTTATGGAGTGGTGATCTTCTAAAGCCCTTATAGGCATGGTAGGCCCTCAGCTGTGTTGTTTATATACCACCTGATGATCGCATGTTGGTGGGAGGGATAGTGTAGGGCGGGCTATGATTTCATGTTACAGAGAAGAATCATGTTTTTCAATTTACTGTAATTTTGTTTTCTTTTTTGTTTGTATTCTGTTGGGAAATATAAATAAAGAAGTTAAAAAAAAAAGGTCAACACAAAAGAGGAAGGCCAGCAATGAGATGGATCGATACATTAACAGCAGCTACGGTTACCGATCTGTCAACAATGAGCCGACTGACTGAAGACTGAACACAATTTAGGACAACTCTCCAGAGAGTCACCATGAGTCAACACCAACACGGTGGCACTTAACAACAACAACAACAACTGATTTTCATTCTCGCTAACTGCTGGCTTGGCTCCATGCATGCTAGTTAAACTATCTCAACGAGTGTTAACAGCACAGTTTAGTAAACATGCTCCTTAATGCTCTTGGCCAGATGTAATACATAAATATAAAGAAAGATAAACATTACTGGCCCTTTTGCTAAACTGCAATACAATTTTGCAGTTACTGTATGGTAATTGACAAAATTACCACACAGTAACTGCAAGCCCTCTGCGTTAACGATTAGGGGCATTCTCTGCTCAAACAGTTAAAGTCACATTTTAGAAAGGCCATGTATGTAGGTACAATCTGGGATGTTAAGTCAAAATGTCTGACATCTCATGGGAGGAGCAGTGGTGAAGGTGGGCACATGTAAGTGTTTTCTAAAATCAGCCCATCTTCACCATTAAAGATAAACATCTCCATAGGATAGAAAAGACATGGGGATCACAATTATCCCCAAACATAAGAAAGTTTCAAGGCAATTTCAGAAATGTATCTGATATGGATAGCCGCAGGTCTAGCAACATAGACATGTTTATGTTTAATAAAATTTGATTGACCGCCCTTCACAATAAAATCAGAGCGGTTTACAATACATAAAAACCATTAAAAAAAAGTAAGGCACAAGGCCAGTAAAAGAAAAGGAAGTTACATTTTGTAAAAGGGAAAGACGGAAAGGGCAAGAGAGGGTGGGAGGAGAGGAGTAGAGCTATAGAGAGGGGGGAGAAGTGGGGAGGTTAAAGGCTAGAGAAAAGAGGTGGGTTTTTAGCTGCTGTTTAAATGCTGAGTGGGAGGGTTCTAATCGGATAGCAGAGGGGAGGGAATTCCATAGTGCGGGACCTATAAAGAAAAAAGCTGAAGAGCGGGTGGATTGCAATTGCAAGTGAGCGGCAGAAGGGGGGGGGGGGAAGGATTAGCCGGTTTTGGGGGAAGGAGCGGGGGGTATATCTGGGAGTGTGGAAGTGGATTAAGTCAGCTAGATATTGTGGGGAGTTAGTGTGGAGGGCCTTGTGAACCAAAGTAAGTAGTTTATATTGGGAGCGGAAGGGAACAGGTAACCAGTGTAAGTGGATAAGAAGAGGGGTTATATGGTGAGAATGAGATGAGTGAGAGAGAAGGCGGGCTGCGGTATGTTGGATTCTTTGAAGACGGTGTAAATGAGAGGAGGCCAAACCAATAAGAATAGAATTAGCAAAATCAACCCTGGACATAATAAGAGAGAGAAGTAGGGTAGATAAGGCAGAAGACGAAAGAAAAGGGCGGATAGCACGGATTTTTGACGCAGAAAATAAAAGGAAGTTTTAGTAATGTGTGAGATATGGGCGTGAAAGGAAAGATCTGAATCAAAGAGAACACCAAGATAGCGAAAGGTAGTGACTAAGGATATGGGAGTGTTGGAAAGGGATGGAGCTAAGGAAGGGGGGGGGGGTGATCATAGGGGAACCAGATAGCAGTGGTTTTGGCCAGATTAAGGTGAAGGCAGTTTTGGGTTAACCAGTGGGTGACAGCAGTGAGGCAGTTGTTAAGAGGGGTCAGATCAGGAGAAAGTGGGGAAGTCTGGTGAAGAAGAAGGATGTCATCGGCGTAGTAAAAAGCAGAGATCCCAAATTGTTGAATGACAAGTGTGAGGGGTACCAGGAAAAGATTAAAGAGAAGGGGGGCCAGGACAGAACCCTGGGGAACCCCACATGGTAAAGGGAAGGGGGCGGAAGGTAGAAGAGAGGGTGACGTGGCTAGTACAGAGGCAGACCGAGCGTGAAGAAAAGAGTGAAACCATTTAAAGACAGTGCCGTGAACACCAGCTTCGCGGAGACGAGCTAAAAGAAGAGAGTGATCGACCAGATCGAAAGCCGCCGAAAGATCAAGTGCTACCGCAACCGAGATATCACCCCGATTGTGAGCCACATGCAAAGAATTTGTGAAGGCAAGAAGAATAGTTTCGACGCTGTGACCTGGCCGGAAAACTGATTGGCGGGGGTGAAGATAGTTGGTGGAGTCTAGATGGTGCGAGAGTTGTGCGAATACAATCTTTTCCAGAAGCTTAGAGAGAAATGGAAGGTGTGAGACGGGCCGATAGTTTAATGGATCGAGAGGGTCAAGGGAAGATTTTTTGAGAATTGGGTGGATTAGGGCGTGCTTCCAAGGAGTGGGGAAGACACCCGAAGATAGACTGTTGTTTAAGATGGAAAGAATAGGGGGAAGAGACAAGAGAGAGGGTGTAAGGAGCCATGATGATGGGATGGAGTCAAGGGAGCAGAAAGTCTTATTAGAAGTAGAGATGAGTTTATGAAGTTCGGCTGAGGAGGTTAGGGCAAAAGTAGACCAAGTATGAGAATGTAAGGATAAAGGGGGGGGGGGAAGCTGTAGGGGGGGGGAGGAGATGGGTGGGGGGAAGAATGGCAATGATGCTCTTAAAGAGCTGACTTTGGAACTGAAGGTGGAAGCTAGCATAGAGGGGGGTGGAGCGGAAGGAGCAGGCATGGAGGTGGGGTTAGGGTGAAGGGAAGTGAGGGACCGGAGTGTGGAGTAGAGGTGCCGGGTTTGATTTGGGGCATTGGTGATAGCATTGGAGATAAAGGTACGCTTAGCCTGAAGGGTTTGGGAGCGGTAAAAGGCGTGATGAGTTCTGAAAGAGGACAAGGCAGCTGGGGATGGATTTTTGCGCCAGGAACGTTCAGCTTTACGGAGTTGGGACCGAAGAAGACGGAGGCCGGAATGGAACCAGAATGGGGATGCGCATCTCTCAGCACATGCATTTCTTTTTATTTTATTTTTTTAACAGTTGTTTTATACTGCTTTATCATTTCATTCAAAGCAGTTTAGAATGTAACTTAAACTTGGTAATGTACGTTAAACAGGGACATTAATAACTTGGATTTTTCTGAGACAATGGAAAGTTACGTGACTTGCCCAAGGTCTCATGTCCTAGTCTGCAATTTCACAAGCACAGATGTGCAGTGGTGTAGCAGCCAAGGACAAATGTCTGTTTACCTGAATGCCTTTTTGGAGTAGTAAAAATTACTGGGGGAGTGAGAGGACTTTTCCTTTTTCTCTGTACAGATCATTGGTTGCCACAAGTACTTTGCAGATGCCAATTCATGCATGGAGGGGGCATAGACATGAAAGTGTCTGCCGTTGAATCCAAATGTGCAGTGCCTAGCAGACCTCTAGCATGCCCCCAGGTGATATGGACATGATCACGCAGGACACATGTAAACTCAGAGTGTTCTAAAATGGCTCTTGGGACTTTGATGTGATTCACACATCTGAATGGGAATCATGAAAAGAGCTTCAAAAATGACCCCTTAAAGCACAGACAGTACATGAACCATGCATTAAGAGGGTGATTCTAGAAACTCCTGCACCGGTTAGTGCACATTGTCAGAAAGCCTTTGACAAGTTCCTCATGAGAGACTCTTGGGGAAATTAAAAAGTCATTGAATAAGGAGACAGTGCACTGTGGTGGATTAGGAGATGGTTAAAAGATAGAAAATGGAAAGTAGGGCTAAATGGCCAATTCTCTCAATGGAGAATGGTGAATAGTGTAGTACCCCAGGGATCTGTACTGGGCCCGCTGCTTTTTAACATATTTATAAATGACCTGGAAATGGGAATAACAAGTGAGGTGATCAAATTTGCAGATGACACAAAATTATTCAAAGTTATTAAAACACAAGAAGATTGTGAAAGATTAGAAGAGGACCTTGATAAACTGAAAGACTGGACATCCAAATGACAGATGAAATTGAATGTGGACAAGTGCAAAGTTATGCACCTAGGAAAGAACAACCCAAACTACTGTTACACAATGCAAGGTTCCACATTAGGAATCACCATGTAGGAAAAGAATCTGGGCATCATCATGGCTAATACGTCGAAACCCTCTACCCAGTGTGCAGCTACGGCCAAGAAACAAATAGAATGCTAGGAATCATAAGGAAAGGAATGGAGACTAAAACAAAGGATATTATAATGCCTCTGTATCGTTCCATGGTGCGACCGCACCTTGAATATTGTGCACAATTCTGGTTGCCATATCTTAAAAAAGATATAGCAGAATTAGAAATGGTACAGAAAAGAGTGACCAAGGTGGTAAAGGGGATAGAAGGATATCCCTATGAGGAAAGGCTTAAAAGGTTAGAGCTCTTCAACTTGGAAAAGAGTCGGCTAAGAGGAGATATGATAGTGGTCCATAAATTAATGAATGAAGTGGAGCGGTTAAATGTAGATCAGTGGTTTACTCCTTCAAGCGAGTAGAAAGAACATTTAAGACATATCAGTGAAAATATTTTTTTACTCAATGCATAATCATACTGGAATTCAAACAGAGGATGTAGTAAAAGCTGTTAGTGTAGCTGGATTTAAAAGAGGTTTGGATGAGTTCCCGGAGGAAAGGTTCCTATACTATTATTAAAATGGACCAGGGATATCATCTGCTTACACCTAGGACTAGCAGCATGGAATCTGTCTAGCTTTTGAGAAACTGACACGTACTTATGACCTGGATTGGTCACTGTTTGAAACAAGACACTGGGCTTGATGGACCCTTGGTCTTATCCAGTATGACACATCTTATATTCTTATGTTCCTATGGTCAGTTATGCCAACTCTGGAGCAGGTGTAGCTATGCACACCTAGATTTTGAATAAAACATACATGTAAGATATAATATTCTATTACTGATGCACGTAAACTTGGGTTTCACCTATGCTCTGCCCAAGCTCTGCTCTTGTTGACACCCTAACAGGGTAATAGGTCTTACGAGTGCTCTTACAGAATAGTGACCACCTAAGATGCCCATCCACATGCATAAATCCTTTAGAAGAGAGACTTATATGTGCTACTAGCATATAGCTTTCCACATATCCTTTATAGAATTACCCCCTAAATGAAAGAGAGCGTGGAAGCAGTTAACATCACCTGACGAGGTGGCATTAAGGGATCTGCATTATACTGTATGCTGAGTTAAAGTTAATTTACATTAAATGACATGTTTACTAAACTACCAACTGTTAATGTGGAGTTTGCCTCACATTGAAAATGCCACTCTGTTCGTGCAGGGTCCAGTGATAAAAATCATACCTTAACTGGTTAGCATATGACTGAGCAGAACTGTAACATGGACATTGAAAATGCATCACAGTTAATTCGGTGTTATGGGTGCATGCTACCCACAAATGTTGCAGTTAGTGTGGGTGCACTTAAGCCTACCTCAAAGTGTGGTGGTAAGTGCACTTGCATGCCAGTTGGAATGATGCAGCATGTTACCAACGTGCTAATGAAAGGGGGATGGATGCACATGTCCTGCAAATTTATCATGGGCCTCCACAATAGTTTTGCGGCTCAAATACATGCTAACAACATAACCCCTTAGGGCCCGATTCCATCCCGCATTTATATCCCCTCTGTGTGTCCGTTCTGAATGGACGCACAGAGGGGATCGCGAGTCTGATCCCCCCGGGGCACGTCTAGCCCCAAGGGATCAGAATCACGATCAGGCATGTACATGCAGGCCGGGATTGTGATTCGGTCTGGCCTGCACGTATATGCACAGCCCGACTAATTCAGTCAGGGCTTTTAAATGGAGCCACGGTGCCATGGCGTCATGTTGCCATGGCACCGCGGCTCCATTTAAAAGTCACGATGCCAGATGCCAAATAAAAGTATTTATTCCCCACAGCCTGACCCATGATCTGGCCTTCTAAGGCCAGAGTCAAGCTGCATGGAATAAGCCCTTGCCCCTCCTGCCCCGTCCACGCCCCAGAGTGTTCACAAAATCATGTCCAGAGAAGTTATTCCACCTCGGAGGTGGAACAACTTCCCCGGATATTTCGCCGGCCCTGAACATACAGGACCAAGATTAGAATCGGCCTTGTACATCCAGGGCCAGCGACCACCCACTGCCTGCCCAGACTCCGCCCCCAGGCCACCCTTCCCCACTCCCATCTAACTTCCCCGCACAACCGGTGGGGAAGTTAGTTGGAGGCAGCAGCCAGCACAAATAGTGGGGATGGACATCCCATCGGGCCGACCAGCCCAGCTATTCATAGCACAGAATAACCCCCTTAGTGTTCGTAGTATAAGTAGTTTTATGTTATGATTTTATTTTAACTTTTTATTGTATGCTTTCTTTCAGTTCTGTACATCTTGATTGTCCTTTGAAAGACAATTAAGAAAATTACCATAATAAATACATAAACAATCTCTGAAATCTGCATTTAAAAGAAGGGCCATAAAGTCACATCAGTATATCTCTGAATAAAAATTCCATTTTTTCATTTCAGTCAGTAGAATTTGCCCTTTTTGGCAGCTGGCTTCTGAGATTCAGTGATCCCATTCAGTACAGTATAGAATTCATCTGAAACTCAATATTACAGCTGCTTAAAGCTACCGCCTTCAAGAATAAGATGCCACAGTTCAGTGAAAATTACTGCAGTTCAGGCTTAATCTAAGGTAAATCCCTACTAATGGAATTCCTTTTGCAACCGTGAATTTCATTTAAAGAACGATTTAGTGGTGTAAAGAGATAGGGGACCTCATTCACTAATGTGTGTTAATGCACATAAATGCAATTCAATGTATTTTAAATAACACCGATCTTCAATAGGTTCTATTTACTATGACCAGGTTTACTAACATGCACTTACCATTAGCACAGAGTTTGCAGTGTGTGGTAAGTGTGCCACTCTAGCAGCATGGGTCCCTGCGCTAAAAATCTCATGATAACTAGCCGTGAGCTAGGCTGGCAGAACGTGGGTGTTGATAATGCATTGCAGTTAGCATGGCCATTTTGGGCTTGTGATAATTGTGGATGTTGCCGTTAGTGTAGGTACACGTAGCGCCACCTCACTGATGGTGTTAAGTGCCCCCATGTGCCGGTTAGCTCAGTACCACATGTTAGCAACTCACTAAAACAGGGGAATAGAGGCACATGCCTCCTAAAGTTAGTGAAGACCCCATGCTAGTTTTTTGTTCTACCGGCCCCGTCTATGCCCTTAACTCAAATTAATGCATGTTGGTATGTACTAATGTGAAGTAACTAGTTTACACTGACAACAACACCCAACGTTTGTAGGAAACCATATGAGGATAATACATTGTTTTCTGTAGTATTTTATTTTATTTTGAAATTTCTGCTTATTGCACTACATTGAAAAGACATGAATAACAGAAAATATAAGAAACTAATTCTTCCAACACTTAACTCTCTCCAAATAACAACGTTTGTGAGATGATCTTCGAGCGTAACACCTAGGGGCATGTTTACTAAAGAACATACAGGCAGTGCATGTTTCAGCTGTGAATTTAGCATGGAGGCTTGCACCAGTTTTGTGGGGCATGTGTAATCATCCCTCTGGCATTGGTGCCTTGGTAACATGTGGCACCGTGCAATCCAACAAGTAGTTGCACTTAATGCCACCCATTGAGGTACCGCTAAGTGCACCCATACTAATGGCAACGTTCCTGATTAACACACACATCCATAATGCCCACACTAACTGCAATGTACATAAAAACACTGTCAACACCCATATTCTGCCCTCAATCCACCCACTTTCTGCCCAATCACGTGCTACCAAGTTAGAATGGAATTTATAGTGAGGGGCCCCATACTAACCTTTAGTGCAGCATGCTTACCACATGCTAAACCTCACACTAATGGTTGGCATGCTTTTGTAGACATAACTCCTATAAATGGCCCGACCAACACCTGACTCAGCCATAATTCCATTTACAGCTGGGAAGGGTCTCCGCTCAGGAGGGTTTAAAATATCAACAAAAGATTAGTGAAAAAAAAAACAAAACCCTGAAAAATAAGGGATCCAAATCTCTTAAAGCAATAAGAACAACAAAAAATAGCAAAATCAATAGGCAAGTGTAAATAAATAGGTCTTTATAAAGCTTGTAAAAATTGAATTGATCAGTGTCAGCATGAAATTCATATGGCAATCGCTTCTTAAACATAGGGACAGCAGAACAGAAGATATTCTTCCTACTCCTTAAATGATGACCCTTCCAGGAGGAAAGCCTGTGAAGAACACAGTAGTCGACCTGGCTGTTGGTAGGTTAATGATTTTGTGAGATAGCTAGGAGCTAGACTGTGCAGGGATTAGAAAACCAGACAGTTTAAATTGAGCCCAAATCTCAATTGAAAGCCAATAAAATTTCTGGAGTGTAGCCACGTTCTGAATAAGTTTACAGCATTTGTTAGTTCAGTATGTTGTGACTTATTATTCTATTTGTACCTGACTCAACAGATACTCGTTTTCCAAACAAAGATGAGAATTAGCAAACTAATCCACTAGAGAAGGTAGTACTCCCCCCCCCCCCCCCAGCAAGAGAGTACCTGGGAGAAGCATTTTCTCAGAGATGATCCCACAAGCTGTGCAGCATGAATGGGTATCAAGGATGTGCATGGAAAAAAAGTTCAGGCTCATTTTTGAACTTTTGCCTGATTTTTGGCCATTTTTAAGTTTTATTTTTCACACATTTCTTTTAATAAAATTGCTTAAGGTGCACTAAAACCTTTTAAAGTGCATTAATTGACTAATGCATTCATTTGTAGGTTAACCCACTTTAAATCAATTTGGTGCATGTGATTTTTTAAATCACATTAACAAACCAAATGTGTACAAACAAAAATACATTTTAAAATATAATGCAATGCCCAGGAGGATTTGCTTTCTCAGACCTAGCTGGAAGTGTGGCAGATTCTTCTAGTAAAGATATCCAAAATGGCTCAGCTTGGTTCACAGGGGGCAATTCATCACATCCACAGACAATTAGCTTAGGTTCAAGTTGATCGTTTATTTTCTTTTGATAAAACTGTGACCTTAATTTTCAAGAAAGCAATGGTGTTTACTGAATCTTTTATGTTGATTGGGGAGATGCTGGGATGGAAAGATGCCAATAAAAGCCCTGACTGCCTATATTCTGCAATCTCTCAGCCAGGTCAGGCAAAATATAGTAGATAATCATCAGCAGCATAAAGATAGAGACTGCACTCAAAATCTGGTGTTTGTAATCTGCGCCTCTGGCTATCCGGATAGCGGCAATATTCAATGACTAAGCGGATAGTTAATTTGCATTGACTTAGGACAGCTTTTTACCTGTTCTAAGTTGTGTATATACTTATCCAGAAAGTGGCATGGAAAATAGTCATTATTCAGATAAATGCCATCTCCTCCGCAGCTCCGCCCCTGGACTGCCCCGACACTATGGGGGTTATTCTGAGCCACAAATAGTGGGGATGGACGTCCCATCGGGACAACCATCCCCACTATTCATGCCGGCTCCTGCCCCTGACTAACTTCCCTGCGGTTGTCTGGGGAAGTTAGATGGTGGCAGAGTCTGGGCAGGCAGAGGGCGGTCGCTGACCCTGGATGTACAGGGACGATTCTAATGTCGGCCCTGTACATCCAGGGCCAGCGACATGTGCAGGGAAGTTATTCCACCTCCGAGGTGGAATAACTTCTCTGAATATGATTTTTTAAAGTACCTGGGGCTCAGGGCAAGGGAGCCAAGGGGACATTCCCCGCAGCCCGAACCTGGCCTTAGGAGGACAGATCAGGAGTTGGGCTCCGTGGAATAAACCCCTTTTTCAGGCGGCCAGCATCATGGCTTTTAAATGGAGGCACGTTGCCATGGCATCATGATGCCCTGGCACCGCAGCTCCATGTAAAGGCCCTGACTGTGTTAGCTGGGGACAGTCCTGCACATGCAGGCTGTACAGAATCTCAGTCCTGGCCTGCACGTGATTTGCAATAAAGTACAAATATGAAAGAAGAAGGAAAGGATGCAACAGTTACATTTATCTAAAGAACAAAGACCTGATATTGAAAGGGTTTCCTGCGGTTAGCCGACTTGCTGTGTCAATCCCCTTGTCCAGGATATTCAGCGGCACTAACAGCATTGGTGGCGTTCCCAGGGGTGGAATGGGAGTGGCTGAATATTGTCACTGTCCCGGTCAGCTTCCTGGCTATCCGGCTGATCCTGATATTCAGTGCTAGAAGTCATAATTCAGACATGTTCATTTTGGATCTCTAAAAGAACAGATACTGGAGGATATGAAGGACCAGGTTTGTGAAACCCTTCTTAGACAATATTAATTTAAAATTAAATTAAATTTAAATGTATTAATAGCCCACCTATCATAAATTTCTAGACGAGTTACAATAAAGCATTCAGAATTAAAATACAAAAATTACTATTAACAAATACAGTAAAGCAAAAATGAAATGAAAATGGATTATCAATGGCAGGAAACAGTGATGCTTTTAGCTTTTTTCAAAACATAGATAATCTAACTCAAAAGACGTTTACAATGGAAGAAATTAAATTACGTTTAATACCCGCACCACTCATCATGTGAGATTATTCTTCTTTAAGAAAATACTTACTAGAAAACATAGCATGTAAAATTTAAAGCAAATAGCAATTTCTGTGTCAACTACTATATATTAGCTGCAAGGAAATGTCTCTTTTGTTAAAAGTGCTCTTAATTACCATTTCAAACATACCATGCTGCACCAAATCACTTTTTATTTCAAATGTATAAGTAGTACAATCAAAACCTGCTGAGGTAGATTGTTATAGAAATAGAAACTGGAGAAAATAGCTCGAACATCTTTCTAAATGAACAGATTTTCTCTAAAGAGCAAGAAAGGACATTAATACTGTATGCAGTGAAATCTTGACTTTATACAGTAACAGAAAAACTAGGATCAGTATTTAAAAGGACTTTGCTGTTAGCATTGGTTACTAACTGCATGAGTCCTTCTGCTTAGGAAACCTGAGTCATCTTAGATAAAAAGTTATCTGTATAGTTAAGATGAGCAAGGGAGCTCCAGGGGTTGGGCCAAAAGTTATCCAAGGGCAGGATCAAAAAGCTACGTGGATAGTATTCAGTGTTAAGCAGATAAAGAGTAGTTACTCACCTGTAACAGGTGTTCTCCAGGAGCAGCAGGAATCAGTCTTCACATATGGGTGTCATCGGCGCCGATGAAGCCCCAGCGGAGCATTTCCCCAGCTTTCTATGAAAGCCTTTGGGAATGCAGGCACGCATGCGCGGTTCCCTTCCCGCCTAAAAGGTGCCATCTTACCTCAGTCAAATGACATAGCTAAGAACAGCACACAAAAATGAAAAATAAACTATGTACAACTGCATCTCCAAGGGGAGGAGGGAGGGTTGTGAGGACTGATTCCTGCTGCTCCTGGAGAACACCTGTTACAGGTGAGTAACTACTCTTTCTCCAGGACCAAGCAGGAAGTCAATCTTCACATATGGGTGACTCCCAAGCTCTGGGCTACCGAGGAACCCAGGCTGAACAAGAGTACTCCCTCTAGTCTCAGCAGCAAAGAAAGGCATTTCAAGGACACAACCTCCACTGGTAGCCCAACAGAGGGCAGGAGGGCAGGAGTTGCCTAAACCTCAAAGAGATTCCGGAGTACTGCTTGGCCAAAAGCACTGTCCCTACGGGACTCCCTCTCCAGGCAGTAATGGGCCGCAAAAGTCTGGCTTGAAGACCAAGTTGCAGCCCTGCAGATGTCTACCAAGGGCACAGAGCGGAGATGAGCCACTGAGGCAGCCATTGCCCTGACTCGGTGAGCCGTAACCCGACCCTGCAAAGGAAGGTCAGCCGCCTTATAAGCCCAGGTGATACAGTCAGCCACCCAGATGGACAAGGTATGCTTGGACACAGCCAACCCCAACTTATTGGGGTCAAAGGAGACGAAGAGCTGAGTAGCCCTTCTATGCCCCTGCGTACGGTCAAGGTAGAAGGATAAGGCCCTCCTACAGTCCAGGGTATGCAGGACTGCTTCAGCCTGGCTTGCATGAGGCCTAGGGAAGAATGTTAGAAGAATCACCTCCTGATTGAGGTGGAAAGAGGAGACAACCTTAGGGAGGAACTTTGGATGAGTCCTGAGGACTACCCTGTTCCTGTAAATCCTGGTGTAAGGCCTATCACAGACCAGGGCCTGTAGCTCACTTACTCGCCTAGCCGAGGTAAGGGCTATCAGGAAGAGTGTCTTCCAGGAGAGGAAGTGGAGTGGACAAGTAGCCATCGGCTCAAAAGGTGGGTGAGTCAGTTGCTGCAAGACCACATTCAGCTCCCACTCAGGGGCAGGAGGACGGATGGGAGGCTTGAGCAAAAGCAAGCCCCTAAGAAAGCGGGACACCAAGGGGTGACCAGATATAGAATGTCCCTCCACCAGAGAGTGGTGAGCTGCTAGAGCTGAGAGGTGGACCCAAACAGAATTTGATTTAAGGCCTTGATTTGACAAGTGTAGTAAGTACTGAAGGACCACTGGCACAGTACAGGAGAAAGGGTCAACTGTACGTAGCTGACACCACACAGAAAACCTCTTCCACTTGAGAGCATAGGTTTTCCTAGTGGACTGTTTCCTAGAGGCTAGGACAACCTCCTCAACTTCCTGAGGTAGGCCCCAGGGAGCCAAAACTACCCTTGCAGCCTCCAGGCCATCAAATTGAGAGCTTTGAGATTGGGGTGCAGAAGGGAACCCTTTTCCTGTGAGAGAAGGTCGGGTTGCAACCCCAGAGGTAGTGGAGGTTCCACCGCCAGTTGAAGTAGAAGAGGAAACCAAGGCTGTCTCGGCCACCTGGGAGCCACCAGCAGGACCGAGGCCTTGACCCGAAGAATCTTGAAGAGAGTTTGGGCCACTAATGGCGTGGGAGGAAACGCATACAGGAGGCCCTGAGACCAGGATATCAGAAAAACATCTGCTGCTATCCGCAGAGGATGCAGTTGCCTGGAGCAGAACTTTGGCAGTTGCTTGTTCATGGGGCTGGCAAAGAGATCTATCAATGGAAGACCCCATGTCAGGAAGATCTTCTGAACTACTGAAGGATGCAGCTGCTACTCGTGGGGCTGCAGTATTCTTCTTAATCTGTCCGCCAGGTAGTTGTCCTGGCCTGGAAGGTACACAGCTCTGAGGAGCATGTTGTGCTTGAGGGCAAAGGAACAAAGGTCCTGAGCCTAAGGATCCTGGACCCAGTTCCACCCTGTTTGTTCACATAAAACATGGCAACTTGGTTGTCTGTCTGAATCAGGACAGACTGGTGAGCCAGGGTAGGAGTGAAAGCTTTGCGTGCTAATCGAATAGCCCTGAGCTCGAGGAGATTGATCTGCTGTGCAGCTTCCCAGGGAGACCACAGGCCCTGGGTGCACTTGCCAAGACAATGAGCCCCCCAGCCTTGCAGGGAGGCGTCTGTGGTCACCACCACTGTGTACTCTGGAATCTGAAAAGGCACCCCCCCTCAGAAGATTGGGTGGGTGAAGCCACCAGGAGAGGGAGTGCAGAAATGGTCTGGACACCCTTATCCTGTCTCTGAGGCTGCCTGTGGCCTGTGACCACTGAGCCCGAAGGCACCACTGTGCAGGCCTCATATAGAGCCTGTCATTGGGGGTCACATGTACTGTCGAAGCCATGTGGCCTAGAAGACACAGGCAGAGCCTGGCAGAGAGCAGGGACCTGCTGAGAAACTGATTTGCCAAGGCCATCAACCTTTGGGCCCTGTCTACTGGCAAGAAAGCCTTTGCCAGCAGAGAGTCCAGCCTTGCCCCTATGAACTCCAAGTTTTGGGAGGGGAGCAAAGTGGACTTTGCGAAGTTTATGACAAACCCCAGGCTTTGTAGAAGAGCAATAGTCCTGAGAGTGGCTTGTTTGGCCTATTGGCATGTCTGACCCCTGATGAGCCAGTCGTCTAGATAGGGGAAGACAAAGATTCCCTGATTTCTCAGGTAGGCCGTCACCACTGCTAGGCACTTTGTAAAGACTCTGGGGGCAGAGGTAAGGCCGAAAGGCAGCACCATGTACTGATAATGGTTTCCTCCCACAATGAACCTGAGGTACTTTCTGTAGTCTGGATGAATGAGGATGTGAGTGTACGCATCCTTTAGATCTAAGGAGCATAGTGTCACCAGTGGCCTACCCTGGGTCCTAGGGCACGCAGAGAGGGTCAGGCTGGTGACTATCCTGAGCCAGGAAGTGGGGGTAGTGCAGGAGTAGTAGTACACACCCTCTGGATAATGAAGTCCCAAACACTCCCCAAGCAGAGGAATAGAAGTAACAAAAGTGGTAAGGTCAAAATGAGGTTTTATTTCCCTGTCCCGGGGTTTAGTAAGAACAAAGAACTTAGGACAAAATAACCATGCGTCTGGTACACAGAAAAGTAAATCAGGAACTGAAGAAAAATAACTTCTTTTTCTTCCAGCTTTCACTATACAGTCCTTTAACACAGGAATCAATAAATGTTTCTTTTCAAAGTCAGCAATGCTCACTTTGCTTCTCAATGCTGTTCCTACAGCTTTATACATCCAACTCAGCAAAGTGATTCTACGTTATCTGCTATAGTCAGTGTACAATCCATGGGCTCATCAATTATACATTCCTCTATGGATTCAACTTGCATATCTTCCAGCCCTTCCCCCGCTGGATACATGGGGACACATTCACACAGGGATTTAAAACAATTCTCTTTACCTTTAAGAGAGTCCCGGAGAGCTTTGCTATCCCATAGAAAACTGGTATTCTTTGTTTTCTCCCTGTTCCTTTTACAGAAACCATTTTCTGGCTTTTGCCTGTAAAGTTTACTTTAATAGCTGGTCAGTTACTGAACGATGCACAATCAGCTCTATATCAAAACAATCGTTCACGTATAAAAGGCAAAAATATTTTATCCAATCTTCTTAGAAAATAATTTCATATAGGTAAAGAGGTCTCAGACTTAATCGGTTCTGCCACCGGGACTGACGTCCGTTATCACAGCAGAAACCTTATTCGCATCAATGACCTCTGGAGCCTGAGTGAGGCGTCGGGATCCGAGCTTAACCCAATCCATGGGGTGGTGTTGAAGACGCAGATAAGGATTGTATACAGCTTCCCTTTCTCTATTGATTGGACTTTTTATATTACAAAAGCGTTGTTCAACTAGCTCCAGAGGTCATTGATGCGAATAAGGTTTCTGCTGTGATAACGGACGTCAGTCCCGGTGGCAGAACCGATTAAGTCTGAGACCTCTTTACCTATATGAAATTATTTTCTAAGAAGATTGGATAAAATATTTTTGCCTTTTATACGTGAACGATTGTTTTGATATAGAGCTGTAAAGTTTACTTGGCAGTGCTTCTTCAATATCAGCAGAGTCTAGAGATTTGTACCTTCCTCTCACCGGAGCGTCTGGGCACACCCAAACTGACTTTCTGCATGGCTTTTCTCTCCAGTTACCTTCAACACCAGGCTTTAACTGAGAGTAGCTTTCCTGTAGTCTTAGGGTTTGAGTTCTCTGTACCTTTTCAGCTGAAGCTTTTCCTGGTCTGTTCTCAGGGCTGCTTAAATCACTCTCAGCCTCTCTGCTATCAGTCCTTCTAAGGGCTCTCCTTTCAGTTCCCATTTCAGTTCTCCTTCCAGAACTGCTTCCAACTCCTCCTCCAGCTCTCCTTCCAGATCTCTCACTGCTTACTAATGAGTGCTTTTTATCAGCCTTAGGGCTTAGCTTCGTTCCTCCCCCACCCAGGTGAATCCTATTACACTCAGGGCACGGGGATTGTTTGCAACTTGGGCGGGGCTGCTGCACTCGTGGCTGGGTTTGTTTATATCTCCCCTGGCAACCTGTAGCCATGTGCTTTACTTGGCTGTCAGAATCTGACGTACTTTCCTCAGTTTCCTCTGACTGCATGGCAAGGGACGGATCTTCCCCATTACATATCCCCCCCCCTTAAGATATTATGGGCTGCTGACTTTTTAGTCTGCCAGCACGTAATCCTAGACAGTGCATCAGCATTGCCATGTAACTTCCCTGCCCTATGCTGCACATCAAAGTTAAAAGCTTGTAATGCCAAGTGCCATCTTGTTAATCGGGCATTACTATTTTTCATGTGACTGAGCCACTTCAAAGGAGCATGGTCAGTGACCAGAAGAAATCTGCGCCCCGTGAGGTAGAACCTCAATGCCTCCACGGCCCATTTAATAGCAAGGCATTCTCTTTCTACCGTAGAGTAATTTTTCTCAGCGCCTGATAACTTCCTACTGAGGTAGGTGACAGGGTGCTCTACCCCCTCAAACTTTTGTGACATGACTGCCCTAATCCGGTTTCCGAGGCGTCGGTCTGTACTATAAAGGGTAACCTGAAATCAACCCCCTCAGAACAGGAGCTCTACAGAGCTTTTCCTTTAACGCTATAAAGGCTTTCTCTGCCTCTGGGGTCCATTTTACAATATTGGGCGCATTCTTCTTAAGCATCTCGGTGAAGATTATGCTTTCTTCGGCAAATCTAGGGAGAAATTGGCGATAATATTCAATGAGCCCTAAGAAGCTGCGCACATGCTTCTTGTCGGATGGTCGGGGAAAAGTCCTGACGCTATCATGGGCTTTACTAGTCCATTTCCCACTATGTGACCCAAATATTTGGCCTCCCTACTCGTGAATAAACATTTCACAGGGTTCAGGGTTAAACCGGCCTTCCTTATGGCATGTAAGACCGCCGCTACTCGAGACAGGTGTTCAGCCCAGGTACTACTATAGATGATCACGTCATCCATATATGCTAGCGCGTATTCGTGGTGGGGCCTTAACACCTGGTCAACGAGCAGTTGGCATGTAGCCGCCGCGCCGTGTAACCCGAACGGCATCCGGCGAAATTGATATAACCCTACCGGCGTGCTGAATGCTGTTTTGGGTTTCGATTCCCGAGTTAGCGGAATTTGCCAATATCCCTTTGTGAGATCTAGCGTAGTTAAATAGCATGCTTGGCCTAAGCGGTCCAACAGGTCATCAATTCTGGGCATAGGGTATGCGTCAAATTGGGAGATACTATTGACCTGCCGAAAATCAATACAAAAACGGAGAGTTCCGTCAGGTTTCGGCACCAACACGATTGGGCTAGACCAAGGGCTCTTTGATTCTTCCACTATTCCCATATCTATCATCTCTTTCACTTGAGCTATCACCTCTTTCTTTTTGGCTTCAGGTAACCTATATGGCTGTTGCCTAATTATCCTCCCGAGTGTAGTGACAATTTCATGTGCCACGATATGGGTCTCGCCCGGCACCATCGTTAAGACATCAGAAAACTTTGTCAACACCCTCGCTAACTCCTGTCACTGTTGTGGTGACAGATCCGCGCCAATTCGTGGCTCCGGATGTTCTTTCCAGTCCGCTGGTTGTGGGCCTAGGTCTTCCTCCTTTTTCTCTTCGTCCAAAGCTGTTAGGCTTTTTACCTCCCTCAACCCAGTAGATCCAAAACCACCCACTCCTCGATTTGTAGAAGTCAGTGAGGGTACCTCTTCTACTGCTGGGAAGCCTACCCGCTCACAAATTAATTGAGCGATTTGTTCGCCCATTTTAACCTCAAAGTCTTCTTTACCAAAATTAAAGAGTAAGACTTTTACTCCACCGCGGTAGTCAGGATCTATTACCCCGGTGCCGACGTCAAGAAAATGCTTGACTGCTAAACCGGATCGCGGCGCTATACGCCCATTGCAGCCTTCAGGAATTTGTAACTGCAACCCAGTATCTATGAGGGCTTTCCCTCCTTTTGGGACTATAGCAACCTCTGCACTGAATAGATCATAGCCAGCGGCAGCTTCAGAAGCCCTCTGAGGACTTTGAGCCTGAGGAGACACCTGACAGAATCGCAAAACAAACTTTTTCTGCTTCAAGGACCCCTCCCTCTCCCATGGCTTAGACTGGGAGCTATCCTTCCGGGGTTTTCCGAATAAGGGACTAGGGATTTTCTTCACTAGAGCTTCTGTTTTTGGGGCCTCTTGCTGCACCCTACCTGCTATTGGGGTTTCTTCCAGGGTTTTTGCAAGGACTGGGCCCGGTTTTTCCATAAGGCCTCTCTCCATTCCTTTTACAAATGGCGTCCAATCTCGCCCTAGAACAACCTCATATGGGAGCCGAGGGACTACGGCCACCTGCACCTCCTCATTAG
Organism: Ichthyophis bannanicus; assembly: GCA_033557465.1. Classification (NCBI taxonomy): domain Eukaryota; kingdom Metazoa; phylum Chordata; class Amphibia; order Gymnophiona; family Ichthyophiidae; genus Ichthyophis; species Ichthyophis bannanicus. The sequence goes on from CM066034.1 coordinate 114,348,612, forward strand.
CGCCTAGCCCTTTCACAGATACTTTGTATAAAGGGCAATATGAGGATGTCCCATGCACACACCTCACTTTCACACGTCCTTCTGCTTGACTTGGGGTAGTCCGGGCATGGGCAATAATGGTCTGCCACAACTTTTGCGTGACCATGCTTTGGTCTGCCCCCAAGTCCAGCAGCACCAGAGCCTCTATGCCCTCTACCTTGACTTTCAGTAGGAAGCCTTCCCCAATATGATTCTCACCTCCTGCAATGTTCCCTCTAATTTTCTGTAGGCTGTGTGCGCATAAAATATCAGCTGTGTGCAGCTTTTGAAGGAAGGTTAAATTTTTGTGCGCCATATAATGACACTCAGAGTTATATACTTTAAATTTGACTACACATCAGAATACAGTATGTACACCACATTGATTTTAATCAAATTAAATGAAAATAGACAATTACTAAATGAAGCAGGAAATTTCTAGTAATTGCAATCATAATTTTTAAATTTTAAGACGTCTGTGTTGTTTTCTATCAGAATCAGAGCCATAATTTGTGTGCGCTCTGTTGTAAAGTATGTGCGCTCGCTCGGCGAGGTGTGTGCGCGCGCACACGCGCACAGCTTAGAGGGAACAGTGACCTCCTGACACTAGGGCAGTTCGTAACTTGCAATCCCTACGGAAATGTCCAACCTGGCCACAATTATAACATTTGCCTTTAGAAAAAGACTTTGCAGTATATTCATCAGGTACTTTAACCTTCGGGGTCTTTTCTAATCTCCAAAGGTTGTTAATGCCAGCCACCTTCAAAACACTTCCTCTTGAGGTCCCGGCCAACTCCGCCTCAAAGTAGCGCTCAGTGAGGTCGGCCGCTTCCTCAGTGGAATGAGATTTTTGGAGCATCAGAAAAGCCTTTGCTTCAGGAGGCATGGCTTCTAGGTATTGCTCCAGGATGATTGTGTCCATTATGGAATCAACCGTCCTCCTCTCCGGAGCAAGCCACTTCATAGCCAGTCCTTTTAACCTCTGAAACAGAGCTTTAGGAGTCTCTCTAGGCATTAGCCTAGCTTCTCTAAACATACGCCTGTAATGTGTGGGCGTTAACCCCAACCTATCTCTTACAGCATTTTTCACCTCCAGATAATTTGACGCTAGCTCAGCAGGCATCGTTTTGTAGGCTGCCAAAGCCTCGCCTGTCAGGGATATGGCAAACCTTATGGCCCACTGGTCCACCAGTCATTTAGCTGCCCCAGCAATGCGTTCAAACGCATCCGCAAAAGTCATCAAAATTATCATGGTCAGTCAGCTGTCCTAGTGCAAGCACACTAAGCAAGAACCAGAAGTCAGGACTATTCAAAACCAATTTATTGATAACAGACCCCGACGCGTTTCGGCAATGATGCCTTCATCAGGGGGTAACAGCTATAATGTAAATAAAAATAATAATATACATCAACCGTAAAAGAAATAAATAAAATAAAATAAACGAATACTTGAAATGTTATAATCTGGATAAAAACTGGGACTGGTGGAGCTAACATCAATAAAATTAAACAAAGACAAATGTATAAAAATGTATAAAAACGCAGGACATAGAAATATGATAATCAAAAGTAATAATGGTAAACATAAACACTTATAAACAATTATGAATAAAAGTATGTCTGAGAAAAATAAATGAAAAACAACATAAGTCTCATAACATCAAGGGAAAAAGAAAATGATTCAAAAAATTCTGGTACTTACATACAATCATGTGCATGGGCTAAAAGTATAATCCTAAGTTCAAGGCTGTGTACGTTCTGTCTCACTATATTGAAGAGACTGAATGTTGCCTAAGTTGGACTACAAATATAATAAGTAGCAAGGTAAGACATCAGTTGAACTCAAACATGTTAAGAAAATCGTAAATAGTTAAATTATTGAACAAGATAACAACAATAAAGTAAATATATAATATAATACATTATTATATTATTTTATCAATAAATGTTAATAAGCATATTGATTATCGGACCATCAGAATGTATACGGCTGTTTTAAAATGAGACTAATAAACAGAGAGTCAAAGGTTGAGAATCTATATCATGGCAAAAAAGTAAAACCAGGAAAGACATAACAACTATTCCAATGAGGTAAAATTGCACAAATCGAAGGTGCCAACACATAAAATAACACCTTCGATTTGTGCAATTTTACCTCATTGGAATAGTTGTTATGTCTTTCCTGGTTTTACTTTTTTGCCATGATATAGATTCTCAACCTTTGACTCTCTGTTTATTAGTCTCATTTTAAAACAGCCGTATACATTCTGATGGTCCGATAATCAATATGCTTATTAACATTTATTGATAAAATAATATAATAATGTATTATATTATATATTTACTTTATTGTTGTTATCTTGTTCAATAATTTAACTATTTACGATTTTCTTAACATGTTTGAGTTCAACTGATGTCTTACCTTGCTACTTATTATATTTGTAGTCCAACTTAGGCAACATTCAGTCTCTTCAATATAGTGAGACAGAACGTACACAGCCTTGAACTTAGGATTATACTTTTAGCCCATGCACATGATTGTATGTAAGTACCAGAATTTTTGAATCATTTTCTTTTTCCCTTGATGTTATGAGACTTATGTTGTTTTTCATTTATTTTTCTCAGACATACTTTTATTCATAATTGTTTATAAGTGTTTATGTTTACCATTATTACTTTTGATTATCATATTTCTATGTCCTGCGTTTTTATACATTTTTATACATTTGTCTTTGTTTAATTTTATTGATGTTAGCTCCACCAGTCCCAGTTTTTATCCAGATTATAACATTTCAAGTATTCGTTTATTTTATTTTATTTATTTCTTTTACGGTTGATGTATATTATTATTTTTATTTACATTATAGCTGTTACCCCCTGATGAAGGCATCATTGCCGAAACGCGTCGGGGTCTGTTATCAATAAATTGGTTTTGAATAGTCCTGACTTCTGGTTCTTGCTTTTTGTGGTTCCTGCTGGACTTTTGCAAGCACAAGTGCTCCTTGTTTTTTCCCCTAGTGCAAGCACACTACATTCAGGTAGTCCTACCCCCTTCCGCACTGAGGGAATAGTCTCCTCTGGGTCCTTAGACTTTTTCACCAAAGCCTCCAATAGTTACAGGAGTGGCTGCTGTTGCGCCGCCATTGCTGCAGCAGTCCGCTCTTGGGTCAGCCTCGCCAGCTCGCTTTGTTTTTCCCACTGGGTGTTCATCCAGCTCAGGACATCTCGTGGATCCATCTCGGGTTTTCCTGCAGGGACAGAGAAAAAAAAACAGGCCCACCAAGTGCGGCACACAAAACCTTTTTTTCTGCCTCCTATCTGCAGTACAGATGTTCCCCCTTTCTCACTGAATCCTTCTACTCCCATGCCCACCTACTATTACCTGAGCACAGTGTAGATTCCAGCACTGAGAAAGGTTTCTTTGTCCTCCAGGTCAGTCTGCTGACGAATCCAGTCCGTCTTTTCCTTCTTTTCAGGATAGCAGAACTTCTTCCTCTTTCAAAGCTGGTATCTCCTAAGGTTTTCCTTTCTTTTTAAATGTCCTTATATTGTGCAAAAATCCGCAACAACTATGCCAATCTTGTCACCAGTGGCCTACCCTGGGTCCTAGGGCACTCAGAGAGGGTCAGGCTGGTGACTATCCTGAGCCAGGAAGTGGGGGTAGTGCAGGAGTAGTAGTACACACCCTCTGGGTAATGAAGTCCCAAACACTCCCCAAGCAGAGGAATAGAAGTAACAAAAGTGGTAAGGTCAAAATGAGGTTTTATTTCCTCGTCCCGGGGTTTGGTAAGCACAAAGAACTTAGGACAAAATAACCATGCGTCTGGTACAAAGAAGAGTAAATCAGGAACTGAAGAAAAATAACTTCTTTTTCTTCCAGCTTTCACTATACAGTTCTTTAACACAGAAATCAATAAATGTTTCTTTTCAAAGGCAGCAATGCTCGCTTTGCTTCTCAGTGCTGTTCCTACAGCTTTATACATCCAACTCAGGAAAGTGATTCTACGTTATCTGCTATAGTCAGTGTACAATCCATGGGCTCATCAATTATACATTCCTCTATGGATTCAACTTGCATATCTTCCAGCCCTTCCCCCGCTGGATACATGGGGACACATTCACACAGGGATTTAAAACAATTCTCTTTACCTTTAAGAGAGTCCCGGAGAGCTTTGCTATCCCAAAGAAAACTGGCATTCTTTGTTTTCTCCCTGTTCCTTTTACAGAAACCACTTTCTGGCTTGGCAGTGCTTCTTCAATATCAGCAGAGTCTAGAGATTTGTACCTTCCTCTCACCGGAGCTTCTGGGCACACCCAAACTGACTTTCTGCATGGCTTTTCTCTCCAGTTACCTTCAACACCAGGCTTTAACTGAGAGTAGCTTTACTGTAGTCTTAGGGTTTGAGTTCTCTGTACCTTTTCAGCTGAAGCTTTTCCTGGTCAGTTCTCAGGGCTGCTTAAATCACTCTCAGCCTATCTGCCATCAGTCCTTCTAACGGCTCTCCTTCCAGTTCCCATTTCAGTTCTCCTTCCAGAACTGCTTCCAACTCCTCCTCCAGCTCTCCTTCCAGATCTCTCACTGCTTTCTAATGAGTGCTTTTTATCAGCCTTAGGGCTTAGCTTCGTTCCTCCCCCAACCAGGTGAATCCTATTACACTCAGGGCACAAGGATTGTTTGCAACTTGGGCGGGGCTGCTGCACTCGTGGCTGGGTTTGTTTATATCTCCCCTGGCAACCTGTAGCCATGTGCTTTACTTGGCTGTCAGAATCTGATGTACTTTCCTCAGTTTCCTCTGACTGCATGGCAAGGGACGGATCTTCCCCATTACAATAGCCAATCTCCCTGCTGGAGGTAGGGCAGAAGTGTCCCAAGAGTAAGCATCTTGAACTTCTCCTTCACTAGGAACTTGTTAAGGTTCCTGAGATCCAGAATGGGTTGAAGGCCACCGGTTCTTTTGGGCACCAAGAAATACCTGGAGTAGAATCCGGGACCTTGCAAGTGGGGAGGCACAGGCTCCACCACCCTGTCCACCAACAGACCATGAAGCTCTTGTAGAAGAAGGTCTGTGTGCAGGTGAAGCCTTGGAGGCTCCCCTGGAAAATATGGTGGAGACAGTTGGTGAAAATGGAGGGCATAGCCCTTGTGGACTATCTCCAGCACCAAACTGTCCCCGGTGATAAGGGGCCACTGGTGGGAAAAGAGGGTGAGGCAACCTCCTGTGCAGGGTTGGGAGAGCAGTGGAGGAGAGGCTACACTCAAGGAGTCAAAAAACCCCACCCTGCTGAGTGGTAGCAGGGGCCTGAGGCTTGGGGGTCCTCTGCCTACGGGGCCCATTACCCTGGCCCCTGGCTTGCTGACCCTGGGGGGCAGCTTGGGCAGCCTGATATCGCGGGTACTGTTTGTAGGCAGTGCCCTTCCTTGGGTAAAAGGGCTTTTTACTCGAGCCCTTCTTTTTATGAGAAGGGGCAGAGGTCTTCCTCAACAGCCTTGTCCGTGTGAGGTGCTCAGTTTTGAGCTGAGCGGCCTTCTCGGTCATGGGCTTGCCAAAAAGATTTTCACCTTGGCAAGGGACATCGACCAACTTGTCCTGAACCCATGGCTCGAGGTCCGATGACTGCAGCCATTCCTGGCATCGAGCCACGATGCCGGCTGCCGCAACTCGGGCCAAAGCCTCGAAGCCATTGTAGGCATCGCGGGACATGAACTTCGAGCAGTCCCGAATCCCCGAGGACAAGGATTTAAATCTCTGCAAGGGTTCCCTGGAGAGACCAGCAGAGAACCCGGCCAACTCCTTGGCCAGATCCCGCAAGTACATGCCCATGTACAGCTAGTAGGACTGGACACGGCAAGCAAGCATCGAGCCCTGGAAGCACTTTCTACCGACGCCATCAAGGTTCTGGGCCTCCCTGCCAGGGGGCACCAAGGAGTGCATCTTCTGGCTCTTCAGATGATGCATGGCCGATTCCACAACCATAGAATGGTGTGGTAGCTGTGCCTTTGGAAAACCAGGGCTCTTCTGGAGTCAATAGATCGAATCGACTCGCTTGCTGAGAACCGGCGCCGAGGCCGGGGCCTCCCACATACGGAAGAGGAGCCGTTCCAGCATCGGAGGAATCGGAACAGTAAAGGCCTCCTTCGGAGGAGAGTCATACTGTAGGGCCTCGAGTTCTTCAGCTCGAGGGTCCTCCTCGGGGTCAGCCAGAATAGCCAAGGCAGCGGCCATATCCCGGACAAACTCCGAGAACCGAGTATCCTCCGGGGGGGACCTACTCTGGGGCTCAGACTGCGGTGAGTCCGAAGGGACACACCGAGTCTTAAAGATATCAGGAGACTCCTCGTCCTCCGTCTCCCAAGCTGACTCGTCCGAGGAGGAGTCAGGGTCCGACCCCGTGGGGCCCTGGAGCACCCGCCCCGACGCCGGAGGCACTCACGTCGATGCCCTCGGTCCCGAACGGGAGGTTGAGGGAGACTGCGACCGAGGTCGACTCCGAGCCACGATGGACTCGATTATCAGCTCAGTCTCCGGGGTCGACTTCGAAGTCGATGTCCCGGTGGTTGGGGCAGATGCGCCAGACAGGCTGGCCATCAGTGCCCACTGCTGCTCCATGAAGGCAGACAATCTGCTCTCCAAGGCTGTCATCCTGAGACTCAGCTCGGGAGATGCAGCAGCCACCGACTCGGGCCCCGGCGGCGCTGGGACCGATGTCGGCTCCCTGAGAGGAGAGTCCTCGAGGACTACGGGGCTTACGTGTCCAGCAGACTCCGGCTCCACGCGAGGAACTTTTGCAGGCTTCTTGTTTTCCACGGGCCCGGGGTGACGGTCGGGGGTCTTAGACCTGGCCCTCGAGGAGCCAGGGACCTCCTCCTCCGACGCCCTCGTGAGCCGCTTCTTCCTCTTGCGTTCCCGGTTGGGGGACCCCCTGTCCGAGGAGCATCGACGGCGCTCGGGATCGGACGAGGTCCGGGCCCGGCCGGAGGCTGAGTCCGAGAAAAGCCTTTCTTTTTGCTGCTGTCGACTTCGGAGTGCCTTGGAAGGCATCTTTCCACATGGCCCACACGACTTAGGGTCATGGTCGGGGCCAAGGCACCGAAGGCAGCAGTCGTGCGTGTCGGTGAGAGACATCAGTTTCTTACACCGATCACACTTTTTAAAGCCACTGGAAGCCATCGGGGAAAAAAGAGTCCCCGCGAGGTCAAAAGACCGGCCTTCCAGGGAAAAATGGAAAAAAGGGCGCGAACGCCAGCCACGAAGGGCAAAAACCGAAAAAGAAGATTCGGGCTCGATACCGGTGTACCGAAACCGGCGGGAGGGGAACCGGCATCGAGCCGGGAGAAAAAGTAGCAAAAATCGCCGAAAAAAATCTAATTTTAACCGGGAGAACAGGACATACGTCCGGTGGGCTTCACGGAAAAAAAGAGACTGAGGTAAGATGGCACCTTTAGGTGGGAAGGGAACCGCGCATGCGTGCCTGCATTCCCAAAGGCTTTCATAGAAAGCTGGGGAAATGCTCCGCTGGGGCTTCATTGGTGCCGATGACACCCATATGTGAGGACTGACTTCCTGCTTGGTCCTGGAGAAAGATATTCATGTGAAGGTGCATTTTGGAAAGGCAGTTTATGTGGTTGCAGTGATGTCCAAGTGAAAACGTCTGCAATTTATGTTAAATTGAAAAGAGAATGTGGACACATTTAAATCCGATCTAAAATTGATGGGCCCGATATTTAGATATTCCAAGGGATTAACACAGTACCACTGAATACCCCCAGGTGCTGCCGCTGCATTCCCTGATGTTAACTGGTTAAACTGCTCACTCCTTCACCCACATGAGGGAGGTTCACAATCTTCCTTAGCAAGGATTTAGGGTCACGGAAAGGGGTCCCAACCCCTCCACCATACGCATAGCCACCCTCTATTGTATCCTAGGCTTTTGGGCACTGCTGACCCCCCTGTCTTCAATAGAATGGGGCCCTCTGCTCATGCTGCTACAGCACTTGTGTCCTAACTCCAACACATATGGGCACAGCACAGTCTCTATAAAGGGGTTTGTTTCAATGATTTGCATAGCCCACCCTTTGTACTTTGGCCCATATCACTGCACTGAGCAGCAGGGTGCACATATTTCCCAGTCATCCTTTTCTATCCTGCACTGGCCACTTGCACTATACTCTGCTGGTGGAGTTGGGGCCATGTATTGTTGCCTGTTCCCTCTGCTGGGGTGTGGTGGACTGCTTCCACCCATTGCATTACTCTTACTCCTCTTTCAAACATTGTATGGCACAGATTCCATTTGCGTTGGCAAGAAATAAGTCAGGAATGGGTGGATTTTGCATATTGTAGTTAACATGGAGGTGGATACCACATGTCAAATGCTAATGCAGAGATGTATGTAGCCAAAAATACATAATGCAAATACATCCCACCTTTACATCATCTTTCTTTAATATCTTCAAAATTCATAACATAACCATCAAACGTTAATCACTAACTAATAAATATAATAACACTAGTATGTATCAACATATAATATCATTTTACTGTATATAAATATTAGACATACATTTTACAATATAGTATAAACCTATAAATAATTAACATGTAAACAGTTTACATAAATACTTTCTTAAAATTGCACAGTTGCACAATTCCATCAAACCTGTTCTAACAATGAAAAAATGGTTAGCATCTAGAATAACAACGATAAACAGAGTGATGAATGGTGAACAATGCCTCAGAAAAATTCATACAATCTGAAACACTACTATCTTATCTTAATTCTCTTGAATCTCTTATCATACAACTAATTTAAATTAGTTTGACATGATGACCCAATTATGGTGCTCCGCGCTTCCAACTAACATTGCATTCACACCATACACTCCCCTTCTCGCACTTCCCACAACCTTCTTATTGATATCTTTTAACACCGTAATTAATCATTTTCTTCTATATTGATCACGCGTTATTGCTCACGCTCCTCTTACTCTTAATGATGTCTTCTAACTCCGTTGTTAATCACTCTCCCGTTGTTGTCACTTTCCTTGTTAATCACTCCTAATAACATCTTCTAACTCTCCATTGTTAATCACTCTCCCATTGTTAATCACGCTCCTACTCCTAATGACGTCATCTAACCCTGTTATTAATCACTCTCCCGTTGTTGATCACTTTCCTTGTTAATCACTCTCCTAATAACGTCTTCTAATGCACTCTCCGTTGTTAATCACTCTCCCATTGTCAATCACTCTCCAAATTCCGTGTGTTCACCGACAGCCAGCTTCCTCAAAGATTTCAATCTATCCGCAAAAAAAATAAAAAATAAAGAATATACTATATAACATCACTATCACAAAACCTCTGAACACACTAAAAAACACAAACAAAACATACTGACCTTAAATGAGCCACTGGAACTCATTCAACTCATTCAACGTACAATCTTCAGTAACTAGGCGAATGCTCTAAAAAAACGCAAATGCATGAGCAGTTTTATTCCTAAACCCAACAATCAAACTCAATAAAACCAATGCCATTCTATTTGGGAATTTAACCCTCATAGTTCCACAGTCCGTCAACAAAATATAAATTGTTGCTCTTTTCGACACAGCAACTGTTGAAAATTACCACCATCTCCACCCCTTACTTGTAATATGATAAAACATTGTAAATCTCCTATAAGATGATTTTTCATTCTCCAATGTGACACCAAGGGCACCAATTCCACACCATTGTGAATAGCTGACGTGTTCAATAATGCGCATTTTAAATGGACGAGAAGTTTGTCCAATGTATATCAAAGAGCAAGTTGAATTTATAGATTGCCGCACTCTAATATTAACCTGGAGATTGTAATATTATATCGTTTCAATGTTATTAAACAGTTGTGTTTTGTAAATTTCTATAGTAATTACATTAGATTACAAGCAACAAGGTCTCAGACTTACATGGGGGCTTTAATTCAGACTTTACATGTCTGATATTCGTGCACCCTTTTGCATCAATGACCTTTTCTTGTGTTGCTTAATTCATAATCAAACTAAATCAAACTGTTTATTTGAATTGAAATATAAAGCAGTGCTTAACTTTAACTTGTTGTCCCCAACACCATGCTTCAGCGCCTTATCTGCGTTTCACTGTTGTAAAGTTTCTTCAGGGGGTTTCTTTTGAAAGCCCTGCTGACAAAATAAATAGAAATTTTACGTGTTAGTCACAATCTCTTCATTTCTTACCTATAGTTCTCAATCTGAATTTGTGTTGTATGACATAAATCTCCAAATGTTACTATGTTCCTTTACCTAAATTGCAGATGTTGTCGATTCTTTGTTGCAATCGTTCTGTGAGCCTATCTACTTCTCAAACCAACAATGTGCATGCGGGTTGGTTGTTGTGCATGGCTCTTCTATGGCGTTAATGACTTCATTCTATTCATCTGTGTTTAATTATTTAGCTCTTTAATTTAACTAAAATTAATGTAATTTATACCAGTCTACCTTTCTTTATGTGTATACATTCCAATCTATTTGGGCATTTAAGCCATCCGGGATGACTGACTGCAGACTGTAAATCCATCTTTGCTCACGAATCAATAGAGTTAGATCTTTTGATTTTCCGTTATGGTCCGCATTGATTTGGTCTATACAAAAGCAACTCAGCTCTTCGAACTTGTGGCTATGTTCCAAACAATGGTCCACTATTGGTGCTTCTATTTTCTTGCAGTTCAATCCACTTCGATGTTCATTCATTCTCACTCTAAAAGGGTGACCTTTATTAATCCCACAAGTAGAAAATGTCAACGGACATAAAAAATGTGGTGACTGCAAAATTTGTGATATCACCTTGAAATAACTAAATTTCAACATCATGGTATAACATATCAGCTTAAAAATAAAACATCTTGCACTTCTTGCTATGTAGTTTATTGTATTCAATGCCCATGTCATCTAATATATGTAACTAGACAAAACTTGATGGTCTCGTATCAGAGCGATCTCTCACTGAAGAATACCAAACTACCTACACTGAAATATGTTTTCTTCTATGTATTCGATAATCCAAATTAAGGGGTATGTCTAGCATGGGTCTCATACTACACCATGGCATCAGAATCAGGGTATTGTATATTCCCCAGTGTTATGCCTGTTAGCATCAATGACCTGTTTGTGCTACAATTACTCCCCTCTTTCAGTCGAACAAATGGAGCATTTGATCCTCTACAAAAAATACCGCTCTTCACACTCTAACTGTATATGTAGAGTTACTTCCTGTTCCGTTTGGTTTCTCAGTCCCATCTAATATATGAAGGCAAAACAATACACCCTTTTAGAGGGAGAATGAATGAACATCGAAGTAGACTGAACTGCAAGATAATAGTAGCACCAATAGTGGACCATTGTTTGGAATATAGCCACAAGTTCGAAGAGCTGAGTTGCTTTTGTTTAGACCAAATCGATGTGGGCCATAACGGAAACTCAAAAGATAAAACTCTATTGATTCGTGAGCAAAGATGGATTTGCAGTTTGCAGTCAGTCATCCCGGATGGCTTAAATGCCCAAACAGATTGGAATGTATGCACATAAAGTAAGGTAGACTGGTATAAATTATGTTAATTTTAGTTAAATTAAAGAGCTAAATAATTAAACACAGATGAATAGAATGATGTCATTAATGCCATAGAAGAGGCATGCACAACAACCAACCCGCATGCGCGGCGTTGGTTTGAGAAGTAGACAGGCTCACAGAACGATTGCAACAAAGAATCAACAACATGTTACCATGTTAAAACCCTTGGCCCAGTGTGCAGCGGCAGCCAAGAGAGCAAATAGAATGCTAGGTATGATAAGGAAAGGAATGGAAAATAAAACAAAAGATATTATAATGCCTCTATATCATTCCATTGTGAGACCGCACCTTGAATATTGTGTGCAATTCTGGTCGCCGTATCTTAAAAAGGATATAGCGATTTTAGAAAAGGTTCAGAGAAGAGCCACCAAAATGGTAAAGGGGATGGAAGGATACTCCTATGAGGAAAGGCTAAAAAGGTTAGGGCTCTTTAACCTGGAAAAGAGACGGCTGAGGGGAGATATGATAGAAGTCTATAAATTAATGAACGGAGTGGAACGGGTAAACGTAGATCGATTGTTTACGTTATCAGAATATAGAAAGACTAGGGGACATGCAATGAAGCTACAGGGTAAACTATTTAAGACTAATAAAAGAAAATATTTTTTCACTCAACGTGTAATCAAACTCTGGAATTTGTTACCGGAGGATGTAGTAAAGGCTGTTAGTGTAGCTGGGTTTAAAAAAGGTTTGGACAAGTTCCTGGAGGAAAGGTCCATAAACCATTATTAAGAAGTGACCGAAGATATCAATGCTTGACCCAGTACAAGCATTGTGTAACTTGTGTCTCTTGGGGAAACTGCTAGGTACATATGACCTAGATTGGCCACTGTTGGAAACAGAATACTGGGCTTGATGGACCTTGGTCTGACCCAGTATGGCATATCTTATGTTCTTATGTTATGTAACATCTACAATTGAGGTAAAAGAACATAGTAACGTTTGGAGGTTTACGCGTATGTCATACAACACAAATTCAGATTGAGAACTATAGGTAAGAAATGAAGAGATTGTGACTAACAAGTAAGATTTCTATTTATTTTGTCACCAGGGCTTACAAAAGAAACCCCCTGAACAAACTTTACAACAGTGAAACGCAGATAAGGCGCTGAAGCATGGCGTTGGGGACAACAAGTTAAAGTTAAGCACTGCTTTACGAGTATATTTCGATTCAAGTAAACAGTTTGATTTAGTTTGATTATGAATTAAGCGACACAAGAAAAGGTCATTGATGCAAAAGGGTGCACAAATATCAGACACGTTGAAGTCTGAATTAAAGCCCCCATGTAAGTCTGAGACCTTGTTGCTTGTAATCTAATGTAATTACTATAGAAATTTACAAAACACAACTGTTTAATAACATTGAAATGATGTAATATTACAATCTCCAGGTTAATATTAGAGCGCGGCAATCTATAAATTCAACAGGCTAAATTAGCTCTGGAAGGTGACCATATTAGTGGTTTATCAAAGAGCAAGGACATAATATAGCATAAATCACTCCTTCCGTTAAACAATTAGTGTTCCCCTGTAAATGGTAAACAAATCCCAAGGCTGGGTGTGTAATAGACCGTATCTCCAATGTAACGGAACATACTACATACCGATTACATTTATGAAGACCACCTACCAGTAAGGTATTATCACCACACTGATAGGAACGAGAATGTACTAACATATCTCTCAAATTCCTACCTCTCTTATATGCAAACATCGGAGGTGTCCGAAAAGGAGAATGAACTCCCAAAACATTCCAATGAGATAGAATTAAATCTCTCACATGTGCTGCTTGAGCGGAAAATGGTAATACACAAGTTAGAACCGGTTCAGACCTCTCATGAAATCCAAAGGAGAACCATTCTCCATGGACATTAAATGCCCTTTTATATGCCTTGCGGATTATCCGAGGAGGATATCCATGCTCATTGAACTTTTGTTTCATAATACCTGACTGTGCAACAAATTCTTCATGTGAAGAACACAATTTACGCAACCATAAAAATTGTCCCACCGGGATATTGTCCCTAATATGTCTTGGATGAAAACTGTTAGAATACAATAGACTATTTCTATCTGTTGGTTTTATATAGATAGAGGTACCAAATGCAAATCTATCAAAACTAATATAAATGCCAAGAAAATGAACTGATGTACATGAAATCTCAGGTGTAAACTGTAAATGAGAATCCAGGGTATTCAACCACCTCAAAAAATCACATAGATCTCCTTCTGAACCTTTCCTATATAAAAAAGATATCATCTATGAATTTCACCCATTTTACCACAAAAGGCCAAAACGAGGATTTCAAAGCAACCTCTTCTTCAAAATACCATACATATAGCCCTGCCACTGAAGGGGCTATTGTACTTAGAAACTCCCTCAATCTGATGGAAATAACTGAAATTCAAAATAGTTTCTGCATAAAACCAAAGTCAGCAGATCACGAAAAAATGCATTTCTCACCGACGATAGGTGTAAAACTGATAAATAATGCATAGCTATCTCTAAACCTCTATCCTGAGGTATATTGGTATATAAAGCTGTAATATCCATGGTAACTAATATATATGGCCCCACCTCATATTGCCATGTATCCAAAAAAAATCAAAACATCTCTGGAATCTTTGATATATGAAAAAGCTTGTCGTACCAACGGACATAAAAAAGAATCCATGTATTGTGACAATGGTTCCAAAACCGAACCTATACCTGAAACAATCAGTCGACCAGGAGGTTAAGATAAAGATTTATGAATCTTTGGCACCACATAAAATGTCGGAATACAAGGATGTTGAACATGCAAAAATCTCATTAAACGTTTCGTGATCAGACCTTGTGAGAAAGCCATCTCTAAAATCTCTAATATTTCTGATTGAATAGCCTGTGTAGGATCCCCCTGTAATGGACGATAAAACTTTCTATTAGTCAATTGTAGCATAACTTCTTTATAATACATGTTGTTGTTGTTAAGTGCCGTCGAGTCGGAGTCGACTCATGGCGACCCTCTGGATAGCTATCCTAAATTGTGTTCGGTCTTCAGTCAGGCGGCTCATTGTTGACAGACTGGTACCCGTAGCTGCTGTTATTGTATCGATCCATCTCATTGCTGGCCTTCCTCTTTTGCGTTGACCTTCGATCTTGCCAAGCATGATGTCTTTCTCTAATGATCTCTCTCTCCGCATGATGTGTCCAAAGTATGAAAGTCAAAGTCTTGTCATCTGAGCTTCTAAAGAAAGCTTAGGTTTGATCTCCTCTAGTACAGACTGGTTTGTTCTTTGATATACACAGTCCAGTCCATGGTATACACAGTCCATGGTATACACAGTATTCGCCGCCAGCACCATAATTCAAAGGAATCAATTTTCTTCCTGTCTATATTTTTCACTATACCATGGCTTGAACAAGTCAAATCTTTGTATGGAGAAAGACATCTCTGCTCTTGAGAATCTTATCTAGGTCTTTCATAACCATTCTGCCAAGAGCAATGCGTCGTCTGATTTCTTGACTGCTTGTTGCTTCTTTATTGATAGTTGATCCAAGTAGGTTAAAGTTATTCACGATTTCAATTTCTTCTCCTTTGACGATGAACCTGTTGATTATACCAGTTGTCATGATCTTTGTCTTCTTTACATTAAGGTGCAGGCCCATTTTGAGACTATGTTCTTTGATTGTGAGAAGAAAATGTTTCAGATCATCTTCACTTTCCGCCAGTAATGTGGTATCATCAGCATAGCGATGGTTGTTGATGAGTCTTCCACCAATCTTCACACCTCTGTTGTCTTCATAGAATCCTGCTTCTCTGATGATTTGTTCTGCATATAAATTAAACAGGTAGGGGGAAAGTATGCAGCCTTGTCTTACACCTTTGCTTATTTTAAACCATTCTGTTTCTCCTTCGAACTGTTGCTTCTTGATCAATGTACAGATTGTGCAAGAGAATGATCAGGTGTTCTGGTATGCCCATTAGGGTGGTCCATAAAAATAAATTCCTGAATTCCTTTGCTCCCTGGCCTGATTCTGGTTCCATTTAGGTAGAAAACACTGTGTACAAAGTTTGAAGCCAATCAAATTTATTTATTTATTTTATTTATTTAACTATTTCTTTTATACCGCCCCTTCCAGAGATCAAGGGCGGTTTACATATAACAGGTTAACAGTCTTGTACACAGTTTGTATACATTTTACATAGAACAATAGAATTCAACTATTTACATTGAACAGTAATATAAACTTTGTAGGTATTAAAACAAACACATCTAACTTTTTACAAATATATATTTACAGTGTGTGGTGTGTGTGTTGTGTTGGTCAGAAATTGGTGTAGGTGTTGGAATTTAGTTCCTTTTTATGTCGTCTTGGGGCGTGTGTGTGGAGGGGGGCAGGCTTGTGTTTACATTGTTTGGATTAAGGGAGTTTGTGCATGTGTGACCACGTTTGTTGTGGAGCTAGCTTTGGGGTAGTAGGGGACTTCGAAGTGTTCAGTGAACAGGTAGGTCTTTAATTCTTTTCTGAATTGGAAGAGGTCTCTTATGGTACGAAGTTCAATGGGGAGGTCGTTCCAGAGTGTAGGAGCAGCGAATGAGAATGCTCTGGAGCTGGTGGTGTTCTTAGTTTTGCGGATGGTTTTTGGTATGATGAGAGAGTGGGCTGCGTTTTGTCTGAGGGTCCTTGTCGAGGTTGGAGATTGCAGTAATGTAGATAGGTGTGAGGGGGTTATGTCGTTTATGAGTTTATAGGTTGTTAGGATAATTTTATATTTAATTCGGCTGTTAATAGGGAGCCAGTGGAGGTCTAGCAGTATAGGGGTTACGTGGTCTGTTAGGCGAGCTTTAGCAATCACTTTAGCACAGATGTTTTGTGCTCTTTGAAGAAGGTATGTGCTTTTTTGCGGGAGGCCTATTAGGAGACTATTGCAATAGTCGAAGTGAGGGGTGATCAGTGTACCTACTACGGATCTAAAGTCTGGTGTTTCTAGGAGTGGCCTTAGGTGTTGAATTGTTTTGAGTTTATAGAAAATGGTTTTTACTGTTTGTTTTATGTGTGGTAGCATGGTGAGAGTGTGGTCTATTATTACTCCTAAGTATTTTACCTGTTTTCTGACAGGTATGGAGGTTTTGTTGATAGTGATTGTTTCCGGGTAGGTGTTCTCAGTCATAGATGATCTTGTCACAAACATTGCCTCGGTTTTTTTGAAGTTTATGCTGAGGTGGTTAGTTTCCATCCAGGAGGAGGTCTCAGCCATGCATTTGGATAGCGGGTCATATGTAGGGTTTTTTGTGGTTATGGGGATAGCTAGCATGATGTCATCGGCGTATATAAAGTGATTAATCTTGTGTTTTTTAAATATGTTAGTTATTGGTTGCAGGTACAAGTTAAATAGGAGGGCTGATAGGGCTGATCCTTGGGGTATTCCCTGTCCTTGGGGGAATGTTTCTGATGCTTGTTGGTCAATTTGGACACGTATTAATCGGTGTGAAATGTAGGATTTGAACCAGTTAAGGACAATCCCGCCTATTCCTAGATTTTCTAGTCTGTTGATCAGTGTCAGGTGATTAATGTTATCGAATGCGGCTGAGATATCTATAAATAGGAGTAGGTAGCCATGTTGTTTGTTATCTGTGCCCTTGATGAGGAAGTCCATAAGAGTGATTAGGAGGGTTTCTACTCCATGGAATGGGCGGAAACCAAATTGGTGTGAGTCAAGGGGTTTGTATTCATCAATGTGTTCCTGTAACTGAATTTGAATTGTTTTCTCTATAATTTTGGCTATGAACGGAATGCTGGCTATGGGTCTGTAGGAGTTCGGATCTTTTGAATCGAGCTTATTATTCTTTATTATTGGTCGGAGTGTAGTGAGTTTTAGGGCATCAGGCATGATGCCCTGTGAAAGGGATTGGTTGACTATGTGTTGTAAATTTATCGCCAGTTCCTCTTTCGCACACTTAATCCATGAAACGGGGCATGGGTCAAGTGGGGAGGTGGTGGTGTTTATCATTGTTATGATTTTGAGAAGTTGTTTTTGTTCTACCAACTGGAAACTTGTCCATTCATACGTGGTTTTTGTGTTTGGTAGTAAAGGAGTAGGGGTAGTGGTCTTGTTTTTTAGTTTTTCTGCAAAATGTTTTGCTAGTGTTTGTATGTTAATTGCTTGTTGTTTAGGTTCGCTGTTATTAGTTTTGGTTAATGTTAATATAATATTTAGGGGTGGCTCAACAAGTCTTGAGATTTCCCCCTGGGAGCAGATGACGACGAAATGTTGCATCATCTTGTATCATCCACTCAGTTCCACGCTGATTACATTTGATTGCGTCATATTTGAACTAATCTCGTCTCTGAGAGGTGGCAAAGACATTGTACTATTATCTTTGTATCTTTATTCTTTTCAGATGGCGAAAAAATGTGATTTTTATCTCATTGAAGAAATGTCCACCACAATTCTGGGGGCCAAGCTCCCCAGCAAGGAGCAAGTGTTAAGTGTATTTTTACATCACCATATGACATTAAACAAAGGCGTTAGTGAAAGTGCATTTATTGTAACAAGTGAAGTAGAAGCTTACTGGGAAAAGGCCAGGCTTCCTGTTCAAAGAAATGACAAAATTCAAGAAAAAGTAAAGAAATTGTTCAATCAGTGGAAACTTTTGAAGAAAAACAAAGGGAGAGGAGGGAAACAAGAGGCAAATGAAAAAGAATTCCAGGTTGCAATGAAAAACCTATTTGATGTGGCGCATGCCAATGCAATGTCTTTAATTCATATTCAATAAGACAAAGAATTCTTAATAGCGCAACGAGAACCAGGGCGCCGCGGCTCAATGTGCGCGATGGACAAGAAACTGGCCAACACGGAAGCAAGATCGCAATAGCGAGAAGAAGAACTGAAAAGGCGCAGACAAAAACATGTTGCCGAAGCCGAGGCAACTACAAGCCAAGTTCAGCTGGAAGGATCTTCTTCCTCAGCAGAGTCAGGTGAAGACTCGTCGACATCTGCGACGGGTGAGAATCAAGCTGCAGCAGTTTATGAACTGTTACAGGAATGGTGTTTGGATGAAAAGGTTGCAGGCTTCTGCTTTGATACAACTGCACCGAACACGGGACGTCGATCAGGAGCGTGCATTCTTCTAGAACAGAGACTCCGTCGCACAGTCCTTCATTTGGCATGCCGCCATCACATTTACGAAATAATTCTTGGTGCAGTATTCTCTACATGCTCTGGAGCTTCATCGGGTCCCGATGTCCAACTCTTTCGCTGGTTCCAAAAGAATTGGGGCTCCCTTGACAAGTCCAACTATCAAACTGGAAAAGACTTGGAGGTGCTGCAACCTGACAGGGATCGCATCATGAAGTTTGCGGAATCCAAGTTGGCTCAGGGCAATCACCGAGATGATTACCTGGAATTCTTGGAGTTAACGATTGTCTGCCTTGGAGGGAATCTTCCTAGTTTCAATTTCAAGAAACCCGGAGCTTTCCATCATGCCAGATGGATGGCAAAAGTCTTGTACTGTCTCAAGATTTGGATGTTCCGAGGACAACTCAAAGATCTTACCCAACGGGAGGAGTCCTGTGTTCGTGATGTGAGCATTTTCTCCATCCTGATTCATGTGGAAGCCTGGTTTTCTGCCCCTGATGACGCAGTTGCTCCTCAAACAGATTTGGAGATGCTGAAGAAACTACACTCTTACCACAATGACCGTGTTGGAAGAGCGGCCAGAGACAAACTGCAACAGCATCTGTGGTATGTGTCAGAGGAGCTTGTGGCACTGTCACTGTTCGATGAAGCTGTTTCTGCCGGGATCATGGCCGACACTATGGCCCGCTTTGTCGTTGCTGAATCAGATGAAAGCTATGAGGATGATGACGAAGACGAAGATCCCCCAAAGCGGGTCGAATTGAAAAGTTCCATGATTCCACCACTTGAATCTTTTGCAACTCGCAAGTCAATCCGTTTCCTGAAACACCTCGACATCAACAGTGATTTTCTTAATGCAGACCCAGAAGACTGGGAAGAGAATGCATCATTCAAAGACGGTCTGAAGAAAGTTAAAAATCTTCCAGTGATCAACGATGTGGCTGAGCGAGGGGTCAAACTCATTGAGGAGTTCAATGGCCGACACACCACAAAAGAAGAGCAACTCCAGTTCCTTCTGGGTGTTGTCTCGCAACACCGTAAGATGTTCCCCACATCGTCAAAGTCCTTACTAGCATCTGGACCACATTGAGTGCTTGGCAAGCATGATACCCCCGTCTATGAGCGGATAATACCCAGTGGTCTGACGAACCCTGGGGGGGATCCAGGGGCCTGATAGATAGGGACCTTGAGCCACCCCTAAATATTATTTGATTGGCTTCAAACGTTGCACACATTGTTTTCTACATAAATGGAACCAGAATCAGGCCAGGGAGCAAAGAAATTCCTACTTTTATTTTTTCCCCTATGGCAGTGGACCACCCTAATACCCATGCTTCTTAATGTGGCCCAGAGTTTCTCATGGTTTGCACAGTCAAAAGCTATGCTATAGTCGATAAAGCACACATAGATATCCTTTTGGTATTCTTTAGTCTTTTCAAGGATCCATCTCACATCCGCAATGAGGTCTCTCGTTCCTCGCCCTTTTCTGAACCCTGCTTGCACTTCAGGCAGTTCTTGTTCCAGGTATGATTGTAGTCTCTTTTTAATAATCTTAAGTAGAATCTTGCTGGCATGTGGGATCAGAGTGATTGTGCGATAATTTCCACAGTCAGTTGGATCACCTTTCTTTAGTATTGGTATAAACACAGATCTTTTCCAGTCAGTTGGCCATGATGCTGTCTCCATATTTCTTGGCAGAACCTTGTAAGTACGGTAACAGCTGCATCAGATTGCTGTAATACTTCTATGGAAGGACTGGGGTTTCTAGTCCCGCAGGTGCTCCTTGTGGTCTTGGGCAAGCCACTTAACCCTCCATTGCCCATGTTCCCTGTAAGTATTAGTGTATGTGTCTCATATCCCCTCGTATTAAATGTATCCCCCAACCACTTTGAACCGGTAAAAAGCGGGATATAAATGCATCTAAATAAATAAATAAATAAATATGGGAATGCAACAAATGCCTGGTGCTTTGTTCTTTGATAAGGCTTTCAATGCTGCTTCAACTTCTTCTTTCATCACCAATGGTTCCAGATCATAAGGTACAGGTTGAAACGGCTGTTGGTCCACTTGATCTTTATCATATAAAAACTCTGTATATTCCTTCCATTTTTTCTTGATCTTCTCAGCATCATTCAACATAGAACCTTGAGCATCTTGTAACATTCCAATTCGAGGCTGGAACTTTTTCTTTAACTCTCGTAGCTTTAGGAAAGCTGATCTTGTTCTTCCTCTAATAGTTTCTGCTTCTATTTCCTTGCATGCGTCATTGTAGTACTTTTCCTTGTCCTGTCTTGCTGCACGTTGGAAATCTCTGTTGAGTTCTGTGATTGTCTTTCTTTCTCCTCTGGCTTTAGCTTCTCTGCATTTCTGGGCAATTTTCAGAGTTTCTTCCGTCATCCATTTTGGCCGTTTTTTCTTTTTTACCTTTTGTAGAGACTTCTCGCTTTCTTCCAACACAACCTTCTTGATGTCATTCCATAACTCTTCTGGAACTCTATCATTTGTATCTAAAGCAGCAAATCAATTTTGCAGGCAGTCTTTAAATTCCAGTGGTATATTCTCAAGGTCATATTTTGCTGCATTCATGAGTGGTTTGCTCTTTTTCAGCTTTAGCTTGAGTTTGCATACTAGTAGTTGATGATCTGTACCACAGTCAGCTCCAGGTTTTGTCTTTGTTGATGTTATAGAGCTTTTCCATCATTGATTTCCACAGATGTAGTCAATTTGATTTTTATACAATCCATTGGGTGAAGTCCGTGTGTACAGTCGGCGCTTGTGTTGCTGGAAGAAGATGTTCGAGATGAATAGATCGTTGGTCTTGCAGAATTCTATCAGTCTTTCTCCAGCTTCATTTCTGTTGCCAAGTCCATATTTTCCAACTACTTTGTCTTCTTCTTTGTTGCCAACCTTTGCGTTCCAATCACCCATGACTATCAGGATATCCTGTTTGCATGCTCTGTCAATTTCAGCTTGTACTTGTTCATAGAACTCTTCAATTTCATTCTCTTCTGCAGCTGTTGTTGGGGCATATACTTGAATTATAGTTGTGTTAATAGGCATTCCTCGTAGACGAATAGAGATTAAGCGTTCGCTGACTGCATTGTATTTCATTACAGTTCTTGCAAGTTTCTTCTTTATTATAAATGCAACACCATTTCTTCTTTGTCTTTCATTTCCAGCATAGTAGACCATGTGATCATCTGATGCAAAGTGCCCGATGCCAGTCCATTTCAGTTCGCTGACACCCAACAGATCAAGTTGTACACGTTCCATTTCATTCTTGACCACCTCCAACTTCCCTTGGTTCATGCTTCATACGTTCCATGTTCCAATGTGTAAGACATCTTTACAGCTTCTGACTCTCATTTCATGCGCAGCTACATCAGCAGTCAGACGTCCGGAGGGCTTTGATCCAACCACATCATAAATGCTGGCTTTACTCTGAAAAGTCTTCAGCTCTTCCCCAGTAGCTATTTGAGTGCCTTCCAAGCTGGGGGTCTCATCTTCCAGCACTACAGCACAATTTGTTTTGTTGTAACTATCCATTGGGTTTTCATGGCAAGATACAGAAATAGATTGCCGGGCCTTTCTTCCGCGCAGTTTAAGTTTGGTGTTGTTGCCGTTGTCACAGAAATGTGATCCTCCGCGGTCAACACTATCCAATTCTGCTGCTGCCCAGATGGGTGGTTTGTCTTGGTCTGGCATCTCAGCTGAGATCTGTCCATCTTGGTAGACCCTGCCAGTAGTTAAACTACCGATAGTTTAGCTCTCAGCATCACTGATGCACACAAGCCCTCACAGTATGACAAGCTGCAAACCAAGTGAGGGTATCATACATATCCTTATCCATAACTACGATACCACCGCCTTTATCCGCAGGCGTAACTTCATTCTGTGTTACCTGCTGTGCAGGTAATATATAGGAGCAAACTTTATTCTCTGTTAATTGTACAGTAGTCCTTCCAAAAATGCTAGAAATGCCCCAACAGTTACCACAGAGGTTTGGTACCCAACATCCTTTAACTCTGGCAATTAATGCACGTTAAATACAAAACCTTAGAGCACTTTAATAAATAGGATGATAAAGGGCATTAATCCCTTAGGGCCTGATATTCAAAGAAAGCTGAGTGCCTAAATTTAGATCCCTAAGTTAGACTCTTACATTTGTGCCCTATTTTCAATCACTCTTAGGATCCTAAGTTTTCAGTTGAAAATTCATCCTAATTTGGGTGCTTAAAATTTACACTCCTAATTTAGCCTGCCATTCATTTGCCTAGATGTATTATCCTGATTTAGGTGACCAGTGCTGAAAATCAGTGCTAAGCTCCAAACTTCTTTTCCTTACACTAAATCCACCACTATTTGTTGTTAAGTGCCGTCAATTTGGTGTTCTCATGGTGACCCTCTGGATAGTTGTTCGAAACTGTATTTGGTCTTCAGTCAGGTGGCTCATTGTTGATAGAGTGGCATCCATAGCTGCTGTTATTTTATCGATCCATCTTACTGCTGGCCTTCCTCTCTTGTGTTGACCTTGCCAAGCATGATGTTTTTCTCTAATGATCTCTCTCTTCACATGATGTGTCCAAAGTATGAAAGGCAAAGTCTTTTCATCTGAGTTTCTAAAGAAAGCTTTGATTTGATCTATTCTAGAACTGACTGGTTTGTTCTTTAGGCAGTCCCTGGTATACACACCCACTTTTTTATGCCCTTAAATTTTGGAGTTTAACTCTCAAAGTTAGGAGTATAAATCCTTTGACTATCAGGCCCTTAGTATATAACATAATAATAGTTACCCATGCCAGTCACACACTATAGGTCATCTCCAATATCTACTGGAACTACTTAAAATTTCTATAGTGCTATTAAACAGAGTCTGTACCTGGGCACATTCATAAGTGATGATATACTCTTTAATGTTTTTTAATGATTTATTAACTTGATGCATTACCAAAATTAACTGCAAGCAACTTTTAAATTTTCAGAAACATTGGGGTCAATTTTCAAAATCCCTTATCCGGATAAGGGCACTGAGAGAGAGATTCAGCGGCACTATCTGGATGTTGCCACTGAATATCTCTACAGATTGCCTCGGCACCATCCAGTAAGTGCAAGGGAGGTCCATAGGCGGATCAAGGACAGTGCGGCCATTATCTGGTTAATCGTGATTTTTAGCCACTATTCAGATAAGTTATGGGTAAGTTGGGCTGAAAAAAACCTGGCCTAATTTACTATCCGGATAATTTATCTGGATAATGGCTAAAAATTGCCACTGTCTGGATAAATGCCATGATTATCAGGATAGTGGCTGCGCAATTCAGAAAATCAGTGGCAACCATTATCCCAATATTGTGGCTGAATATCTGGAGCTTTGAATATTGGCCCCATTATTTCAATATACAACCCTCCAAAAATATATATTGTAACTATGCTTCTAGATGCACATCTTTCCAAACTTGTCCCTTAAGATCCCACTGCTAGTCAAGTTTTCAGGATATCCCTAGTGAAAATACCCGAGAGGAGTTTGCATAAAATGCATATTTAACTCATGCATATTCATTGCGAATATCCTGAAAACTCAACTGATGGGGGCGATCACCAGTAAGATTTTGGAAACTTTGTGCCTGATATTCAACAGCGGTGGCTAGCCATTCTAAAGCAGCTAGATGTCACCGATGAACTTTTGACCTGAATATTCAGTTCCGGGGTCATATCCAGTCACTGGCATTGAGTATCCTGGTCAGTAGGAGGGAACAAAAGATAACTGGGCAGTGGCAATATTCAGCTACTACAATTAAGGTCTAATACCAGAGGGTGGTTACTACCAAACCACAAAACAATACCCTCCACCAGTATTCAGAGTGTTCCTGATGATGATTACTCTACTCTCTCTTTTGATATGTATCACACCATCTATACGTGAAAATCACCAGTGAATAGAGGTCTCAGACTCACAACGGCAACGCTCAGATTGTTTCCAAAGCAGTATGCCTGATCGCATCAATGACCATATATATTCACTGATATTTTTACCAGTCATTTACTTTTTTCACGCTATAGACATTTTACTTAGTCCATGCATCAGACTCTTCTGAAATTCATAAACACTTTTCTATAAGTGCATTTATATGTTCAATATTGTGCTTTGCATTGCTTATCTCATTGTCGCTGGTACAAGTCCCCAACGCCACCAAATGGGTACCGCTATTGCGTTTCATGTTCCTTCTTCAGGGGGAAATATATTGATATCAGCACGATCTACAAAACAACCCGGGAATTTTCAGTCACACAAAAATATCCACATCACGCATATCTGTAGAGTAGAGTTGGTAAAAATACAACAACCCACCTGTCAGCCAGCGGCTAAACCATACACTGTGTTCCTTCAAATCTTTTGAGACCCAAACTTTCAAACTCTACTCTAGAGATATGCGTGATGTGGATATTTTTGTGTGACTGAGAATTCCCTGGTTGTTTTGTAGATCGTGCTGATATCAATATATTTCCCCCTGAAGAAGGAACACGAAACGCAGTAGCGGTACCCATTTGGTGGCGTCGGGGACTTGTACCAGCGACAATGAGATAAGCAATGCAAAGCACAATCTTGAACATATAAATGCACTTATAGAAAAGTGTTTATGAATTTCAGAAGAGTCTGATGCATGGACTAAGTAAAATGTCTATAGCGTGAAAAAAGTAAATGACTGGTAAAAATATCAGTGAATATATATGGTCATTGATGCGATCAGGCATACTGCTTTGGAAACAATCTGAGCGTTGCCGTTGTGAGTCTGAGACCTCTATTCACTGGTGATTTTCACGTATAGATGGTGTGATACATATCAAAAGAGAGAGTAGAGTAATCATCATCAGGTACACTCTGAATATTCAGCTACTGCCTAGTCAGCTTCATCGGCAAAAGTTAGGACAGCCTTTACTGCATCTAACTTTCACCACCGAAGGCATTAGTGCTTCTGAATATCCCGGTCAGCACAATTAACGTGTTTAGCAGGTCTGCTAACTGTATTAATTGCTTTAAAGATAGGGACCTTTGATTTTTTATTAAACATCTCATGTTTGTTTCTTTCTTGCCCACATTGCATATGGAATGTTAAATATAATGCAATGTGCCCTATGAAATGCCTGCAAACACTTACAAAGACATCTTAAAATCTCTCACTAGGAGTCCTTCATTACTGAGTCCTTTTAAACTATTACAACCAGAGGGAAGGGGGGCCTGCTGCTAATGATAAGCCAGCAGCCTGAAAACATTCATGGAAAAGAATAATCATATGCTTCTTTTTAAATGGATTCTGGGTGTGATCCTACCTTAGTAGAAGTACTTTAATTAGGACAATCAATGCATATTTTCTTTGGTATACAGCATGTGTTCCTGAAAGAAATGGTTAGAATTTCTATCACACTCCTCGAATAAAAAGACATGCAGCGAAAGTTCACAAAAAAAAAGATCACAGCAAAAGTAGGCAGATTAATGTACACATTTTTCTTTTCTATGAAAAGAACTCCAAATTGAGAATCTAGTGATTTAACTCATTCCTTGGACTGACCATTCTTAGTTGACATTTGAATCCTTTCACTAATCTGCAGTAATGGCTACTATGGAGTTTAGCATGCACTAACCACTCATGGTAACTACTATCATGGATTAAAAGCAGCCAGCAGAATAAAAATCCTATGCTAACTGTTCTTAGTCCATTGGGGTGAAGAGTGACTGTGGTGGCCAATGACAGCAAGCTTGAAGGACTACCAGTATATTTTAGAATTCAGTGTTTTTGCTGAGTCAGTCAGGTCTTAGTACACCCAGAGAGCTTTTTTCATTT
This sequence comes from Ichthyophis bannanicus, assembly GCA_033557465.1. Taxonomy (NCBI): domain Eukaryota; kingdom Metazoa; phylum Chordata; class Amphibia; order Gymnophiona; family Ichthyophiidae; genus Ichthyophis; species Ichthyophis bannanicus. The sequence goes on from CM066034.1 coordinate 114,375,210, forward strand.
AAATCAAATCAGAGTATAGCTTAACATACAAGTAGAATAAATAGTCTCTGAGTAGAAAGAAATAAACTTGTTTCTAGTGACCTTTACAAAGAGGCCTTGCAGTTAGGAGGCAAAATATCTGTGAAGTTGTCTTAAATAGGTGTTAAAGGCAAGTGACAGATCAAAGGGGCAATTTGAAAGGTCTCCTCTATCACACAGGAAATTGGCAAGATTTTACCTTAGAAGCACAGGTCATGGCACTGTGTAGCAAGACAGCTTTTCTTAAGTCTTATTTTGCTCCCACCCACCGACTCCCACCCACCCCATGATAATCTTAGTTTTATAGACTCGTAAACCTATTAAAGGGAAGGAGATGCCCATATTCATTTTCAGGTGCAGCTGGTTATTCCAATCAGGAATACATTAATTAAGGACCACGCCCCACTGGGATTACTGTAACGCCATATTGCAGGGGCTACCAAAGAAAACCCTGAATATACTACAAATGGCACAAAATGTTACAGCCAGGATCATCATGAAAAAGAGCTTCACAGAACACATCAAAATTGAGCTTCACTGGCTCCCAATTACCGCCCGCATAAAATACAAACTCCTAGTAACCACATTCAAATTTATACACAACATAGCGCTGTCATTCCTAACCAATCTCATCAGCGCTCAAACTCACAATAGAAGCAGAAGAACCACCAACTTAAACACTCTCAGTGTCCCAAAGAGTATAAGAACGGCCAAGATACACACCAGCAACAGAGCATTCTCTTACATTGCACCCATGCTATGGAATCAACTGCCACATGGCATGCGTGCAATCAACAACCTAACAGACATTAGGAAAAAGCTCAAATCCCACCTGTTTATAACTCACTATAATCTAACAGAGTAAATAATAACCGGAACACAAAGGGTCAACCGTATCCATGACACTAGAGTGTCTTTACAATATGACTTTAAGGGATTTGAACACCATGTAATGCATCTAGGTTAGTGCATCTCCCCCCAGTTTAGGTGTAATTAGTGTAACAGATTGTATATATATAACTGCAAGTTGTAAATATTGTAACAATATGTATATATGTAATTGCACCTGTAAATATTGTATCAGATTTTTGTGCAGTGTGAACCCAGTGTGATTCTTGGCATGCAATCATTCTGTATTAACTGTTGATTACCCCTCCTGATATGTATAGTCAACCGCTGCTGATCGCTGGAAGCAGCGGTATACAAATGTTCTCTAAATAAATAAATAATCTTAAGGTAAACAAAGTCTATTAAACATATTGGGGTCTATTCTGACCCATGTTCAGAAGGATATATGTCCCGGTGGGATGTATAGTCCAAGTAAAACACCCGGGCCATATTCAGCAACAGAGCTTCTCACACATACAGCTGAGATGAGCGAGGAGCTCTGATGGAGGGTGGGAGGGGATGGGCCAAGGGAGGAGCGAGGGTGGGCCAGAGATGTGACCCCCCAAGCTGGACATACAGGACCTATTCTGTTGATGGCCCTGTATATCCAGACATGGTCAGATGGGCGGGGGACTTATTCTACCTTGGATATGGAATAAGTCCCCTAGATGTGGAGGAATGGTGCAGTGGGATAGGCACCAGCATGGTGATACGGGCAGGGGGTTCCCTACACCCCAACCCTGACCTTGACAGACCAGATCTGGGGTCAGGCGGTGGGGAACGGGGCATCTTCGCTTTAGGAGGCTGATTGAGGCACCTGCATACAGACACAGTGCCATGGCAATGAGGCACCACAGCACTGTGGCTCCATGCAGGAGCCAGGCTGAGCTAGCCGGGGAAGGGCCTGGAGGTCCAGGGTACTGGAATTGGGGCACATCCTGGACGTTGAGGCCCAATGCTGCGATTCTGCTCCCGCGGGGCCATCTAGCCCCCCATGGGAACAGAATCTGGTGCATCTCCGGGCAGTCTGAATTTCTGGATTTGCACCTACTGAATTGACCTCCACAAGTATAGTTATTCAGCAGTGACTATAACCATACCTGGAACGAGAACTGCCTGAAGTGCAAGCAGCGTTCAGGAAAGGGCGAGGAATGAGGGACATTATCGTGGATGTGAGATGGATCTTTGAAAAGATTATAGAATACTAAAAGGGTATCTATTTGTGCTTTATTGACTACAACAAGGTTTTTGACTATGTAAACCATGAACAATTCTGGGCCACATTAAAAAACATGGGTATACCAGAACACCTGATCGTTCTCCTGAACAACCTTTACATTGATCAAGAAGCAATAGTTCAAATGGAATAAGGAGAAACGATGGTTTAAAATCAGCAAAGTTGTATGACAAGGCTGCATACTTTCCCCATACCCGTTTAATTTATATGCAGAAGAAATTATCAGAGAAGCAGGACTATATGAAGACAATCAAGGTGTGAAAATTGGTGGAAGACTCCTCTCTCTAAAACATAGCATCATTTTGTGGCACCACCTGTCTGATTGATACTGAACTATTTTTGAATAATTTGATGATTTATTTGATATCTGGTATTTAAGATTGCAATAAAAATTTAAAAGAAAGAGTTTTATTATATTTATTTCATGAAAAAGGACCTTTGGCTAAGCCCAGCAGTGGTATAAGCTACTGGTACTTTGTTTTTTGGACCAACATAATTTTCTTTTTATGTGCATTTCAGAAAGTTAAAAGTTAGAATACTAAAAAAAGGGCTCAATAATTAGTATTTTCCCTAGCCAGTTAGTGGAGATAATGAACCACAAATAGACTAGTTAAAACACCTAAAGTTAGGGCAGCTTTTCAGTTATCCTAGCTTCAGACATTTTAGTTTGCCACTTAGCAGCTCAGTATCAATGCTGACTGGATAACTAAAAGTGATGCCTCTGCTTCACCTCCAGAATGCTCCAACAGTAACCGGCTAGTATCAGGGCAATTAACCCGGTTAGGAGGGGTATTCAGTGAGAATAAGGGGTATGTTTACTAAACCGTCTTAACGTGCGCTCTGCGACGTTATCGCGCGATAAGGTACCTTATCGCCCGATGAAGGTGCCTTACTGGGCGATAAGGTACCTTAGGGCGTGATAACACGCGCAGCAGCGCAAACGAGCGCTGAAGGCGGAGAAAGGCTCCCAGAGGACAGAGGAAGGCTCCCCAGGGGCGGAGAGAAGGGGTCAATGGGTGGAGAGTAGGAGGGGAGAGGCTCCCCGCACACTAACGCTGTGAAATCCGAGGCTCAAAACTAAGCTAGTGAAACCCTGGCATTAAAGCTGATTTAAAGGGAAAAGAAACCATTTCTGTCAGCAATGTACAGCAAAACCAGTGAAACCTACATAAAGTGATAAGTATGATACATGTGCACGGAACAAAAGGGAAAATAAACTTTGAAAATGTACAGAAGAAAATGTAAAAATAAAATAACCAAGCTGGCCAATAGTGATATCAATGGGAAACATCAAAAAACACTCCCAAGAAAGCTCCAAAAAAAAGATATGAATTTTGGAAGGGTCTATGCTCCATCCCCATAGAAGGTGAATGAGCCCACAGTGTAATTGCGCTGAGCAGGGTTTCCGACTCCATTGGCCAGGTTTCCTATGGCGTGCACATGTTCCACAACAGCAGTGCGGGCATGTCGGAACGGGCAACTGGACAGATGCTGGAAAAGGGGACACAGAGGGCTGCAGGCGGCACATGCGGTGGTACAGCTGGCCCATAGGAATGCTGAAACAGTAGAGCAGCCAGACAGCAACTGCTGAGGGCCCAACATGGGCACGAGTGTGCTCCCCATAGTGTCACAGGGGATAGTACCCAGCAGGTACCCCCAAGGGCATGGAACATTGGCATGCGGTGCTGGGGGGAAGCATGGACAGCTATGCAGGCACCCCTACCCCAGAACCCGCATCATAGGCAGCCGCCTACCCGCACACTGGATGGCCTGAGACTGCGTTCCACCAGCACCACCAGCAGAAGGGCATGTCAGCATTGTGGCAGAGGGATACTGGTGGTGGAGGAGGCAGTGGTAGCTGCCCAGAGCAGACCGTGCCCTAGCCCTGTTTAGGTGGGTGCTGTGCACTGCAACAGACAGGCTCTGTCTGACAAAAAGTCATGTTATCTACAGGGAATGCATTGTCTCTGTGGCAACACAGTGGTACAGTGCACACAGCCAGTGTGTTCAGAAGCAGAAGGTCACAGGTTTAAGTCCCAGCTGTGGTTCCTGCCAACCCAGTCCCCATATTTTACCCACTACTAAAACGTGCTAATACAGACAGAACCTTTATTGCAGATGACGTACATGCCCAAAACACCTACATTTTACCCTACAGAGCACAGACACCACAGACACCTCGATTCTCACCACCACAAAAAAGTTGTCTAATAGACAATATTTTGGTGGTGGTGAGAAGTGAGGAGGAATGTGACACATTCTATCTAACCTTTTTGATGTCTTGGACATCTGCACCTTGCCCACTCACAATCTTAAATGACAGAGGTGTAAAGCAGGGGTCTCCAAATCCAGCCCTGGGGGGCCACAAACCAGTCAAATTGGCAGGATATCTCTAATGCATATATATCTCATGCATATTCATTAGGGATATCCCGAAAACCTGACTGGTCTGCGGCTCTCTAGGACCAGGGTTCCCCACCCCTGCCTTACAGGGTGCAGGGGCTGGAGGCTTGCTGCTGGAGAATGTCAGATAGTGGTGGGGACAGCTGTACATTTCCAGGCCTACTGTCTGTCTGCTATTGCTTTATGGATGTGTACAGCTCTGCATTGCCTGCCCTGTAGGGTGTCTTTTTCCCCCACCAGGACTGGGGTTGATGGTCCCCGCTATTGCCACCATTGCAGGGAGGTAGAATGTGGATCTGTTGGTGGGCTATCCTGTTTCCCACCCTGAGCCCCAGAGGGTGGGTTGTGTGGTGGTACATAATCCGCCTATGGGTCCAAGCACCCCTCCTTTCCCATCATGTAACCATAGCACCAACACAGGATATGCACTATTCTGGGGGCATCATAGCCCATAAGGGCTAGACATGATTGAGAAATACAGAAGGACACAAATGTATCCTAGGTGTGTCTACAGGAACTACCTATCACACACTAGTAACACTGATGGGGACCTGCAGCATGGCACATTTCAGCCATGAAAGGTGCTGTGGACCTGGTGCTGGGCACCCCACCTCACCCTCAGGGTGAGCACAGTACCCACACAATATGACGGTCTGTAGCTACTCTGTGCCAGTACCACACATGGTCGGTTCCCCCTACCAGGCCGAGGTGCTGTGGGGGTGCATACCCCATCTTGTGCCCATCTGTAGACTGCTGATTTGCATGTGCAGTGCATCATGGGTACGGGTGGGTTAACCCTATCCTGGTAACCACAGCAGACAGTTTGTTTGTTTGGTGACATGCAGTCCTTCTGCAGCCAGCCAGGGGCTTGCTTGTAGCTATAGAGCTGTAGCCCACTGGTTACTTCACTGCCTGTGAGTCCAGAAGTCATGGGTTTGAACCCATGGTGGGGTTATTTGATAAGGCTGTCCAAGGCATTGTCTATTTTTAATGTACATTAGTGCTGCCAGCAGAAACATCCTCAGTGTACTGTAACCATAAGGCGCCCCATAAGGCACCTTATAGGGCGCCCTATAAAGCGCCTTATCAGGTGTCCTCTAAAGCGCCTTGTAGGGTGCCCTATAGGGGACATTATAGGGTGCCTTGGCAGACAGTTCACTTTATAATGTGCCCTATGGAGTGCCTTATAGGGTGCCTTATGCGGCACCTTAGGTTACGGCACGTGAGGGTGTGTTTGCTGGCAGCACTAATTAAACTACAAATAAAATGCCTCAAAACTCAATACTTACCCGTAAAAGCTACTGGTTCAGCCAGCCTTATGGATTAGGCACACTGGGGATCAAACTCATGACCCATGTACCATCAGTTAGTGTATTAACCATTGTGCTACACCTCTGTTTCTGTGTATGCATGTCTGCGCGCCTACTTAAGATTACCGCAGCGTTAACGTGCTTAGTGGCGTCTCGCCCGATAGTGTGTGCAGCGCACGTTATTGCGTGATAATCCCATTTTGCTACTTTAAGACTGACATGCCCACTCCTTTTATGGCAGCCTGCACACTATCACCGGGTGCACGTTAAGGGGTATGTTTACTAATCGGCGGTAGCGGCTTCCATGCGATATTGGTGCCGTGACCCCATTGAATTCAGTAGGAGTATGCAGTAGAGGCTCCAATATCGCACAGAACCCGCTCCTGCATACCCCTAACTGTGTTAATGCCATTGAATATCACGCTGATCACATTTTAGCCACTTAGCAGTTCTACTAACCAACTATAATATTTTGAAAATATTCCTCTACAATTCCAGAGAGCTTTATAACCAGCAAACATAGGAAGTGCACTTGAATTTTTCAGTATAGTCATAATGGTGGCCTCCCCTTAGACTTTAGCCGGGATAAATTGGACGAACACACAAATGCTTCAGTTCCTGAATACTAAACCAACAGGTATATTCTGATAACTAAAAATGAAGATGAAAGAAAGTTGACACATGCAAACCAAGTATAGACCATTGGAAAGGGTGGACCAGGACTCCTCTCATACCTCCCTTGGAATTGAGATTATAGCTGCTAGGTAGGTGGGTGAGCAAGAAGCTCAGTTAGCTCCTTGAAGCAAATGGAAGGGTAGAAAGTTTGCCCTGTGGATGAAGATACTGCTGATGAGAAGCAGAGAACTAGTTGGCTTTGGTGTGAACTGAGGTGAGCAATGAAAGACAGAACAACCTTCTCCAACGTAATAAAAAGAAAAAATACCTGCTGAAGATAAAAACCTAAGTACCCCTGTTTGTTTTCCTCTATTGAACATAACTGGAGACCTGCTGGCATAGAAGCGTGCTTGGTGTGTTAGGGGGGAAGGAGGAAGGTAAAAAAAAAAATCCTACCAGAATAAAAATGCTAAGAACTGTAATTTGCTGTTCTTTTTTCAAACAAACAATTATGGGTGTAACAGTGTGCTCAGTTTGTTCAGGTAAATCAAACCTGCCAGAGAATAAAACTGGGATGAAATATGAGAGGATTTTTTTTCTCCTTTTCCTTCAGATTTCTAACTTCACTGAAAGAAGTGCCTGAAAGTTTGTCGTCCAACACTTGAAATGCATATTGGGATAATTGTATAAGGAGCCATGAAAATTTACACACCATCTGTACCAGTGCATATTTCTTAACAGAAAAGGTGTCGTACTCATAAGCAGAAAAACCTCAACCAAATATAGGTGACCCGTAGTATAATAATTTTCTTTTGTCGGAGCTGACCGTGGGGAGGTCGAAAGGGAAAAACGACCCCCACCAAGCGGGTAGCTACTTTTTATTATTTTTAAGGTTCTTCACCCAAAACCACAATCGAAATAACTTTAGAAATGTAAAACTTATCTCAGTCCAAAACAACGCTGCTTCCAGAAGTCCACTCGCACGACGCGCGTGTTTCGGGTATCCTCACCCTGTATCAAGTGCAATAACCAAGTATAAATTTTTCAGCAACCGTCCAAAAACGCTGTCTCTATGCAGCACAGGTCTGAATTTCAATGGCGAACAACCAGCTCATAAAGGAAGAACCAACCAATCAAGGAGCAGGGAGGCCCCACATGTCGGGGAAACCCTGACCCGATTGGGAGAACTGTTTCAATGTTAATTTGCAATTAGAAATAATTGTCAGCAGACATTATCAACAACGTCCATGTCTACAGCAGACTTATCCAGTCTATGTCCCGATTGAGACCATCAGGTTCAACTGAACCTAAACGAAAGATCCATCGTTGCTCTAATCGTTGAAGATGATATTCTCTGTTTCCTCGACGAGGATCTAGGGGAACATAATCAATGATTGACCAGGTAAGTTGTGCAAAATCATGAGAGTGCTCCAAACAATGGGAAACAATCGGGGCTGATGTAATCCGCCGACGTAGCCGGGAGGCATGCTCCATCAGACGACGTTTCATGGAACGAACAGTACGGCCAATATAGAGAAGAGAGCAAGGGCATTTAATAAGATATACCACATATGTAGATTCACAATTCGTATCCCAACGCCGCCGGTACACTCGTTGTGTTTTCGGATAAGTCCATTCCAGACCTGTTTTTGGACGGTTGCTGCAAAATTTATACTTGGTTATTGCACTTGATACAGGGTGAGGATACCCGAAACGCGCGCGTCGTGCGAGTGGACTTCTGGAAGCAGCGTTGTTTTGGACTGAGATAAGTTTTACATTTCTAAAGTTATTTCGATTGTGGTTTTGGGTGAAGAACCTTAAAAATAATAAAAAGTAGCTACCCGCTTGGTGGGGGTCATTTTTCCCTTTCGACCTCCCCACGGTCAGCTCCGACAAAAGAAAATTATTATACTACGGGTCACCTATATTTGGTTGAGGTTTTTATGCTTTGATTATTGATTTACCTTGACCTTAAGGTTTATTTTTTTGTACTCATAAGCAGGGCTCTTTCATTAATACATAAGGACAATAGGTCAATTTAAGTAGGCGATGAAAAAGGTGCCAGTACACCGTACTACCGAGTACACCCGTCATAAAAAACCCTGATCTGCACACATATATCATGGCATTTTAGTGATGTATGCTTGATAATGTGTGTACTTTAATTCATCGTAAATTTTAAAGTATCTGCAAAACTGATGGCGTGAACTTTCATTGTTGGCGTGGGCATGAGCGCATCATGGGTGGAGAGGAAAAGTAGGGATGTAAATTATAAAATACTAGAATTTGTGTGCTCTCTTAATAAATCTATGGTCATCTACACCAGCTATAGGATTGGTGCAAATGATAGTGCCTGGATTTGGGGACCTGGATTTAGGCAAGTTACATTCAGATACAGTAGGTAATTTCCTGTCCCTGGAGAACTTACAATATAAGTTTGTACCTGAGGCAATGATGAGCTAATGATAATTTTCAATCACTTATTTATAAAGTCAAGTCCAGTCATACCTGATTTTAGAAAATAGCTGTGAAATGCATGCAGAATAATGCACAGTCACTCTTTTGTAAGTGCATGTGTAAGTCCAAACATACATACAATCAGTTAGGGTGTGCTCAAGGGTAGAGCTTGGAAGGGGCATAGGCGGGGTCCAAAATTTATGCACTTAAGTTATAGAATAGTATAACTTTCATGTAACTGCTGCAACTAGGTTCAGGCGTATATGCCCCTATCCCATAATGTACGGTATGCTCCTACTTTACTTTATAGAACAGGCCCCACAAGCATGTGTATCAATGCAGGTTAACTGAGTAGAAGTTCATAGAATTGCCCTCCACATGCTTCCCAATTCTGTACTCTTCCTCTGTATAAGAATATAAGTGCATAAGATATGCCATACTGGATCAGACCAAGGTCCATCAAAGCCAGTATCCTGTTTCCATCAGTGGCCAATTCAGGTCACAAGTGCCTCTCAGGTTCCCAAAAAGGTACACAGATTCCACATTGTTTATTTAGGTTAAGCAGTGGATTACCTTGGTCCTAATAGTTTATGGACTTTTCCTCCAGGATCTTGTAAAACCTTTTTTTTTTTAAACCCAGCTACACTAACAGCTTTTACTGCATCCTCCGGTAACAAATTCCAGAGTTGAGTGAAACGGGTTTCTTTATTTGTGCGCATAATTATTGTAAACTCTGGAATTTGTTACCGGAGGATGTAGTAAAAGCTGTTAGTGTAGCTGGGTTTGAAAAAGGTTTGGACAAGTTCCTGATAAGTACTTGTGACCTGGACTGGCTGCTGTTGGAAACAGGATACTGGGCTTAATGGACTCTTAGGGGTATGTTTACTAAATCACGGTAATGTTACCGTCATTAATTTCCCTGCTAATGTTACGGATGCCCATATAAATGAGTGGGTGGTGCATCGTTAAAGCAAGCTATGTCAGGTAATGTGCATTACAAGGCGCTTAACGCGTGGTACAGTGCGCCATGGACCCACCGCGCATGAACATCACAGCTAACGGGAAGCAGCAGCATGTCTGATAGGGATTGCAATCTAAGGCACGCAGACAGTAGAAGACACGCTGAGGGATGTGCAGACATGGTGCCTCATGAGAAACGGAACCGTAGGTGTAAGGCCATAGACCACAGGCAGCTGATTGCAGTCTGTAATGGGGGTAGAGCTGTGGTAGATGTTTGTACTTCATTAAATATGTACATACATGTACAGAGTATACTCATATATTTGCATTTGCCTTGAAGCAAGTATAAATTTGTGGAACAAAATTTTTATACTTTTAGGAATATTCTGGACCCTGTTTTATAAAAGCACATGGGAACCTATGGGCCCGATGCAGAGAAGCAGCTTGCGGGGCTGCAGGAAGTGTAGCCCTGCAAGTTATCCAGGCCTGCATAATGAGAAGCAAGGTATTGTGGGTATGGCCTGGGCAGGGCGGACTGGGCAGGATGTATCTGCAGAGGGTGTAGAGCAATGGCTGGGACACTGTAGTGCCCAAACACCACATGCATGGACAAGATGTCCACAGCACGTCTTGCTGTTAGGGCACTCTCACACTGACCAAACAGTGACCATAGCATGGCTATGTTCCCACATAGTACTATATAGTATGTGTCTTAAGTAATATATGTGTGCCTCCTGTTCTGGAGGGTCAATCACTGGGGCACCTGCCGGGTGCCTGTGCCATACAGCCCGGTTCTGGGAGTGCATAGTCCCATTGTGAACATGCATGATAGACTGGCTAGTGGAGTGTTCACGGTTAGTTTGTGCATGACTGGCACACCTGGCATGGTGCAGCAGGTACAGTTTGACTGTGTCTGCTGCTGGTGAATGTCAGACCATGGTTGGGGGCTGGGGAACAGCTGTAGTCCTAGAACTGGTCCACGCATAAAGGAAGGGCAATAGACAGGTAGTATGCACTGTTGCATATTATATGTGTTGTGGTGAATGCGTGTTGCAGCACTGAAGACGCGCAGTGGTCATAATACTGTGCATGATGTCTGCTTGGGATGTACGTTGTTATGCGCCATAATCCAACCACATATTCTAAGGCACTTTGATGTATCTCATAAGGCACGTAGAAAGGTCTGTAACATCACGCATGTTATTGTGCGCGCTGCGTGTCAGAAGCCCTGCTATGTGCATTCTCCGCAACGCTCATACGCTGCACTACTGTGTGATAATCTAGCAGGCACGATGGCCACCTGGTGGAACATATTTGCATTGTGGTTGTTTGGGATAGTGGTTGTAGACGTGCATGGAGCCAACATAGGTTGTGGGTTTGGGTCCCACAGGTTCCTTTTCTTTTCTTGTTGTCTGTTCTGCTCTCCTTACCATACAATGCCTCCAGCTTCGTCCCTTCTCCACACACTCTTCCTTCTCTTCACTGTACACTGCAGTGTTCCCTCCATGCAGCCTAGCTGTCACATGCTAGCTGTTACATATGCGCCCTTTCTTTGGGTTGTCTGGATGGGTAGGTGGTTCAGTGGTTTGGTATTGGTGTCGGTGAGCTGTGTTTGGACTCTTCAGTGTACTGGTTCAATTCCCTCTTACTCCTTTTTGGATTCCTTGCCCATTTTGCCCTTCTACACACACTATTCACACAGCTGGCTCTTCAGACCGACCCCTGGCACCCTTTCCATTACCGTTGTTTACTCCTCTGCATGCTGTGTTCACTGCACACCATTTCATGGTATGTGTGCATGTGTTAACTGTGGCTCACATCCCCATTACAGACTGCGATATCAGCTGCCTGTGGTCTATGGCCTTATTTTATTTTATTTATTTGATTTAGTGTACACTTGTATCCCGCTACTTCCAGCGATCAGCAGCGGCTTTCTATACATAGTGGTGCGGCTGTACAGGCCGGATTTGGAACATACAGTGTGATTTCAGGGGTGGGTAAAAAGCATCAAACAGTCACATATTTACATTTGATTGTATCAGAGGAGACTTTACATATATACATTTGATTGTTTGTGAGGAGGCTTCACATATATAGATGTACACATATATTACATATTACAAGAGGCGTTTCATACTGCTGTGTGTTATTTAGGCTGGCAAGGTGCCTGAATAGAGTAACACTCTAACTAGGTTAGGTTGTAATGGGTCTGAAAGAGGTGAGTCTTCAGCTTCTTCCTGAAGTCCTTCAAGTCCTTGTTTGCTCGCAGTTCATGGGGCAGTTGGTTCCAGAGTATTGGTGCAATAAATGAGAACGCTCTGTTGGTGGTGTTTGCGTTGCAATTTCTCAGGCTACTCAGGACATGAAGGGTGTTGCAATTTACTGTTCTCCTGCTTCTGGTGATTGGTTGATCGGATATTAAGGTGTTGAGGTATGAGGGTGCTACATTATGAACGAGCTTGAACGTGGTTACTAAGAGCTTATATTGGACGCGGGCCTTGATGGGGAGCCAATGACGCTCGATTAGTACTGGAGTGATGTGTTCGGTTAGGCCTTTTTTCATGATAATTCTGGCAGCTACGTTTTGTGCTAGTTTGAAGTATGTTAAGGGTTTTTTTTGTGCAGACCTTGTAATATAGCGTTGCAGTAATCCAGGTGGGGAATGATGAGGGCTTGTGCCACTGTCCTGAAGTCAGAGTGGTCAATAATATTCCGTAGCGGTTGCAGGATTCTTAATTTGCGGAAGATGGCCCGATTGGTGATTCGGAGGTTCTTTTCCATATTTAAGTTACTGTCCAGCATCACGCCTAGGTATTTTATTTCAGGCTTTGTGGTATAGACATTATTGTTCATGGTGACCGTTGGTGGTGGGTTAAAGTCAGGTTTTCTGGAAATGCACATCACTTCTGTTTTTTTTATGGTTTATTGACATATTATTCTGTTGTAGCCAGTGTTGTAGTTCACTTAGGCATTTTTCGAGTTGATTGAGGTTGGGGTTGTTTATGTCGAGATGAGTGTAAAGCATCAAGTCGTCTGCGTAGATATGGTAACCTATGGCTCCGTTTCTCATGAAGCACCATGTCTGCACATCCCTCAGCGTGTCTTCTACTGTCTGCGTGCCTTAGATTGCAATCCCTTCGGACGTGCTGCTGCTTTCCGTCGGCTCTGATATTCACACGCGGTGGATCCATGGCGCACTGTACTGCGGGTTACCTGACACGACTTGCTTTAATGATGCACCACCCACTCCTTTATATGGGCATCTGTAACATTAGCGGGGGAACTTAACGATGGTAACATTACCGTGGTTTAATAAACATACCCCATAGTTTCTGAAGTCCTGCTTCTGGCCCTTCATCTGTGAACACAAAACAGAAATATTGGTTAAGCAATTAAGCTTTATCCTAATCAGCTTCTACATATTCATCCCCTTTACCTTAAGTCTGACAATATCACTTTTGCACTTCCTCCTCTTGCTAACATATCTGAAAAATGTTTTATCCCCCCCATTTTACTGTATTGGTTGTTTCTTCCATTTGTATCTTTGCTGTCTTGACTACTTTCCTAGGTTCTCTTAGCTTTTCCAAATATTGATGTTTGTTTTCCTCTTTCTTTGATCGCTTGTATTTTATGAAGGCTGCCCTCTTTTTCTTCACTTTTCATCTACTTGTTTCAAGAACTAGTGTTCTCCTTTTCCTTTTATATTTATTTTCCAAATAAAAATTGTTCTTGCCCTTGAAATCTTACATTTCAGTTTTCCCACAGCTTTTTACATCCCCCAGCTGTTCCCATCCAATTTACGACTCCATACAATATTGCCCCATATGGACAAAATTAGTTTTCCTAAAGTCTAGGGCCCTCACTAGACTTTAGAAATAGACTATCTCTGACCTTGCCAAATATTGAATTACATGATCCAGAGATCACTGGATTAGAAAAGATCACCCACTATAACATCAGAGATACTCTCCCATTCTGTAAGCACCACATCCAGCATCACGTCCCTTCACTTGTGGTTCTATTACCAATTGCAGGATCTCTTTACTTCTAGATACCTCTGCAGAAATCAGTAGCTGGCATATTGAAATCTCCTATTAGTAGCACTTCTCTTTTCATAGCAATATTGTGAATGTCCATTTCTTCTGCCTGTTAAGGAGGTATGTATATCAGACCAATAAAAATGCATGCTGTACAAAATTTAATTAAATGCCCAATCAATTAGTACATATTAGAATGAAGCAATCATATAGATTAAGGATGTGCATTCATTATCATGCATTTGATTCATTAGTGTGCTTTAAATAAATTAGGGGTCCTTTTATAAAGGTGTGTACATACCGTGGAATTAGCAGCAGTACTGACGGGCAGTAAATGCTGCACTACCTGGGGCATTCTCAGGAATTTCTAAGCAGTTGAAAATGACTGGAAACCCTAATGAGTGACATGATTAATGCAGGTGCTTGTAACAACTCCCATAGAGGTGCACCTGTGCTAACTGTCATATTGCCACTGGGTATGCAGCAATTTCCCTCGTACTAGCTGCAATGTGCTTTTCACACCCACAGTCAACCCCAACCAACCTATTATTTGCCCTAGCATGCCATAGCCAATTACAATGTGCTTTAGTGGCCAGTGGCTGGTATGCGTCACACACTGAAGGAGCATGCCAAAGTAGCCTTAGCTGACTCCTTTCCGCACCTCCTTGACATGTCTCACTTCGCTATGTCGTTTTTTCTGTTTTCCTTGCTGCTCACTCTGTTTCTTCTTTGCCACAATATGCTGCTGTCTCCATCTCATCCTATAGCAATTCTTCTATGGCATCCCTGTTAGCAGTCGCCTGTTTCAACCTAGTTCTCACAGTCTGCCCTTACTTGACCTAGGGTCCTCCATCCAGCTCCTCGCCTGATTTTTCAGTATTTTGGCCCTCAGCAACCTCTACCTCAGGTAGGCTTAATACTAGATGCTAGCAGTTTTAAAAATAAAATCCCTTGATCCAGGATTTGTTTAACACTCACCATCTACAGATGTCAGCTATCTGTGAAACTTGGCTTCGAGATGGTAACACTTCCTATCTGCAGCAGATAGTACCCGCTGGCTTCTCTACCTAGTTTTGCAACCACCTGCTCAAGCTTGGAGGTGGAATAGCTCTCCTTACCCCTTCCCACTGGAACTCTATAGAGGTAATTAAGGGTACCTCTACTTATTTGGAATCCCTCTTAATCCATATTAAGTCCAAGACACCTTTTCACTGCCTCGTCAAAAACCTAGTGATCCCCATTTGCACTGCCTCTTACAAGGAATTACAATTACTGTTGTATGACTTTGACCTACTATCAGGTCCATTGGTGATTTTAACAACCACTTAAATAACCACTGAACTTGGTTTTTCCCCTTTCTTCAAATCCTCCAACTCATACACCTTGTACTCTTCCATGACTGTAATCTCCCCGCCAGTTCTTTTCATGCCGTTCTTAAGTCCTGGACAGATCATTTCCTAATTCTCTTCAGACTGTAGTTCCTTATGCTAACACATGTGTGCCAGCCTAAAACATGCACTTTTAAAAACATCAAAAACCTTGATGTAGACAAATTTGCTTCTGATTGCTTAGACCTTCCTTTTGACTTCTCAACCCTTCCTTTAGATAAGAAGATGCCATCCTTGGATTATCTACTGTCTACAGTAACTCCTTACACTCACATACTCTCCTTAAAACCATCAACATGGTGCATAAATCAAACCCCTGGCTTTCACAAAACCTTAGAGAATTCAGGAAAAAGTCAGATGCGCAGAGCAGACATGGTGCAAATCGCCCATTCCATCCCACAAATCCTTATGCTCTTCCCTTCATCATGAGTATAAGTGGCATATTCATGATCATGCAAACCTCCCTAAACAGTTTTTCTCAATTCTTCACAGATTAGCACCTAATGCTCATTAAACCTCAGACACAGCTCCTATCATGCCAGTTCAATTTGGTTCTTCGCTTATTACTAAGATACTAAATCTTCATGGAAAAGGAGATGCTCAAGTTCATAGTCTCTCTCCTCTCATTGAGTCCTACTGACCACTCTCCATCTACTTCTCCTGGGGTTCACCCTAGTCTTTTTCGATCCTTTACCCCTCTGACAGAATTTCGCCTGACTAAACCTCTCAACTCACTAAACATACCAAACTTTTCCGCTGATGTCATTCCCCTTCACTTCTGAAAGACTGTTGGAAACATTTTGCCCCAACTGTTCTTGAACTTATGAATGATAGCTTAGCAAACAGAGACATTCCAACTCCCTGAAAACACTCTAAAATGTGCCCATTACTAAAACAGCAGCATTTGGACTACTCTCTTCCAAGTAACTACTGTCCTATCTTTAACTTACCTTTCCTTTCCAAACTTCTAGAAAAAGCTGTTTATGAACAAGTTTCACATTTTGGGGAATTGAACAATGGCTTTTGCCTGCAACATAGCACAGAAACCATCCTTTTAGGAGCTTTAAATGAAATTGTTACCCACCATAACAATCTGCGTGATGTTTTGCTCATTCAGTTAGATCTCAGCTCAGATTTTGATATCATTGATCACTCATGCTTGCTTAACTGGTTTCAGGACTCTGGTATCACATCCATTGTTCTAAATTGGTTCTGCTCCTACCTATGATCTTGTACATTTCAGATCTCTATTAATGACCACCTTTCCACCTCATTCCCCCAATCTTTTGGGGTGCCACAAGGCTCCATCCTTGCTCCTAACCTCTTTAACCTCTTCATCTCTCTTTTAGCACTCTTCATTGAAGACCTCAACATCAGTTTCTATGTTTACCTGGGTGATATTCAGCTAATCATACCCCATCACTCCTGGGACCATACATTTCAATCCAAAGTTGATTCCAAGTTACACTGTATAGCAACCTGGCTTCAGTTCCATAAAATGCTTCTTAACCCAAATAAAACCAAAGCTTTCTATCACATGATGTTTATGTTTATTTAAAAAGTATTTATACCGCCATTCCTAATATAGACAAAGCAGTTTAAAGTCAAATAAAAACACTTTTTGGAAAGGAACTCCATTCTTAAATTAAAAGTAATAGAAAAAGAAGGAAGGAAGACAAAATAAGAAAAGAAAAATAATACAGAAAAAAGACTGGACCAAGACAAGATGGTAAGCCACTGCCTTATCTTGCACATGTTTCACACTCACCCATCTCACTTAAATGTCAAATTCGCTCTCTTGGTATTTTGTTTGATGACCACCGCACTTTCAGCTCCCATGTTGCTAAAACCATCCACAACACTTTTTTTTGCACATAGAAGACTTAAATTCATGAAACCCTTTATCAACTCCAAGGCCCTCAAAATTCTACTCCACTCTAGCCATGAACAGGTTTGACTATAGCAACTCTCTGCTCATAGGTACTTCCCAAGCTAAGTTATGATTCCTTCAAGTAATTCAAAATAATACCGTTAAACTCATTTATAATGCCAAGAGCTATGATCATGCCACCCCTTTATTGTGTGAACAACATTGACTCCCAATCGCATTACGTATGAAGTTTAAACTGTTACGGTTGACGCATCATGCTTATTACACTGGTTCACCATCTTATCTTCACTCAGTTCTTAATCCTTATTGCCCAAAACATACACTCCTCTAATACAAGTCTCTTAACAGTCCCTAGTAAGTGCACTCTCCACCTAGAAACCTATCGCTCAGTTGCTTTTTCTTATCAAGCCCCTCACCTTTGGGAGCACCTGCTCATAGAGCTCCAGACCAAATCCTCTTAGAAGAAATTTAAGATTGATATAAAAAACTGTTGTTTTTTGCACAGGCTTTCCAATAATTGTTTGTTCTTTCCCTATAGGTCCACTTCTTTTCTCACCTCTCCTCTTGCTTGCCTTTTGACATTGTCTCCTTCTTGAAAATAGTTGTGCTACTGCTCCCCGCCACACACACCTCTTTGCTTCTAGAATTTTCTTTATCCTCTGCTTATGTGACTTTTTTGTTGATTTTAGTTATTGTTTATTGTTAATTCTTACATCTTTGTAACTTCCATGATGTGTCTACATTTAGGGATATGTTTACTAAACTGCGGTAATGTAGCAGCGGCTACGTTAACGCGTGTTAAATAACGTTAACGCACTCTATGTAATGTTAATGCACGTTAACGTTACCTAACACACGTTAGCGTTCCCGGCCACGGTAAACCCCGCAGAGGGTGGAGAGAGGGCTGAGAGAAGGGGTCAATGGGCGTGGAGTGGGTGGGGAGAGGCTCCCGCAACACAAATGCGGGGAACTGAAGAGCTGGAAACTACCGCCAGTGAAAACCTGGCGTTAGATGCACATTTGCAGAAGAGAGAAACCATTTTAGTGTCAGCAATGTACAGCCTAGGGAGGAAGCCCGTGAAAGGTGATAGTAGTGCTCCATCTGCAGTAACAGTATAGTGGCCAAGAATGAAAGGCCACTATGGTGATGGTGCAAATGGGGCATAGGAGGGCTGCAGTCGGGACATGCAGTGGGGGCAGCTGGGACACAGGGTGAAATAGGCTGTCGCCCATGTGGCACATAGGAACATAGAAACTGGAAATCAGCATGACAGCAGCTGAGCAGGGCCAAACATGTCCAGTAGTCCATGTTCCACAGTGTCCCATCCAGGGGACATTACCCAGCAATGACCCCAAAAGTCACACAGGTAGGGCAAGCAGTGCATATCTGGGGATCACACTAACAAGGGTTCATAGACCACACCCAGGATGGGTCCCAAACAGCTAACTGAACACACTTTACGGCAGCCCCTAGTAAGGCATTGCAGGGTGTGTCCACATGTTGTCGGAAACATATATACACCCAGTAGGCCAAACTGGGTACACCGTACCTGAGGTGCATGCCCTAGCCTGTCCACAGTCAGCAGTAACAACACACTCCACCTACATCTACCCGGTCCACCCTAGCCAATAGTTGCTAGAGCACCAGCCTGAAATCCCCCCAGCCATCACTCCCCCATGTGGAAGGGACTTAACATTGGTAGGCAGCGATGGGGGGGATGTGTGGATATCCATGTATGCCTCGCCACTCCAGAACCTGCATGCTAGGCACCCGCCTACCTGCACACTGGATGGCCTGGGACAGTGCACGGCCAGCACCGACAGCATATGGTCATGTCAGCATGGCAGGGGTGTGTGTTTGTGCTGGAGGGAGCAGTGCCACCTGCATGCAGTGGACCTAGGCCATGCCCTGTACCAATATGTGGTATGCAGTGCAACAGAAAAGGTCTGTCTGAGGAAAGTAAGGGTAGCCCCAGGGACCACTGCTTCTCTGTGGCAATAGTGTGGTGCAGTACACACAGGGGCGGCCCAAGGGGGGTGCGGGGCCATGTGCGGAGACTCGGTGTGGGCCTCATTTGAATAAGTGGCCTTATTTGCATAAATATTTGCATAATGTTACCATACACTAACTTTTAGTAAACATGTCTCTTAATGAGTGTATGGATAAAGAAAGACTAAAAGATTTCTACATTGCTATAATCCAGTGCTAACCGCCAGGCACATTAGGAACTACTACAAACGCTGCCCATTTAGAACCCATAGCAAACCCGCCGTATCCTGACAGCATTACCAGGACTCACAAAGCACCATACCCTACCTATCAAAAGGCAACACTGCAAATATTAAACCAATACATTTCAGAGAATACTGGGGAAAGAGAACAAGTGGCAACGTCAAATAGGAATTACATAAACAGAATACCTCAGCTCAGTTACACATGCAGAACATAGACCATCACCAAACAAGGAATCACAATTTAGAAACAGGAAGGCAATAATTAAACTGGGAACCCCAAAAGCCAAACTTGGAATGTACAACAACACTGTAGAAATAAAACTATAAATTAATTTCCTCTTGTACCAAACAAAGCGCAGACGTTAATGATGCACATTTCCCAGAGCTTTCATATTCCAGTTAATAAATTCAAAATAAAGAGATATCTTTCTACCTTTTGTGCATTTTTTTTCAGTTGCAATTGGTCCAGCCACTTTCTTCTTGTTTCTTCATGTTTTCCTGCTAACTCTCCATCGTCTGCTGTCCATTTGTCCTTTCTTCTCTCTTCTAGTTTTTTTTCCATTCTCTCTCTCTACATCTGCTTTAACATACTAATCTTTCTCCTTTTGCTCTTTCCTCATTCCTATTTCATCCACACAAATTTTACCCCTCCATCCTCAATCCCAAATTACTCTCCCAATACCCGGCCAATTGTAGATTTTTCATCCCTCCTACACAAAATATTTTTCCCCTCTCCATTTTACTCTCCCAGCCCCATCCCATTCTAATCCTCCCCCAACATCAGCTCCCTTCTAGTTCCAGTCTCACCCAGCATCCATTCCCTTCTAGTCCCTGCATCAGCCCGTTTCCAGTCCTAGCCCCCCCATCAGCCCATTTCCAGTCCTAGCTCCCCCATCAATTTCCAGTCCAAGTCCCTTCATCAGCTCATTTCCAATCCTAGCCCCCCCATCAGCCCATTTCTAGTCATTTCCTATCCCCACCATCAGCCCGTCAAATCATAGCTCCCCTCCACTCAGCCCAATTCCAGTCCAAGCCCCCCCATGAGCCTACTTCCAGTTTTAGCCCCTCCATGAGTCCATTTCAATTCAAGCCCCCACCACAGCCCATTTCCAATCTTAGCTCCCCCAACAGCCCATTTCCAGTCCTATCCTAGCTGTTCCATCAGCCCATTTTCAGTCCTAGCTCCCTTCCCTCACAGCCCATTTCCATTCCAAGCCCCCTCCCCATCAGCTATTTGCAGTTCAAGCCTCCCCTTCCAATCAGCCCATTTCCAGTCCTAGCAACCCCCCAACCCATTACCAGTCCTAGCCCCCCATCAATCAACTTCCAGACCTAACCCCTATCACCCCATTTTCAGTTTAAGCCCCCCCTATAACCCATTACCAGTCCTAACCCCCCATCAGCCCATTTCCAGTCAGCCCCCCATAGCCCATTGCCAGTCCTAAACCCCCCATCAGCCCACAGCCCATTACCATTCCTAACCACATCAGCCCACCTCAAGTCCTAACCCCTCCCCATCAGCCCATTTCCTGTCCTAGCCCCCCATAGCCCATTATCAGTCCTAACCCCCCCATCAGCCCACTACCAGTCCTAACCCCCCCCCATCAGCCCATTACCAGTATTAACCCCCCCATAGCCCATTACCAGTCCTAACCCCCAATCACCCCATTTCCAGACAGCCCCCATCAGCCCATAGCCCATTACCAGTCCTAACCCCCCATAGCCCATTACCAGTCCTAACCCCCCAATCAATCCACTACCAGTCCTAACCCCCATCACCCCATTTCCAGACAGCCCTCATCAGCCCACAGCCCATTGCCAGTCTTAACCCCGCCATAGCCCATTGCCAGACTTAACCCCCCCCCATAGCCCATTTCCAGTCCTAACCCCCCATCACCCCATTACCAGACAGCCCTCATCAGCCCACAGCCCATTGCCTGTCTTAACCCCCCATAGCCCATTGCCAGCCCTCATCAGCCCACAGCCCATTGCCAGTCTTAACCCCCCATAGCCCATTGCCAGTCTTAACCCCCCCAGCCCATTGCCAGTCTTAAAACCCAGTCTTAACCCCCCTAGCCCATTGCCAGTCTTAACCCCCCCATAGCCCATTGCCAATCTTAACCCCCCTCCCCAGCCCACTGCCAGTCTTAACCCCCCCCAGCCCATTGCCAGTCTTAACCCCCAGTCTTAATCCCCCCTCCTAGCCCATTGCCAGTCTTAACTCCCCCCTCCCCCCCTAGCCCATTGCCAATCTTAACCCCCCTCCCCAGCCCACTGCCAGTCTTAACCCCCCCCAGCCCTGTGCCAGTCTTAACCCCAGTCTTAATCCCCCCCTCCTAGCCCATTGCCAGTCTTAACCTCCCCCCCTCCCCCCTAGCCCATTGCCAGTCTTAACCCCCCCTCCCTCCCTCCCTCCCTCCCCATTGCCAGTCTTAACCCCTCCCCCTCCCTCCCTCCCCACCCACCCATTGCCAGTCTTAACCCCTCCCCCTCCCTCCCTCCCCCCCCATTGCCAGTCTTAACCCCTCCCTCCCTTCCCCCCCCCCATTGCCAGTCTTAACCCCCTCCCTCCCTAGCCCATTGCCAGTCTTAACACCCCCCCTCCCTAGCCCATTGCCAGTCCTACCCCCCCCCCCCCCCCCCCTCGGCTCATGGCAATTAAAAAAAAAAAAAAAAAAGCTGGCTGCTGCCGCCGCCTGGAGTGTCCCGCGGGGCTCCCTCAGCCCGGTGGACCTCTCCGGGCGCGGCTGAGCCCCTCTGTGCCGGCTTGCAGATACGCGAAGGGAGAGTGTCTCCCTCGCATCTCTGTTAAGCCCGCAGGGGCAGATGGGAAATTTCCCATCAGCCCCTTCTTCCCATCAGCCCCTGCGGGCTTAACAGAGATGCGAGGGAGACACTCTCCCTTCGCGTATCTGCAAGCCGGCACAGAGGGGCTCAGCCGTGCCGGAAGAGTTCCGCCGGGCAGAGGGAGCCCCGCGGGACACTCCATGCTGCTGCGGAGGCAGCGGCCAGCTTTTTTTTTTTTAAAATTTAATTAAGAAAAAAAAGCAGAAGGTTCTTTGCGTGGGGCCCCCCGAAACGCAGGGCCCTGTGCAAAAAACATTCTTGCTCAATGGATGGGCCGGCCCTGAGTACACACAGCCAGTGTGTCCAGGAGCAGAGCGTTACAGGTTCAAATCCCAGCTGTGGATCCTGCAGAGCATCTCCCCACATTTTACCCTACAGTGCAGATACAACGTCTACATGTGCAAACCCCAACACCATGTTGAACAGGGGTAAAAACACCCACTCACACAGGCTCCACTATCCAAAGCTTCATGGAGAGTCAGGCTGTTGGCCCCAGCAGGGAGCTGAAGTTATCACCAGAGTACTACCACTACCCCCTGCACAGGTTAGCAATGTCGGCACTGTGATCAGGACCAGTGTGACGGGCAGGGTTGCCAGCCACCCCTATCATTGCACAATGCTGCAATAGGAGTGTGTGTGTGTATGTCTATCCATTATTTTGGTGCTGCCTACACTGCTCTGGGCCCACAATGTCCCACTGTTACCAGCTTTAGCCTGCAAATGTGCATAATGAGGAGGAAGGTACTGTGAGTATGGCCAGGACAGGGCGGATTTGCCAGGTTGCATCTGCACAGTTTGTAGGGCAATGGCTGGAACACTGTAGTGCCTGACCACCACAAGCATGGACAGGGTGGCCACAGAATGACATGCTGTGAGGTCACTCCCACCCTGACTGTGCAGTGACCATGGCATGTCTATGTTCCCACATAGTACTCAACACTATTTGTTTCTAGTGATAACTGTGTTTTCCCAGTTATGGGGTCTAATCACTGAATTGCCTGCTTTGTGTCTGTGCTGTACATTCTATCTCTAGGTGTACAGGGCTCCCCTGTGAGCATGCCCTATGGACTGTCTGCTGTTAGTCTGTGCATGGTTGGAACATCCTGTAGGATGCTGCAGGTGCAGTCTGAGTGTGTTGTCTGCTAGTGAATGGCAGACTGTGGTGTGGGGCAGTTGATGTTCCCTGGGCCTACCCCCCAGCATTACTGCTGGTCTGCCACAGTCACAGATATGTCTCTTACCCACCAGACCTGGAGGGCTGTCTTTTGCCAGCAGGACTGTGGTTGCTGATTCTACAGCTATTTCTCATGGCTCAGCCACCTGTTCCTCCATTCTCTCACATAGAAAATGGGTGGTTGTGGGTCCTTTGGGGTATGTAGTGTATACCACCCTGACCTGTAGAGACAGTGCTACATCCTCCTCATGCAAGTCTAGATGCCCTGATAGCAGGTGCCCATGGCAGGCAGACCTTAAGAGTGGGTATGCACTAATCTTGGTAGTATCTGGCCACACAAAGCCACATATGACTGCAGGACACAAACATAGTTTCAGTTGTACTTCTAGGAACACCTATCACACACTCATAGTGATAGAAATGTGCAGTAGGACCTATCTCTAGTGCCACATGTACTGCGGACCTAGTGCTGGGCGCCCATCCTAACCTTCAGGGTGAACACAGAACCTGCACAATGGCATGGTCTGTAGCTACTCTGTGCCAGTATCATGCACTGTCAGTCTGTCTTACCACACTGCAGTACTGGAGAGGTGCAGATGCCATTTGGTGATCAGCTGTAGACCACTGTTCTGCATATGCATTGCATCATGGGTGCTGGTGGAGTTACCCTATCCAGGCACACAGAGCAGATGGTTTTTGCGGTGACCTGCAGTCCTTCTGTACCCAGCCATTGCTGTGCAACAGGCTGTAGAAGTATAGCCTACTGGTTAGTACAATGACATTCTAAACAGTGGTCACAGGTTTAATTCCTCATTGTTCCCTTTTTTCATGCCTGTCCAACTCAGATATTTGTCATGCCTTTAACAGTCATATCTTTGCAGATCCGTGCTCCCAGCCCATATTACCCTCACCACAGTTGCCAAAAATCCTTCAGTCCATCTATCTGCGTCTGACAGCTGTGTAGAGTCCTGACTTCCTGTGAAGACTGCCACCCCATGTCCTGCGCTGGTACCCTTTCCTGCATTGTGCCTCTTTGTGCATTCCTCGCCTGTGCCTGATCTGTATGGCACCACCACTCCTCTGTCCACCCATCATTGTAACTATCCTGCCACCTCTGCCTCCACTGGGGGACACGTATTCCCATCGTCTGCCACCCACTGTCTTTCCAGTACTTTACATTGCCAACACCCTGTGCTGTGGTACAGTTGCCCCAACATGTTCGTCAACAGTACTGGCAGCCACATGGGATGCCCACAGATATGGCAGGTCCAGCAGCTCCCAGCTCTCCCTCCTTCCTTCACCTGTTTTTTGCATTTCCTCAGTGCTCTATCCAGTGTTAGGGTTACATCTGTTTCTATGCTTCACAGGTCAGGTATGTCAACCTGAAGCACCTTGCATCCCTTAGGGCACACTAACCTAGGGTACCGTAACATTGTTAGGGCACCTTAACCTATGGTTCCATAACCCTGGGTGCCTTCTAAGGTGCCTTGTCCAGGGGTGTCTAATACGGCGCTTAGCCTAGGAGCCCTATAGGGCACCTTACAAAGCGCCTTATGAGGCACCTTATAAGGCACCTAACAAGGCACCTTAGAAGGCACCTTACTTATAAGGCACCTTAGAAGGCACCTTACAAGGCGCCTTATAAAGCACCTTACAAGGCACCTTACAATGTGCCTTATAAGGCACTTTACTTATAAGGCACCATACAAGGCACCTTATAAGGCACCTAACAAGGCACCTTGGAAGGCACCTTATTAGGCAACTTACTTATAAGGCACCTTACAAGGCGCCTTGTAATGCATGTTGGTCTAAGGTGCCTTGTAACGCGCGTTAGCTGATATGGCTTGCCGTAACAATGCACTGCTCATGCCTTTATATGGGCATCTGTTCCATTACCGCGGAACCTAACGCGGGTGACATTACCGCAGTTTAGTAAACATACCCCTTAATGATATATCACATTTTTACAAATAAATAAATAAATATGAGTTCTCTGCTGCCAGTTACTGCATGCTAAAATGCAAATTAACCTTTAGTGATGTTTAGTAAAAGGATCCCTAATTGACGTGGAGGCACATTCCAATGTGGGTGTCCAGGCCCTTGTGTGGCCGATTGGAATCGGGAAGCCCAGAGGTAGACCCGATTCTAATCTTTTGGGGCATAGACATGCCTGTAGGATTGGAATCAGGTCTAGGGCCTGAATGTGCAGACCAAGCCCTGAATCTGATTGGCCTGCACGCACAGCCAATTGCCCAGATATCTCAGTCAGGGTCCTGAATGGAGCCGCAGTGCCATGTTGTCCCATTGCCATGGCACCATGGCTCCATTCAGGAGCTGTGAATGCAGGCTGCCACCGATGTCCTTCTTTCCCCACAGCCGGACCCTTGATCCGACCTCCCATGGCTAGGGTCCGGAGCTGCGGGGAACTTCCTGCACCCCCCTACTGTGCTATCTGGACCCGGCAGCAGAATCCCACGATGACCAAGGGGGCTTAATGCAACTCTGCAATGGAATAAGTCCCCATTTATGTTCACCCCCACGGACGTACAAGGCCGACCTCAGAAATGGTCCCATACATCTGGGGTCACAAACCGGCCATGTACCACCCTCTCTTTGCCTCTGGAACACCCCCTGCCACCCACATCTAAGCCTCCCCATACAAACGCATTGTTTGTATGGGGAGGCTTTTGATGGGGCTGGCAGTGGGGTGTATAGTGGGGATGTATACTTCTCCCAACACCAGTTACCATCTCCTACCCTCTCAACTTTTCCTAAGCCCCCTTTATAAACCAAAATTGATCTGATCCATCTCTTCTGTATAACAAGAAATCTACCATTGTATATAGTTGTATAATTAAGATGTACAAAGTTTTCCTAAGTTGAATCCTGTTAGATCTCCTGTTACATGTAAGCTCACGACAGCATGTTGCTATCTGTGAGCACTTTATGTTTACTGTAAACCGCGCTGATGAGAAAGAGCGTGGTATATAAGAACATTAAATAAATAAAATTAAAATAACATAGTATCCATCCCTGCTATTCGCGGGACAGAATGACCCCTTAGTGTATCTCAGTTCATTAGTTAGAACACCTTAAGGAGGATGTTTACAAAAGTGTGGTAGGATTTGGCACTTACTGCATGTCAGATGCAAAAATGAACACATGGTAACTACAAAGATTGTGTGCCTACTGTCTGTCACAATGAAGAAGAAGTAACCCAACATCATTTTTGTGTTTTCTTGGCTTTTAGTTTTTCCTAGATATATGAAACAAAACAGATGAGCTGTGTTGATTTTTATTGATTCTTCTAGATATACAGTATAGACAATGGGCGTAAATACTAACCTTTTTGGAGTAAATGAATGTCTGAGAGGAAAAAGACATTGGGAATAGTAAGAAGACATTCAGCAAGCTTGGGCCTTAAAGAGTGATTCCTTCCCCCAACCCTAAGGACCCTCGAAACAAGTAGAGAAGTAAGGTTTACCCTCTATTGTCTGTAGCTTTTAGAGTTTTCAAACACAGAGGGACCTAGTACACATAAGTCAATCATAAAAGCTTTGCAAATATACCCACTACAACTTGTTCAGAACACAGCTGCATGTCTGATCATAGGAGCCTCCAAGATGAATCACATAACTCCAATTATATTTCAGTTACATTGGTTTCCAATTCATATGTGCTGCAAGTTGAAATTGATTCTGATCATTTTCAAAATTATTCATAATATTTTTCCAGCAACCCTTCAACCATTACTTACGATGAGATCTAACAATAGAAAGAAAAGTGAGTGGAGGAGTAGCCTAGTGGTTGGGGCAAGGTACTTCAGGCCGGAAGGTCGGGGGTTCAAATCCCACTAGAGGACAGCAACCTTGGGCCAGAAGGACTGGGGTTTCTAGTCCCACAGGTGCTCCTTGTGGTCTTGGGCAAGCCACTTAACCCTCCATAGCCCATGTTCCCTGTAAAATAGTTATCTCCAAGTTATAATGCCCTGTTCAATGTAATTTCAGTTTGTTCAATGTAAACCGCACTGATACAGAATAGCGCGGTATATAAGAGAATGTAAATAAATAAAATAAAATAAAAGATCTTCTTGCGAGAATTTAATAACTATAACTAAGCAATGTACAAACGCAAAGCAAACAACTTGTAACCGTGCCTTATATTTATACGCTTCATCTCTTTGGAACTCTTTGCCAGGGGAATTAAGATCCATATCTGATATCAAAACTTTCAGGAAAGTACTGAAGACTCAGCTCTTCAGGGAGCATTTTGGACCTGATATGTTAACCTAGGGGTATGTTTACTACACCGTCTTAATGTTACCGGCGCTAGTTGCAGCATTAATGTGAAGAATACCATATAAGGAGTGGGCATTCTGGCGGCAAGGTAGCAAGAATCTGTATCGCGCGATAGTGGGCGCCATGGCACGTTAACGCGCGTTAACCCTAGGTTCATGCCAGCACAGTGTTAGAAGCTATAAAGATGTAGCCCACTGGTTACTGTAATGACTGTGGAGGTAGAGGCCAAGGGTTCAGTCCCACAGTGGTGTTATGTAAGAAGGCTGTCTGAGGCATTTCATTTAAATTAGTGCTGCCAGCAAAAACACCCTCACAGTGCCTTAACCTAAGGTGCCTCATAAGGTAGTCCATAGGGCACATTATAAAGTGCCCCGTCCGCCAAGGCACCTTATAATGTGCCCTATAGGGCACCTTATGAGGCACCTTAGGTTACGGCACTGTGAGGGTGTTTTTGCTGGCAACACTGATCTAAATTAAAAGGAAAAGCCTCAGATAGCCTTATTAAATAACACCACTGTGGGATCAAACCTATGACCTCTGCCTCCACAGTCACTAAAGTAACCAGTGGGCAACATCTCTATTGGGTCTAAAACACTGCTGGCTGGCTACAGAAAGACTGCAGGTCACCATACAAACTGTCTGCAGTGGTTACCAGGATAGGGTAGACCCACCCATACCCATGATGCACTGCACATGCAGATCAGCAGCCTACATATGATCACCAGATGGGGTATGTGCCTCTATAGCACCCTGGCCTGGTAGGGGGAACTGACCGTGTGTGTTACTGGCACAGAGCAGCTACAGATCGTGACAGTGTGCGGTTCCTGTGCTTACCCTGAGGGTGAGATGGGGCACCCAACACCAGGTCCGCAGCCCCTGGCTTAGCTGAGATAGGCTGTTCTGCAGATGCTCATCAGTGCCAGTGTGTGATAGGTAGTCTTTGCAGGTACACCTAAGATACACCTGTGTACATCTGTATTTCCCAGTTATGTCTAGCCCTTGTGGACTATAATGCACCCAGAATAGTGTGTATCCTGTGTGTTTGCAATGGTTACATGTTATAAGTGAAGGGTGGTGTTTGTACCCAAAAGCGGATTATGTAGCACCACCGAACCCGCCCTCTGTGGCTCAGGGTGGGGGACAGGATCTCCCAAGAACAGATCCATATTCTACATCTCTGCAATGGTGGCAGTAGAGGGGACCATCAACCCCAATCCTGCTGGGGTATAGGCACCCTACAGGGTAGTCAATGCAGATCTGTATGCATCACATAGGGCACTGGCAGACAGGCAGTAGGCCTGGAAAAGCACAGCTGCCCCCACCACTATCTGACACTCACCAGCAGAGAGCACAGTCAGTCTCCTCCCGCTGCACCCTGCAAGGAGTTCCAGCCATACACATGCTAACTGCAGACAGTCTGCTAGCTAGTACATGTTTCTGGGGGAACTGTGTACACCCAAAAATGTGCTGTGAGAACGCATGCACGTCAATGATTGGGCACCAGAAAAGGGAACTCAAAGATACCACTTAAGAAAAATACTGTAGAGCACTATGGGGGAACCTAGCCATGCCATGGTCACTGCTCAGTCGGGGTGAGCGTGCCCCCCCCCCCCACACCCAGCATGACATGCTGTGGCCACCCTGTCCGTGCAGGTGGTGGTTGGGCTCTACAATGTCCCAGCCATTGCCCTATGCCATGTGCAGATGCATCCTGCCCAGGCCACCCTGTCCAGGCCATACCCACAGTACCTTGCTCCTCATTATGCACATTGGCAGGCTAACACTGGAAACAGTGCAAGCAGTGTGGGCTCAGTAAGGTGTAGGCAGCCACAAAACACTGAATAGACATACACACACTCCAACACCTATTTCAGCATTGTGCAAATATAGATGTGGTTGGCAGCCCTGGCCGCCACACCAGTCCTGGGCACAGTGCAGGCATTGCTATGGTACTCAATACTGTTAGGGTCACTCCCCGGGGTGGTAAACACTGTCAGAAACAAGAACTGAAACACACTCCACAGATATCAGAAAGGTTGCTATGATGAATCTCTGTCAAGAAATTGTGTTTAACTTAGGATTTGTTATCTGGCATTAATCATAGCAACCTTTTGATATATGTGGAACGTGTTTCCAAGTTTAAGACGGCATTGCTAAGGTAAGCAGGTGCTAGTATTGGTAGATGCTGCTCTGCGCAGGGCCCAACAGCCTGATTCTCCATGAGCCGTTGGATAGTGGAGCCTGTGGGTGTGGGTGTTTGTGCCCCTGTTGGCCGCTGCTCTAGGGCAGAGGTTCCAAACTCTGGTCCTAGTGGGACAAAAACAGTTCAGGTATTCATGCTGTCCCTAATGGATATGCATGAGATACATTTGCATACAATGGGGGCGGTGCATACAAATGCATCTCAAGCATATTTTGTATGGACAGCATGAAACCTGAATGGTGTTTGGCCCTCCAAGACTGCAGTTGGGAAACTCCTCTAGGGATTGCACATGTCTGAGATGTATGTGCTCTGTAGGGTAACATATAGGCATTTATGGCGTGTTTATTTTATCTGCAATAAAGGTTCCTTCTATATTACCACGGTTTAGAACTGGGTATAATATAGGGACATGGTCTGCAGGAGCCATAGATAAGACTTGAACCTGTGCCCTTCTGCCCATGAACACACTGGCTGTGTGTACTGCACCAAACTATTGCCACAGAGGCAGATCATTCCCTGGGATACCATTACTATTCATCAGACAGACCTTGTCTTTTGCAGTGCACGGCACCCACCTAAACAGGGCTTGGCCTTGGTCTGCTGTGGGCAGATGCCACTGCCCCCTCTACCACCAGCACCCCTCCGCCACCATGCTCACATGCCCTTATGCCGATGGTGCTGGTGGTGTGCAGTACCAGGCCATACAGTGTGCCGGTAGGTGGCTGCCTATGGTATGGGATCTGGGGTAGGGGTGCCTACATAGCCATCCCCGCTTCCTCCCGGCACTGCCTGCCAATGTTATGTGCCCTTTGGGGTACCTGCTGGGTAATGTCCATTGGGGCACTGTGGGACACACACTCGTGGACATGTTTGCCCTTGGTCAGTTGCTGTCTAGCTGCTTTTCAGTTTCTGCATTCCTATGTGCCAGGTAGGCATCTGCCTAGTCCACACTGTTCCCTAGCTGGCCCACTGCTTGTGTCGCCTGCAGCCCCCTGTACCCCATTTACACCATCACCATAGTGCCCTTTCCTACGTGGCCACTCTACTGTTGCTGCACATGTGAAAGCCACATAAGCAAGCTGCCCAATATACACCACAGCAAACCTTCATCAACACTATCAATGCTGGAACATTCACTTTGTAGGGGGAATCAGAATTGACTGTTCCAAATGTGACATATTCCTTTTTATTCTTTATGGGTAGTGCTGCTTACCGTTTAACATTATTTTTTCTATTGGCCAGCTCGGTGTTTTGTATTTCTATTTTGGTTCTGCTCATTATCTCTCTGGTTTTTGCATGTTTTGTTACTGTACATGTATCACTACTATTTTATTTTATTTATTTATTTAGGCAGTTTTTGTATACCGCCTTATCCTTCAATCAAAGCGGTCACAACACAATTGGGGGATACATTTAACACATGGGGATATGAGACACATACACTAATACTTACAGGGAACATGGGCTATGGAGGGTTAAGTGGCTTGCCCAAGACCACAAGGAACACCTGTGGGACTAGAAACCCCAGTCCTTCCGGCCCAAGGTTGCTGTCCTCTAGTGGGATTTGAACCCCTGACCTTCCGGCCTGAAGTACCTTGCCCCAACCACTAGGCTACTCCTCCCTATACTATCCTCCCTATACTCCTCCCTCTACTATCAGTTATATGAGTCTCCCTGCCTTTGCTGTACATTGCTGACTGCACGGGTTTCTCTCTCCTGCAAATGTGCCTCTAACGCAAGGTTTTCACTGGCGTTAGTTTTCAGACCCTGATTTCACAGCGTTAGTGTGCCTGGAGCCTCTCCCCACCCACTCTCCGCCCATTGACCCCTTATCTCCGCCCTCTGGGGAGCCTTACTCCACCCTCTGTGCAACTTAACGCCGCCAGTAACGTTATTGCGCGATACGTGATGTTATCGCACGGTTGATCGCACGACAACATCACATATTGTGCGATAACGTCGCCGCTGCAACGTTAGTGCTGTTTAGTAAACATACCCCCTAGTTTGCATTTGATTATATCTCCTTTTTTTGTTTTTTTGTAACACTCCAAGTTAACATTTCCTGTTTAATATATCCATTTGTATTTTATGTAAACCACACTGAATTTAAGAAATGCAGTATAGAAGACCTGTTCAATAAATAGACAAACAAATAAATATAAAATAAATTAAACATCCACTTGAGAAAGTCAAGAATCGTGCATTAAAAGAACTGCATCTTCTAAACAGGTAAATCAAGGACTTGCAACTGCGACATGAATAGTTAAGAAATAACACACCAAAAAAACAAGGTGATTTTTACGGAGTTATTAGTGACTGCTACTGTAGTGAGAGGGGACAGTTTGTGAGGATGTGATTCTTGCCTCACTTCTGTTAATAAACAATAGGAAATGCCTCGAGGATAAAGCTACTATGATGAAATTGATATAAAATGGCCTACAAGTTATAAAGTCCTCTCCTGGGACTCACTTTAACAAAGACCTTCGACTTACATGTTTCACAAAAGAGAATCACAGATCACAGTTTCCATAATCCTTGGTACACATTGAGACTGAAAGAGTTCAGGAAAGGGGTAAGATGTGTGGCGTGGAAATGGAAGAAACATCCCTCCACAGGGGGAAAAAAAAAACCCTGCCTCCTTCTTCAGAGGGATTATAAAGATCTGATTCATCATACGAAAGCTGCCTTTTTCTCCTCTCTTATCAATGATCAAGACAATTGCCCCAAGCAAGCTTTCTGTATTTTTAAGTCATTGTCCCCAAAATTCACCCCATCCTCTGTTATCAGTTCTAAATCCCCAAGACTCATTTTCCCATTTGAGCCCCTTGTTTCTCTTATATTGCATTGTCTGTCTTAATTAGATTGTAAGCTCTAATGAGCAGGGCCCATCTTCTATATGTTTTCGTACAGCACCACATACACCCTGTAGCGGTATATAAATGATTAATAGTAGTAGAGCCAATTTGCCTCTCATCTTACATCTCGATTCCTAACCCTTCGAGGAAGCAGTTTGTAATCAATTCCCTCCCCTGCTTTTATCTTCCTCACAACATTAGCCTGATGCACATCCAGGGATTCACACTAGCTCCTTCACTCGCTTCAGTCCTCTATCTCTAGCTCACCTTACCAGATTTGCTGAACTCCTTGAACTCATCAAAGTCTCTAGCTAATTCAATCCCCCCCTGTTGCTGATAAGGAACTGCTGGAATGCTTTTGGACCTCTCCTCCTGGTACTGATAAATACCAAACACAAAGCGGAGAAAATCAAAACCACATCTACCTCTTTTGAAAATCAAAACCACAGCCACATCTTTTGACTGTGGCAGGGCTGGATTTTGGAATGGCAAAGATGGAACAGCTTATTAAGCTATCAAAACTTTTGATATAGCTGTGGTTTTGATTTTCTCCGCTTTATGTTTGGTTGGACTGAAGTGTGGAGTTTTCTTCTCTTTTTTTTTGTTTGTTTTCCCTTGAAATGCTCTATTATTTGACCACTTTGGAAGAAATGTAACCTGAAGCCAACTCTACCTGACAGTTATTGTCCCATTTCTAACCTGACTTTCCCAGTCAAGTTACTGGAAAAGGCAGTTCTGGAACAAGTCTCCAAGTTTTGATAGGTTAATAATTTGTTCCATCTTTGCCCTTCTGAAATCTGGCCCTGCCACAGTGCAAAGATGACCCTTTCTGCCCTGCTAAATGAGGCTGCCCTTTCCCTTGATAGTCTCTGAGATGTATTAATAATCCAGCTTGACCTCAGTGCTGCCTTTGATGTAATTGATCATTCCCTTCTTCTTCACTGCATCAAAAACTCAGATATCCATGGCTCTACTCTAAACTGATTTCACTCATACCTCTTACACCATTCCTTTCAAGTACCTGTTAATGGTTCATGTTCACAGCCTCATCCTCAGTTTTCAGGAGGATCACAAGGTTCTCTCCTATCCCTTACCCAATTTAATCTGTTCATCTCGTCATTAGCTCTTGTGATTCAAGATCTTAACATTAGCTCTTACTTTTACGTTGATGATATCCAGCTTATCATTGTCCATGACAGCTTCTTTTCAGTCCACCTTACAGCCAAAATTGGATTATATTGCCAACTGGCTCCTTCAGCATAAAATGGTGCTAAACAGAGAAAAAAATCGGAACCCTCTGGCTCTCTCATAATCACAGACCCTTCCCTTTTTCCTCAAGCATTTCTTCCCATCCTATACTTATTAAGGAGTCCATTTGTTCTTTAGGCATAATTTTTGACGATCAGCTCTCCTTCAAACCATGCATTTCTATGATAGTTTAAAGTTTTTTTCTCATTAGACAGGATCAAATCAGTCAAGCCTTTTCTTGATAACAAAGCTCTAAAAACTGTAATCCACTCATTGGTAATATACAAACTCGAATATTGTACCTCCCTGCTGGCTGGCACTTCTCTTTCCCAGTTGAAAAGAATTCCATTAATTCAGAACACAGCTGTCAAACTCATCTATAACGTTAAGAAGTCGGATCATGTCACACTTTTACTTTTCAAATCTCACTTGCTGCTAGCGTCCTTCCAGATTCAGTACAAAACCCTCTTACTGGCCCATCATGCCTTCTACAGAGATCTCCGCTGCTATCTCCACTCACACCTTATCCCTTATAGCCGCACTCATTCACTTCAGTCTTCCAATCCGAATCTACTCGTCATTCTGCTGAAATCCGCCTCTCATCTCAAGACATACAGGTCTATGGCTTTCTGTTTTTCTGCACCCTCCATCTGGAATGATCTCCCTACAAATCTTAGGGGTATGCTTACTAAACTGCGGTAATGTCATTCGCGGTAGGTTCCGTGGTAAATGTAGAGATGCCCATATAAAGGCATGGGCATTGCATCGTTACAGCAAGCTGACAGCTAACGCGCATTACAAGGCGCCTTAGACTAACGAGCGTTACAAGGCACCTTGTAAGGCACCTTGTAGCCCTAACACTAGATAAAGCACTCAGGAAAGACAATGAACAGGTGAGTGAAGGAGGGAGAGGTGGGAGCTGCTGGATCTGCCATATCTGCGGGCATCCCATGTGCCTGCCAGTACTGATGACAAACATGGTGGGGCAGCTGTACCACAGCACAGGGTGTTGGCAATGTAAAGTACCAGAAAAACAGTTGGTGGCAGACAATGGGAATATGTGTCCCCCAGTGGAGGCAGAGGTGGCAGGAAAGTTACAATGATGGGTGGACAGAGGAGTGGTGGTGCCATGCAGATCAGGCACAGGCACAGGCGAGGCAAGCATGAAGAGGTGCAATGCAGGAAAGGGTAGCAGTGCATGACATGGGGTGGCAGCCTGCACTGGCAGACAGGACTCTACACAGCTGACAGACGCAGACAGACGGACCGAGGGAATGTTGGCAATTGTGGCGAGGGTATTATGGGCTGGAAGCACAGATCTGCAAAAATATGACCTCTACAGGCATGCACACTATTTGAGTAGGACAGGCATGAGAGGAGGGAACAATGAGGAACTGAACCCATGAACACTGCCAAGAATGGCATTGCATTAACCAGTAGGCTATACCTCCATGGTGCATGTCACAGCAATGTCTGGGTACAGAAGGACTGCAGGTCACTGCACAAATTGTCTGCTCTGAGTGCCTGGATAGGGTAACCCCACCAGTACCCATGATGCAATGCACATGCTGAATAGCAGTCAACAGCTGATCACCAAATGGGGTCTGCACCTCTCCGGTACCTCAGCTTGGAAAGACGAACTGACAGTGCGTGATACTGGCACAGAGTAGCTACAGACCATGCCATTGTGCAGGTTCTGTGGTCACCCTGAGGGATAGGATTGGTGCCCAGCACTAGGTCCGCAGTACATGTGGTGCTAGAGATAGGTCCTGCTGTACATCCCCGTTACTATCAGTGTGTGACAGGTGTTCCTTTCAGTGCAGCCAAAGGTAATTTGGTGTTCATCTGTATCTTGCAGTCACATGTGGCCCTGTGGGACCAGACACCAGCCAGATTGGTGTGTTTTGTTTATTTATTTAGTATATATTTGTATACCGCTGCTTCCAGCGATCAGTAGCGGTTTGATTACATGTATGAATTTGTCAATCATGACAGGAATTTTTGCGGTATACACACATTGGTTTGAAGGGAGAAGCACAGCACACGGTGAAGGACTTACAGAGAGTAATCGGAATATACATATGCACATATGTACCCTGTGTTATGGTCTGGCTGACATGGGCAACTGTTATCAGGGCAGAGGGGTTCCTAGAATTGCAGGAGGTGTGTGTAGCAGTGCCTTTATAGGTCGCAGTGGTATATACTACGTACCCCAAAGGGCCCACATCACCCTTTTTATAGGTAAAGAACAAGTGACCCTCCACCAGGGAAGCAACCTCCATCCTATTTGCATGAAACAGCTCTCCAGGGTTGGTGGGCCAGAGCCATACCAATGACTGGAGCAGTGGCAGACCAGCAGTAATGCTGGGGTTAGGTCTGGAAAACCCCAACTGCCTCCCACCACTGTCTGCCAGTCACCAGCAGACAGCACCTTAAAGGTGTCCTGACCATGCACAGTCTAACTACAGACAATCCACCAGGCTGCTCACAGAGAAACTATGTGCAGAAAGTAGATAACTCAGCAATTGGGACCCTAGAACTGGGGAACACAAATATATCACTGGAGGTAGACAGTGTAGAATGCTATGTGGGAACCTAGACCTGCCATGGTCACTGCTTGGTCAGAGTGAGTGCCCTCCCAGCATGCCATGCTGTGGCCACTCTGTCCATGCAGGTGGTGGTCAGGCACTACAGTGTCCCAGCCATTGCCCCACACCCTGTGAAGATGCATCCTGGCCAATCTGCCCTGTCCGGGCCATACCCAAAATACCTTGCTCCTCATTATGCACCTATTTAGGCTAATGCTGGTAACAGTGGGACATTTTGGGCCGAGTGAAGGGTGGGCAGCCACAGAACAATGGATAGACATATACACACGCTCACTCCTATTGCAGCATTGTACAAAGATAGGGCTGGTTGGCAACCCTGCCCGCCACACTGGTCCTGATCACAGTGCCGACATTGCTAAACTGTGCAGAGGGTAGAAGTAGTGCTCTGTTGATAACTTCAGCTCAATGCTGGGGCCAACATCCTGACTCTCCATGCATCTTTGGATTGTGTAGCCTGTGTAGGTGGGTGTTTATACCCCTGTTCACTGCTGCTTTGGTCCTTGCACATGTTGCTGTTGTATCTGCATTGTAGGGTAAAACACAGGGACATGTTCTTCAGGAACCACAGCTGGGGCTTGAACCTGTGACCCTCTGCTTCTGGACATACTGGCTGGGTGTACTGCACCACACTGTTGCCACAGATGCACAATAGTCCCTGGGGTTACCTGTAGTTTTCCTCAGCCAGACTTTGTATGTTGCACTGCACACCACGTACTGATGCAGAGCATGGCCTAGGTCCACTGCCCGCCAAGCTGACATGGACATTTGTTGTCATTGCTGGTAGTGCGCAGTCCCAGGCCATCCACTGTGTAGGTAGGCGCCCGCCTAGGGAGCGGATCCCAGAGTGGGGGGCCATACATGGACATCCTCACATCCCCCCATCACTGCCTACCAATATTATGTCCCTTCCACATGGGGGCGGGATGGCTGGGGGGATGTCAGGTCAGTGCCCTAGCAACTATTGGCTAGGGTGAACCAGATAAATATAGGTGGATTGTGTTTGGCCTTGGTCAGCTGCTGTCTTGCTGATTTCCGGTGTCGATGTTCCTATGTGCCACCTAGACGCCCACCTGGTCCACCCTGTGCCCCAGCTGCCCATGGTACATGTCCTGCCTGTGGCCCCCTATGCCCCATTTGCACCATCACCATATTGGCCATTCACACTTTGGCACCATCAGGGCCGGATTTACCTTGAGTGAGGCCCTACGCCAACAAAAATTGTGGGCCCCCAGCAGGGGCGGCCCAAGGGGGGTGCGGGGCCTCATTTGCATAAGGGGCCTCATTTGCATAAATATTTGCATAATGTTACCATATACTAACTTTTAGTAAACGTGCCTCTTAAGGAGTGTATGGATAAAGAAAGACTAAAAGATTTCTACATTACTATAATCCAGTGCCAACTGCCAGACACATTAGGAACTACTACAAACACTGCCCATTTAGAACCCATAGTAAACCCGCCGTATCCTAACAGCACTACCAGGACTCACAAAGCACCATACTCTACCTATCAAAAGGCAACACTGCAAATATTAAACCAATACATTTCAGAGAACAACAATACATGATCTACTGGGGAAAGAGAACAAGTGGCAATGTCAAATAGGAATTATATAAACAGAACACCTCAGCTCAGTTACACATGCAGAACATAGACCATCAAACAAGTAATCACAATTTAGAAACAGGAAGACAATAATTAAACTGGGAATCCCAAAAGCCAAACTTGGAAAGTACAACACTGTAGAAATAAAACTATACATTAATTTGCTCTTGTACTAAACAAAGCGCAGACGTTAATGATGCACATTTACCAGAGCTGACATATTCCAATTAATAAATTCAAAATAAAGAGATATTTTTCTACCTTTTGTGCATTTTTTTCAGCTGCAATTGCTCCAGCCACTTTCTTCTGGTTTCTTCGTGTCTTCTGCTAACTCTCCATCGTCTGCTGTCCATTTGTCCTTTCTTCTCTCTGCTAGATTTTTTTCCATTCTCTCTCTACATCTGCTTTAACATACTAATCTTTCTCCTTTTGCTCTTTCCTCATTCCTATTTCATCCACTCAAATTTTACCCCTCCATCCTCAATCCCCACTTACTCTCCCAATACCCGGCCAATTGTAGATTTTTTATCCCTCCCACACAAAATATTTTTCCCTTCTCCATTTTACTCTTCCAGCCCCATCCCATTCTAATCCTCCCCCAACATCAGCTCCCTTCTAGTTCCAGCCTCACCCAGCATCCATTCCCTTCTAGTCCCTGCATCAACCCATTTCCAGTCCTAGCCACCCATCCGCCCATTTCCAGTCCTAGAAACCCCCCAACCCAATACCAGTCCTAGCCCCCCATCAACCCACTTACAGTCCTAACCCCCCATCACCCCATTTTCAGTTTAAGCCCCCCCCTATAACCCATTACCAGTCCTAACCCCCCATCAGCCCACTTCCAGTCCTAACCCCATCAACCCATTTCCAGTCAGCCCCCCATAGCCCATTGCCAGTCCTAACCCCCCCCCATCAGCCCACAGCCCATTACCAGTCCTAACCCCATCAGCCCACCTCCAGTTTTAACCCCCCAGCCCATTTCAAGTCCTAGCCCCCCCATAGCCCATTACCAGACAGCCCCCATCAGCCCACAGCCCATTACCAGTCTTAACCCCCTCCCCAAAGCCCATTACCAGTCTTAACCCCCCCCAAAGCCCATTACCAGTTCTAACCCCCCCCAACAGCCCATTACCAGTCCAAACCCCATCCGCCCACCTCCAGACTTAACTCCCCCAGCCCCTTTCCAGTCCTAGCCCCCCCATAGCCCATTACCAGACAGCCCCCATCAGCCCACAGCCCATTACCAGTCTTAACCCCCCCCCCCAAAGCCCATTGCCAGTTCTAAGCCCCCCCAACAGCCCACAGTCCATTACCAGTCCTAACCCCATCAACCCACCTCTAGCCTTAACCCCCCCAGCCCATTTCCAGTCCCAGCCCCAGCCCCCCCAATAGCCCATTACCATTCCTACCCCCCCCACCCCCGTCGGCCTAAAGTAAAATTTAATTTTAAAAAAAACCTGCTGGCTGCCACCGCGGGGCCCCCTCTGCTGCCGCGGCAGCACGGACTGACCCGCGGGGGCCCCCTCTGCAAGCTGACTCCGTCGGTCCGTCGATCCCTCTCTCCCTCCGTGCAC
This sequence comes from Ichthyophis bannanicus, assembly GCA_033557465.1. Lineage (NCBI taxonomy): Eukaryota > Metazoa > Chordata > Amphibia > Gymnophiona > Ichthyophiidae > Ichthyophis > Ichthyophis bannanicus. Next base: position 114,415,063 of record CM066034.1, read on the forward strand.
GCTGTGAGAGGCGCAAAGGTAGAGTGTCTCCCTCGCGTCTCTGTTAAGCCCGCAGGGGCTCATGGGAAATTTCCCATCAGCCCCTGCGGGCTTAACAGAGACGCGAGGAGACACTTTCGTGTCTCTCACAGCCTGCACGGAGGGAGGGAGGGAGGAAGGAACGAACCGACGGAGTCAGCTTGTAGAGGGGGCCCCTGCGGGTCAGTCGGTGCTGCCGCGGCAGCAGAGGGGGCCCCACGGCGGCAGCCAGCAGGTTTTTTTTTTAAATTTTATTTAAAAAAAAATTTAACTTTTTCTTTTTTTGTGGGCCCCTGCCAGCTGTGGGCCCTACGCCATGGCGTATATGGCGTATAGGTAAATCCGGCCCTGGGCACCATGGTGTTCTGAAAATGGAGCACTACTATCACATTTCTTGAGCTCCCTGCCTAGTATGCACATTGCTGACACTTAAATGGTTTCTCTCTCCTGCAAATGTGCATCTAATAGCAGGTTGTCATTTGCGGTAGGATTCAGCCCTTCAGTTCAGCAAGTTAGTGTGAAAGGGGCCTTTCCCCCGCCCACTCTACGCCCATTGACCCCCTTCTCTCCATCCTCTCTCCGCCTTCTGTGGTGTTTACCACGGCCGGGGACGTTAACGATCGTAACGCGCGGTATGTAACGTTACCACAGTTTAGTAAACATACCCCTTAGTATTGAATCAGCCTATAAAAAAAAAAATTAAGACAGGATTGAAAGCCTGGCTTTTCCCTAGCAATCCTAATTATGTTTGTTCTTTTTTAGACTAGAGCTATTAGCTGCATATTCTCACCCTTATGTTACCCTGTTTGGGAATCTATTGTTGTTCCACTACCATCTTGTTTCCTTTTGTTTCTGCATCCGGTTTTTTGTACCCATTTATTAATTTTTCTGGTTTGTTATTTGTTTATTACTCTTTCACCCTTTTTTCATATTGTAAACCGCTGTGATGTTTATACCTTAGCAGTATAGAAATTTTGCAAATAAATAAATAAAATATCAATATAAAGACATGAATCCCATGTATGGAGGTAAATAATCATTTCTATTTTTTTTCTATACAGCTGTGCACAGATTGTATTTAATCTAGTCCCTTGGAACACCATTTATATTATGCATTTAATTCTGTTATAATTTACTTAATTGTAATTTAATCAATTATAATAAGTGTATAGAAATCTTGATCTGTGTTCAAATTATATTACTTTTCTCGCCTTACAAAAAAATGACTAATCTCATGTGTGGTATTATTTATATTTGAAATAGACAAGGGGGGGGGGGGGTATTTTCTGAAGTATTTAACTGGGTAAATGACCCAACTTAAAATTCCTTTCCTATTTCTCAAAGTTAACTTAAGGACACATGAGTTCCATAGCTCCCGTATGTTTAGCCACAATAAAAAAAGACATGCATATGGGCCTGTTTAAGTCAGGGGAGAAAAACATGATCATGGGATTTCCAAAAATATGTGCATTATTTTTCCCCACTCAGCCATTTACATAAAGCACATACAAAATACATGTACTCATTAAATACACATACTTTATACTTGGCAATCCTTAAAGGTAAGCACTGCAGGCTGATTTCTTTGGGGAAATGGTGCAATACTTGCAGGCAATAATAGCTTACATGCTTTGCACACAGCACAGGCCATTGAAATTGTCCCCCTAAAAGACAAGGTTTCCCATAATTGCTAATAATAATAGAAATCTGCCTAAATTATAGTATTGATAATATCAGTTTTGGAACAGAAACATTTACCCTTCTTGTAATGCCTCGAGGGAGGAGGAAGGAGGAAAGGCGAGACAATACAGAGGAGCACTGACAATACCAAAGGAAAGATGAAAGCTATATTTGCAACTTACCCACCTTGCTTTCCGCAAACTCCTCTCATTTTTCAGCCCTCTTGAGCCATCAGTGGTTGCGGGAGAGTGCGGTGGAGAATCGCGGAGCAGAGATCGGAGCTGGTCACTTGAGGTTGTCTGGCTTGGGCTATTACACTGTGACACATGCATGAATGGGTCCTGGACAGAGAAGCAGAGGAAGGCCTTGCGTGCATAGAGATGCCAGAGCTTGGAGAAACCCCCACATGGAACTCAAGCTGCAACTGGCCACCTGAGAACTTGTAGGGTCTGTCACTGCTACTAGGGCCATTGAATCAGTGCTGTGGTGCAGTTTTCATGATGTGAACTTCACTGGGACTGGGACAGCTCAAGTTGAGTGGAGAGAAGGAATGCGTGCAGAAGTGGCCTCCTTGTACATGTGCTCGCTGTTTTCCAGCATTGTAACACGGCCTTTCCAGTAGAATCACCAGATAGCCTCCATACCACCACGGTGACGTCCGAGCATGCTTTCTTCAGAGCAGAGAGTATTGTATCGCCCATTATTTCTTTGAAAATCATCATTGTTGAGACTCCGGTATTAGAATCCATCTTGGCAGGAACTCTGGTGCTGCTGTAGTGCTCTGACATTGTTTGATCGCATTCTTCCCCGCTGCTGCAGCCACTCACTCTGGCTCCATATTTTGAATGAGACTCTGGATATCTATTTTTGCTGCTCCGAGAGGATTATAGTTATATAGTCAGATTTTAAATATTATCATTCTATTTTATTTTATTTTATCTTATCTTATTTGATTTTATATATTTTTACTTTCATTTACGCATTAACTTGTCCCTATCTTTCTCTTCATTGAACCTTGCCCTCACTGCCATTTCTTAGCTTGGTTTCCACCTCCCTTCTTATGGTTCCCCATCACTTCCTGCTCCTTCTTCTGACTCTCCTAACCTTCACTCCTTCTTCCATCAACCTAACTCCCCCCCCCTTTTCCCTTTCTCTCCTCCTTCCACTTGTCCTCCTCAATCATGTCCTCCACCCTTTCCTCAGCCTTTAATCTCCACATTTTTCTTCCTCTCATTCACCCCTCTCTTTCCTTTCTAAAACAATCTCATCCTCATTTCTACCGAGTAGTCTTCTCTATGCCCTGCTCTCTTCTTCTCCTTCTCCTCCTGTCTTCTGGTGATATTAATCACAACCCTGATCCCCCTTCACTTTTCTCTCACTCCCATCTTGGTTCCACTCACTGCCACTCCAATCTCATTCATCTCTCTCCTTTCCCCTTCTCTTCCTTTCTCTTGTGACTTATGGAATGCTCATTCCGTTTCTATTCAACTTTCCTTTACCCATGATCACTATCTATCGCGCTTTTCACCTTTTAGCTCTTACCGAAAACTGGCTCCTCCCTGATGATATTGCTTCACCTGATGCCTTCTGTCATGGTGGCTACCTATTTTCCCACAGTCCTTGTGCCACTGGCCACAGTGGTGGTGTCAGGTTTCTGTTCTCTTCTTCTTGCCAATTTCAACTTCTCCTCCTACCTCAATCTCATTCCTTCTTATCCTTTGATCTGTCTTTTTACTCCTCTACCTCTCTGGATTGCTGTTATTGATAGAACCTCATATAAATCCACTTCTCCTTTTCTCTCTGACTTTGACTCTTGGCTTTTCTTATTTCTTACTTCTTCTTCCCCTTCCCTTATTCTTGATGTTTTTAATTTTCATAGTGACAACCCTTCTGACCGCTATGCTTCTAAACCTCTCTTCCTTACCTCTTCATTCAACCTGCAGCTTTGTTCTACTGCCCCCACTCATCAGCATGGTCATTATCTTGACCTTGTTTTCTTCTCTAATTATTTAATTTCTAATTTCCTTACCTCAGTTCTTCCCTTATCTGACCATCACCTGTTAAGCTCTTCTCTTCCCATGACTTTTATTATCATTTTTAAGCCGATGACTCTCAAATCTATCTTCACCTGATTGTTCTCCTACTCTCCAAGCCTATATCTCTGCCTGTTTATCTGATATTGCTACCTGGATGTCCCATTGCCATTTGACATTGAACATGGCCAAAACTGAACTTCTTATTTTTCCTCTAAACCCTCCTCCCCCTTTCTTTATTTCTGTAGATAATACTTTCTTACTTCCTGTTTCCTCTGCCCGCAACCTTGGGGTCATCTTTGATTCCTCCCTCTCCTTCTCCGCACATATGCACTAGAAAACTAAGACCTGTCATTTCTTTCTCCTTAACATTAACAAAATTCTCCCATTCCTCTCTGAACATACTACTAAGACACTTGTCCACTCTTGAATCACCTCCTTTCTTGACTATTGCAACCTCCTTCTTTCTGGTCTCCCCCAGAGTCATCTCTCTCACCTTCAATCTATTCAAAACTCAGGTGTGCAGCTTATTTTCGACCAACCCCATTGCTGTCATATAACCCCTTTTCTTAAATCACTTCACTGTCTCCCCTTTTCTTTCTATATCCATTTCATACTTCTCTTACTAACTTTTAAATGCATTCACTCTATTGCCCCTCACTACCTTTCCTCTCTCCTCTCTCCCTACACCCTGCCTCGTGAACTCTGCTCCTCCTCTGGCTTCCTTCTCTCTTTTCACTTTTCTTCCACTGACAACTCCAGATTTCAATCTTTTCACCTTGTTTATTTATTTATTTATTACAATTTCTTATATACCGCACTATTTCTCATCAGCGCGGTTTACATACAACAAATGACCATAACACAAACTGTTTGGTTTTACAGAGAACAGGAGCAACAACTTGGATAACATAGGGAGGTATAAACTGGAGCTATTTACATATGTACAATGAGTTGCATGCTAAGATTTAGGATGCTATCTTAACATGGTAAGATAGAGAGGGGAGGTACAGTTAAGTTGGGGTCTGGTTAATCTGATAGTAATGGGGAAATAAATGGAATTTGAGAGCCTTTTTGAATTGTGTTAAATCAGTAATCGCACGGATGCCTGGTGGTAATGAGTTCCAGCATTTTGGGGCATAGATACTGAAAGCCCTGTTTGAGGTTGCTAATGTGCATTTTGTTGATGCCTTTGGGATTACCAGCGCGTTTGTAGATGTGGTTCTTCTTGTTCTGTTGGGAGGGATGATCTGAATGAGATCAGTTAGTGAAGAGGAGGTGATGCCATTGATGGCTTTGAATGTGAGTAGCAAGGACTTGAAAACAAGTCTTCCATGTATGGGGAGCCAGTGGAGCTGAAGAAAGATAGGCGTTACGTGGTCGCTTCTTGATGCTTGTTGTTCCTTATGCCTGGAACAAACATCCAATGCTGGTCTCATCCCCTTTTCAAATCCATGCTAAAAGCACACCTCTGTGAGTCTGCCTTTAGACCCTAACCCCTATTCTACTTACCTCTCCCTCCCTTGAACTCTTTATTTCTCATGTTTGACTGTCTGTCTTGATTAGATTGTGAGCTCTATTGAGCAGGGACTGTGTTTTATTTATGTTTGTACAGCACTGTGTTAACCTTGTGGTGCTATATAAATGATTAATAGTAGTAGTAGTAGTAGTAGTAGTATTAATGTCAAGGACCTCATTTTTACTCCTTATATTTCCTCTCTGGTTAAAAAATCATATTTCGCCCAAAGGGTGATTAGGTGCTAGATCCCTAAAAACACCATTGCATGCATTAATACTGAATCACTTGGATTACTGCAATGTTGTCTTAGCAGGTGTCCCACAATATTCCATAAAATGTATTCAACTAATTCAAAACAAACACCGCAGTCAAGTAGATCCCTTATGCTAAACGTTCTGACCTCGTCACACCATTATTAGTTGAACAACACTGGTTATCAATTAAAGTAGAATACAATATCAGATTCTGATGCAAGTTTAGCACTCTTTCTGTACAGGTTACCTGCTGTATCTCTCTCCTCATATCTTATAGTTCACCACAGCTATTGAAATCTTTGCAAGCCCATTTGTTAGTGACTCGTTTTCATAAATTAAGATTAGAGTGGATATGAATTCTGTCTTCTTTTATTTTGCCCCCACTTTATGGAACTCCCTTCCATTTGACATATGATCTGAGAGTGCATATAACTACACTGTTGAAAATATGGCTATTCCAGTGCCCTTGTAAAGTAACATTTTAGAAGGGACGTTCAGGTGAAGTTTGGGATGTCCAGGGCAAAATGTCTAAAAAAAGTGCCAGGAACATTTATATATCTGCCTGATTTTAGAAACATGGGCATTCCCAAAAAGGATGGCTGCACCAGTGGCCACATAGATGTCCCCAGAAAAACTGGGGTTGGGGATGTCTGTGCTATGGAGAATGCAAGCTATTTTGCATGTGGGGGTGTTCTTTTTAGACATGCTGAACATAAATCATGCGTTCTAGGGGATATTAGAGTACTTTCTTCTCTATGGCCTCTGGGTTTTTGCATGGCGGAATGAGAGCTTTTTCGATGGAGCAGGCATAAACTTGAACGTGGCTTGGGACATGCAGGGCTTTTCTGAAATCAGTCATGGGCATCCAAGGCCTTGGGAATACCCCAGACACACCTTCTCCATGCTCTTGTTCAGTCTTGGACGTCCTCACACCAGGGATATCCTTTCTAAAATGACTCTGGTGAGATCTCTGTGCTTTGGATGCCTGCATGTCCAATTTTCAGACATCTGAAGCACGAAAAGGGCTTCTAAAATAATCCCTGTGGAGCACAATCTAGGAAGAGGCACTTCTAGGACATCCAGATGTCCCAGAACAGGATGGGCTGTGTTGTTACGGGTGCAGGATCGGGCAATGGGACGGCCCGGCATGCCCCTGCAGCAGCCACAGAAGAAGTCCTGGAAGCAGCACGGCCAGGTCTCCCCTGCTCCTGCTGGTGCATCAAAGGCCCAACTCCCCACCAGACTGGTATTCCTGCTGTCCAGACCTCAGCGTGGTCTGCCAGGGCCGGGAATGGGTGGCGGACCCTCAACTTCCATGGCTCCATGTCCATTGGATGGCTGCCGAGGCTGCTTGTATGGGTGCCCAGAGCTTCTTCCACCTCCGAGGTGGATTTATCTGGGCATCCTCGGGGTGACCTCTGGACATACAGGGCCATGACCTGAATCATCCCTGTCCATCCAGGTACCTGGGCTGCCCCCACTCTACCGACTCTCCACCCCCGTGCTGCCCCCATCCAGATCTCCTTGCACTGCAGCTATGTGAGTGTTCCGGCATATGGTCAGGACAGATAACGGGGCTACACATCTTCCCAGGATGTATAGCCCTGCTATTCGCCTCTCAGATTCAGGACCATAGTGAATACCTTGGACTGTAAAGGTATTATATTTGTGTGTTCTTTTTATTTATTTTTCTTCATTGCCTCATGTATCCTGGCTTTCTGCATGTTGATATTATTAAAGACTTATAACAGTGTCCTATGTAGCCCTTTCCTAATACATCCTTGTCTGTGGTTTTATATTTATTTAAGGCCCGATATTCATCTGGGCAGGCTATGCACCACTACGACGCATAGCCCTGCCAGCCGATCTTACCCTCAGATATTCAATGCCAGGGATATACTGCTGCCCAGTTAGTGACAGTCTCTGCCTCTGCTCCACCCTACAATGCTGCAACACACTTGATGTTAACTGCATAGCATCGGGGCGTATAACGGGGTTAGAAGGGAATATTCAACGGCACTAACTGTGTAAGTGCCATTGAATATCCCGATTAAAGGCATTTACACAGTTTACTGGCTGTAAACTGGGTAAATGCCTTTCAAATATTGGCCCTTTAGGGTCTATTTTATATATATATTTTTTTTCATATTTTATGCACTAAGTATTTAGGACTGTACCAAGCTAGAAATGCACCCCATTTTTATTGAGGACTTGGTGCCGCACCTTTCCAGCTCCTAGCAGGAACTTACTTGTTGGACTTCCTGGAAGCCCAGTGATGATATCATCCCTTCTGCACTTCTGCCCTGTGGGGCTACATCACTCACACAGTGGTGGTTTTGTCTCTTTTCGTTGTTGATATTCTATAAGCCAGTTGGCATGTATGGTTGCTGTAAACTACCATGAAGTCAGTGGTCGGTCTGAATAGCAGTAACAATTACGCATGCATAAAAAATAAACTGTTAGATTAAAGACCATAAAATAATTAGTTCATCTAGTCACAGTTTTTTGTCATTCTGTCTTGGATTGACTCACTTTTACCCACTCAATAGTGTAAAATGGGAATCAAGTTGATCTCATGTAGGCTAACATATACTTTGAACTGCATTTTGGGATTGGATCATGGAATGGTATATGTGTTCTCAGTTATGCCAATGTTTTTAACATAAGATGCATTTACCATTCAACTAGTTTTTAATCTTGCTTTTTAAAATTCAGCTCTTCTAGACATTATGACCAAACTCCATTTTGGAATAGAACAGAGTCCCTGGGGATTTTAATAGAACATTCACCAAGATCTATAAATACAAGGACAGTGTCAGCCTTTATCAGCAGTAACTGAAGTGACATGATCAAGAATGAAGTGACGCAGCCACACACTGTGAAACTATTCAGTGCTGGCATCAAATATTATAGTTGTAATTAGATAGCTGAATGCATATCCAAAAAAAAATTGCATACTGGTCATGCAACCACCGCTGCCTACCTTCATCAACCTCTATTAATTATAATGGATAATATGACTACAATTGCAAAATAATGGCCCTATCCAGAAACACAATTTTGACTTGGAAATTTTTGCATGCTGACATGCAGAAGGTGCAGTTTAATTTTTTGGCTTAGGCTCATGCCCCTCATGCCAGCTAGACAGTATTTACAGTCAGTTGGGAACTGTAGTCTCAGGCAGTGTGTAATGCTGAAATCTAGTGGAGGGAACTGTGCTCTATGGTCACTGGTTAACATCTATCACTGAGTGGCTGGGAAGAGGAAGTGGATATAAAATAAGGGGAAGAACATGGATAAAGTGCAGGGCTAGCCCAGCCACTAGGTAAACTAGACGGTCACTTAGAGCACCGACCTTTCAATGGTGGCCCATTGCTGCCCCTCTCCAGGTTCTGCAATAGCAACATAGAGCTTACCCAACGCCACCAACCTGCATGCTGCTGGTGCTGATCTTTACCAGCTGCTTCTTCCCCCATGCAAAGGAAGTCTGTGTTAGAGGAGGGAGAAGCTGCTGATCAATGTGTGGCACCAACAGCCTTCAGTGTCGGAGGCTTTGGGTAAGTGCTGTAATGACTTTGTCACTGCTGGTCCCAGAGATGGGTGACAGCAACAACAAAGGATGCAGATGGAATTAGGTGCACCTAAGGCACCTCACATCCTTGCACCAGTCCTGCCACCATCCCAGATATGTTGTTGCTTCTCTTTTAGAAGTGTACATGGGAACAATTTTGCTTCATTTTGCTTTTGATTTTCACTATTGTTCATTGTTCACTATTTGATTTTCACTATTGTTCATTGTTCACTATTGTTTCATTGTTCACTATTTTATTTTTGTTTTGTGCCATTTCTGCATTTTATGGTGTGTAGTACTGTTCTAGTGCAATTTAGCAGGTGATAAATCCAAGAAAAGAAGCTAAAGGAAATGGGTTTTTTTTGTATAATTGCAGATGACAAAAACACAAAACAACAAAAAAAGGTAATGTTCTTCTCATTTAAAAATGACAGCATATCACTCTCTCACATTCTATCATCTACCTTTGCTTTCACCCCTTGGTGTCCCCATGCAAGCCAACCTGTCTTTAGCCCTATGTGAGTAATGCAACCAGTGTGTGGCCCCTGTAGCTGTAGAGTTTTACAGTCCAACTGGGAGTAAAACGTCACGTCAGAAACAGTCCACATATTTATTTTGTTCCTATCCTTGGACATATCACGCTGTAGAGTTTTACACCATTTGCAATTGAGATAGTGTATGCAAACCTTTCTGCATATCTGAAAAATCAGACCTTTAAGTTTAAGTGATAGAATTTGCTTGTCTTCTAAAGAAATATTTAAAATGATGTCTAAATCAAAGGTAATTGATTGTTGTTTAAATCCTTGTAATAACTGCACATAATGAAGATTTAAAAAATCACATTTTCCCATGTACTGCTAGTTAATTTTCATAAAAATAGGATGAACTGACTGATATCCTTGACCCAAAGGATCATATAAAAGCCAGCACAGGCCACTGTACCTTAGTTAACATTATTGAACAGAGGACTGATAATGTATGCTTTTAAAGAGAGAGAGACTTCAACAGCCTGATGGATTCTGTCTACAGTAATTTAGCTGTGAGTGCCGGGGACCCCACCTTGTATTCAACGCCACTAGCCTCTGGCTCCGAGCAAGCTTCCATTGTCAGTTTGGATCCAAGGAAGGCTGTCACTGTTGTAGGGCCTAAATCTATGGCCCCGATTCAGGAGATGAGAAGCCAGTTGGAAGTCCTCCCTGCCTCTATAATGAGTGAAGTTCCATCGGAGGTATCATTACAATCAATCTGGGCAATGCTGGTTAAATTAGATGGAACTGTTGCCAAGGTTTCTCTGGTGCTACAGGTGCCTAAGAGTGCTTTACCATCTCTAAATAAGATGTATTTCTTCCCCTGAGGGAAGACTCCCTAATATTCACCTGGAAAATTTGGAAATCTTCCAGACTTTCCTGGAAACTTCCCTAAGCAAAGTTAAGGAGACAGCGACCCTATTGATAAAACTTCATTTTTGAGTCAGATTTATCCAGAATCCTATCTCTGTTTTTTAAGAAGATGGATGCACCATTTCTGGGTCAAACAAGTAGGATCTACTTGGATGTGAGTCATTCTACTCAGGAGAGGAGATGTTTGTTTTTATCCATGAGACAAGAGACACTATCGATGGGAGTGTGCTTTCACTTGAGATATCCTTGTAAATGTTTTATTACCTATACAAATGCTAAGAATATCTTATTCTCTCTGGAGCAGCTCCATGTTTTTGTAGCTCTAAAGAATATTTTCTTACTGTGAGTCCTGAGTTAGGTATGATTGTGTCCAAGGCTTAGTGCCTACTGCCTTTGTTACCTTTATTATAGGTTTTCTTAATACATGATCCCCATTTGTTTGTTTTTCTGCCCTCTGCTTGGTTGTGGTCTACTGTTAGGGTGCTTATTGTATTACCTTTTGTTTCTATTACCTGTGAATTGTTTTTGGTGTCCACTCTTGTTACTTGAGCAAGTGGATACTTGCAAATTTGTTCAAACTGCATAAATATTAAATAAAAAAACAAAACAAAACTATGAAAAGACAGCAAAAAGGAACAATTTTTCTTACAACTCTGAATTATTTGCATAATATATACATTTGTTTCATGGCAATTTTCTTGCCTTGGAGCTGGTGCAAAATCTGGACTTAAAAGAAAATGTCAGCACCTTCCTAATGTTTATTTAAGTTTTATGGAACATTGCTGATTTTTGCAATTTTCTGTCTGCAATTTTTGATCTGAGCACATCCATGTGATTCTTCATAATTTTAGAAATTGTGTATAATTTTTACATATTTTTACAATTGACTCCTGTACTGATCTAGCTCTTAATACTGCTTCTAATGGCATTGAAACTTTAATCAAATGGTTGTCTTGAAATGGGCTAGGTTTAAAAGTACAAAAAACCCATCTGAAGCATTATGGATTAGTCTGTACCCAATTATCCTTTATTGTTGTATAGTATATCGATAGTTATAATATTCCTTTATCTACTGAGGTTAGGAGTCTTGGGGGTATGTTTACTAAACTGCGGTAATCGTACATAACGCGTGTTATGTAACGTTAACGATCGTAAGCACATCATAGCGCGTGTTATGCTGCGCTTACGATCGTTAACGTTACATAACACGTGTTATGATGCGCTAATGATCGTAATGCCCCGCGGCGTGGTAAAACACCGCAGAAGGTGGAGAGAGGGCAGAGAGAAGGGGTCAGTGGGCGGAGAGTGGGCGGGGAGAGACTCCCTTCACACTAACGCGCTGATCTGAAGAGCTGAATTCCAACGCGAAAGAAAACCTGCCGTTAAATGCACATTACAGGGGAGAGAGACCATTTCAGCGTCAGCAATGTACAGCCCAGGCAGGGAAACCAAAATAAAGTGATAAGTGTGATACATGTGCACAGAACAAAAGGGCACAGAAACACTGAAAATGACTCCAACAAACTGGAAAAAACCCATAACCAAGCTGGCCAATAGTGGTATCAATGAGAAACATCAACCCTTCCCCCCCCCCGAGTAAGCTCCATAGAAAAGATACAAATTGTGGAAGGGCCTATACTCTGTCCCCATACAAGGTGAAGGAGCCCACAGTGAAATAGCGCTGCTCAGGGTTTCCCCCACAATCGGAGAGGGTTCCTATGGCATGCACATGTCCCGCAACATCAGGGCAGGCATGTCGGAACGGCAACTGGACAGATGCCGGAGAAGGGGATACAGAGGGCCGCAGGCAGCACATGCTGTGGTGGAGCTGGGCCACAGTGCGGACTAGAGTGATGCCTAGGTGGCCCATACGAATGCTGAAACAGCAGAGCAGCCAGACAGCAACTGCTGAAGGCCCAACATGAGCACGAGCGTGTTTCCCACAGTGTCACAGGGGATAGTACCCAACAGCTACCCCCAAGGGCACGGAACATTGGCAGGCGGGGTTGGGGGGAGCGTGGACGTCTATGCAGGCACCCCTACCCCAGAACCTGCACCATAGGCAGCCGCCTACCTGCACACTGGATGTCCTGAGACTGCGCACCACCAGCACCACCAGCAGAAGGGCATGTCAGCATGGTGGCTGAGGGATACTGGTGGTGGAGGGGGCAGTGGCAGCTGCCCAGAGCAGATCGTGGCCTAGCCCTGTGTAGGTGGGTGCTGTGTACTGCAATAGACGGGCCCCATCTGACGAACAGTCATGGTATCACCAAGGAATGTACTGACTCTGTGACAACAAGGTGGTGCAGTGCACAAACCAGTGTATTCAGAAGCAGAGGGTCACAGGTTCAAGTCCCAGCTGTGGTTCCTGCCAACCCAGTCCCCATATTTTACCCACTACTACAACGTGCTAATATAGACAGCACCTTTAGTGCAGATCACGTAAACATGCCCAAGACACCTACATTTTACCCTACAGAGCACGGACACCATAAACATGCACATTACCTAGAGCAGAGTCTCCCAAATGCAGTCCTGGAGGGCCAAACACCATTCCGGTTCCATGCTGCCTCTGATAAAAATGCCTGTGCTGCATTTCTAAGCGCCACCACCATGGTATGCAGATGTATCTCATGCATATTCATGAGGAACAGCATGAAAACCCGAACAGGGTTTGGCACCGCAGGACTGGAGTTGGGAACCTCTGCCGTAAAGCAGCAGCCAACAGGGGCAGACACACCTGCACCCACAGGTCCCATTATCCAAAGCCTCCTGGAGAGGCAGGACTTTGGGCTCTGCGTGCATCTCCCAATACTAGCACTTGCATACCTTAGTAATGCCACCCTAAACCTGGGAATATGGTACACATCTATCAAAAGGTTGCTATCATTACTGGCAGATAGCAATTCCTAAGTTAAGTACAATTTTCTGAGTGAGCTGCATCATAGCAACCTTTCTGATGTCTGTGGAGTGTGCTACAGGTCTTGTGTCTGACAGTGTTTACCAACCTGGGGAGTGACTCCTACAGTATTGCGTAACATAGCCATGCCTGCACTGTGCCCAGGACTGGTGTGGTGGCCTGGGCTGCCCAACACCTCTCTAGTTGCACAATGCTGGCATAGGTGTGGGGAGTGTGTGTCTGTCTATCCAGTGTGTGGTGGCTGCCAACACCCTCCACAGCCCACACTGCTAGCACTGTTGCCAGTATTGGCCTGCCAATGTGCATAATGAGGAGCAAGGTACCATGGGAATAGCCTGGATAGGGTGCCCTGGCCTGGCCGCATCTGCACAGGGCATAGGGCAATGGCTCGGACATTGTAGTGCCCGGTACCACCTGTACGGACAGGGTGGCCATAGCATGTCCTGCTGGGAGGTCAATCTCACCCTGACTGAGCAGTGACCATGGCATGGCTAGGTTCCCAAATAGTGCTATATAGCATTTTTTTAATGTGATGTATATGGGTTTCTTTTTGGGGCCCAATCACTGATTTATCTGCTTGGTGTGTATGCTGACATCCCCGTTCTGGGTACATGCATCTCCTCCAGGACCATGCACTGTGGACTAGCTGGCGGACTGTCTGCAGCTAGTATGTGTCTTGCTGGAACACCTTGCAGGGTGCAGCGGCTGGATGCTTGCTGCTGGAGAATGTCAGATAATGGTGGGGGGGGGGCAGCTGAGCATTTACAGGCCTGCCATCTGTCTTCTACTGCGCTACTGATGTGTACCGCTCTGTCTGTTCCTCAGCCGGACTGGGGTTGATGGTCCCCTCTACTGCTACCATTGCAGGGGGGTAGACTGTGGATCTATTGGTGAGTGATCCTGTTTCCCACCCTGAGCCCCAGAGGGTGGGCTGTGTGGTGGTACATGATCTGCCCATGGTTCCATACACACCCCCTTCACCTACAGCAGGCAACCATGGCACCAACACAGGATATGCACTATTCTGGGTGCATCATCGCCCATAAGGACTAGACATGACTGAGACATACAGCAGGGCACAGATGTATCCTATGTTTGTCTAACGGAACTACCTATCACACACTGATGGGGACCTGCAGCATGGCGTATTTCAGCCATGATAGGTGCTGTGGACCTGGTGCTGGGCGCCTCACCTCAACCTCAGGCTCGGCACAGTACCCACACAATGTGACTGTCTGTGGCTACTCTGTGGCAGTACCACACACGGTCTGTTCCCCCTACCTGGCCCAGGTGCTGTGGGGGTGCATACCCAATCTTGTGCCCATCTCTCGACTGCTGATTTGCACGTGCAGTGCATCATGGGTATGGGTGGGTTAACCCTATCCTGGTAACCACAGCAGACAGTTTGTGTGGTGACGTGCAGTCCTTCTGCAGCCAGCCAGGGGTTTGTTCACAGCCTTATAAGGTGTCCTATAGGGGACATTATAGGGTGCCTTGGCAGACAGTACACTTTATAATGTGCCCTATGGAGTGCGTTATGGGGTGCCTTATGCAGCACCTTAGGTTATGCCACCGTGAGGGTGTGTTTGCTGGCAGCACAAATTAAAATACATGTCAAATGCCTCAACAATCACTACTTAAATGTAAATGGTGCTGCTTCAGCCATCCTTATACATTAGGCCCACTGGGGAATTGAACCCATGACCCCTGTACCATCAATCAGTGTTGTAACCATTGTGCTACAGCTCTGTTGCTGTGATTGTATGCCTGCGTGCCTTCTTAAGATTAACGCATGGTAACGTGCCCTGTAGCGCTCGTTCATTTATGGCGCCTTGTAGCGTGCGTTCTCGGCGCGTTCTCAGCAACGATGTACCGCCCATGTCCTTATTTGGGGTTTCTGTCTCTACCGCAGCTCCTAACGCGAATCGCACTAACGCAGTTTAGTAAACATACCCCTTGGGGTCCAATTAGATAGCTATGGGGTATGTTTACTAAACTGCGGTAATGTCATTCGTGGTAGGTTCCGCGGTAAAGGTAGAGATGCCCATATAAAGGCATGGGCGGTGCATCTTTACAGCAAGCTGACAGCTAACGCGCATTACAAGGCGCCTTAGAATAACGAGCGTTACAAGGCGCCTTGCAAGGCACCTTGTAAGGCGCCTTGTAAGGTACCTTATAAGGTGCCTTATAAGGTGCCCTGTAAGGTGCCATGTAAGGTGCCATGTAAGATGCCCTGTAAGGTGCCTCAGAAGGAGCCCTATAGGGCCTCCTAGGCTAAGTGCCGTATTAGGCACCCTTGGACAAGTCACCGCAGAAGGCACCCTGGACTATGGAACCATAGGTTAAGGTGACCTAACAAGGTTATGGTGTCCTAGGTTAGTGTGCCCTAGGGACTGCAAGGTGCCTCAGGATGACATGCCTGACCTGTGTGGAACAGAGACAGATGTAGCCCTAACACTAGATAGAGCACTCGGGAAAGGCAATGAACAGGTGAGTGAAGGAGGGAGAAGTGGGAGCCGCTGGACCTGCCATATCTGCGGGCATCTCATGTGCCTGCCAGTACTGATGACAAACATGGTGGGGCAGCTCTACCACCGCACAGGGGGTTGGCAATGTAAAGATGTAAAGTAAAGGAAAAACAGTTGGTGGCAGACGATGGGAATACCTGTCTCCCAGTGGAGGTGGAGGTGGCAGGATAGTTACAATGATGGGTGGACAGAGGAGTGGTGGTGCCATGCAGATCAGGCACAGGCGAGGCAAGCACGATGAGGCACAATGCAGGAAAGGGTAGCAGTGCAGGACATGGGCTGGCAGCCTGCACAGGCAGACAGGACTCTACACAGCTGACAGACGCAGATAGACAGACCGAGGGAATGTTGGCAATTGTGGCGAGGGTATTATGGGCTGGAAGCGCAGATCTGCAAAAATATGATCTTTACAGGCATGCACACTATTTGAGTAGGACAGGCATGAGAGGAGGGAACAATGAGGAACTGAACCAATGAACACTGCCAAGAATGGCAATGTATTAACCAGTAGGCTATACCTCCATGGTGTATGACACAGCAATGTCTATGTACAGAAGGCCTGCAGGTCACCGCACAAATTGTCTGCTCTGAGTGCCAGGATAGGGTAACCCCACCATACCCATGATGCAACGTACATGCTGAATAGCAGTCTACAGCTGATCACCAAATGGGGTCTGCACCTCTCCGGTACCTCAGCTGGGAAAGACAAACTGACAGTGTGTGATACTGGCACAGAGTAGCTACAGACCATGCCATTGTGCAGGTTCTGTGGTCACCCTGAGGGATAGGATTGGTGCCCAGCACTAGGTCCGCAGTACATGTGGTGCTAGAGATAGGTCCTGCTGTACATCCCCATCATTACCAGTGTGTGACAGGTGTTTTGTGCAGTGCAACTGAAGGTAATGTGGTGTCCATCTGTATTCTGCAGTCACATGTGGCCCTGTGGGACCGGACACCAGCCAGATGAGTGTGTACCCCGTGTGAGGGTCTGGCTGACATGGGCAGCTGTTATCAGGGCAGAGGGGTTTCTAGAATTGCATGAGGTGTGTGTAGCAGTGGCTGTATAGATCACAGTGGTATACACTACATACCCCAATTGCTGTTTAGTAATTAGACCCCTTAGACATGATTTCACAGAATTTCAGGCAGATGAACATGGCAAAAAAAATGTTTGGAGTAAATCTCTAAAGCAGGACTTCGCTCATATGTGTTTTCAATCATTTCTCTAAGAATTCCTTAGTCCTCTGCTGTTGCTCTATTTATTTGCCTTGGCAGATTGTAAGCTCTATAGAGAAAGAACTGACTTTTTTGTGTATTTGTACAGTGCTGCATATGCCTAGTAGCACTATATAAGTAACAGTAGTCTGGTCATAGTAAATAGATCCATAAGGCACATAGAGCTCTAGACCAGGCAAACATTGGGCAAATCAGGAAAAAGGAAGGAAAATCACCAGTAATACAAAAATGCCTGCAAGAACTCACACCAGGGAGACCTAATGACTTAGGGGTATGTTTACTAAGCAGTCTTAACATGCGCTCTGCCACGTTATCACGCGATAAGGTGCCTTATCACCCGTTAATGCGCACAGCAGTGCAAATGAGCGCTGAAGGTGGAGAAAGGTTCCCGGAGGGCAGAGGAAGGCTCCCCAGGGGCGGAGAGGGAGGGTCAATGGGCGGAGAGTGGGAGGGGAGAGGCTCCCTGCACACTAACGCTGTGAAATCCGAGGCTGAAAACTAATGCCAGGCTGAAAACTAACGCCAGGCTGAAAACTAACGGAAACCCTGGCGTTAGAGCTGATTTAAATGGAAAAGAAACCATTTCCGTCAGCAATGTACAGCAAAACCAGGGAAACCTACAAAAAGTGATAAGTGTGATACATGTGCACGGAACAAAAGGGCAAATAAACAGTGAAAATGAACAGAAGAAAATGTAAAAAAAAATAACCAAGCTGGGCAATAGTGATATCAATGGGAAACATAAAAAAACACTCCCAAGAAAGCTCCAAAAAAAAAAGATATGAATTTTGGAAGGGTCTATGCTCCGTCCCCATACAAGGTGAATGAGCCCACAGTGTAATTGCGCTGAGCAGGGTTTCCGACTCCATTGGCCAGGTTTCCTATGGCATGCACAAGTTCCACAACAGCAGGGCGGGCATGTTGGAATGGGCAACTGGACAGATGCTGGAAAAGGGGACACAGAGGGCTGCAGGCGGCACATACTGTGGTGCAGCTGGGCCACAGTGCAGACTAGGGTGATGCCTAGCTGGCCCACAGGAATGCTGAAACAGTAGAGCAGCCAGACAGCAACTGCTGAGGGCCCAACATGGGCACGAGTGTGCTTCCCACAGTGTTACAGGGGATAGTACTCAGCAGGTACCCCAATGGCACAAAACATTGGCAGGCGGTGCTGGGGGGAAGCATGGACAGCTATGCGGGCACCCCTACCCCAGAACCCGCACCATAGGCAGCCGCCTACCCGCACACTGCCCTAGCCCTGTTTAGGTGGGTGCCATGCGCTGCAACAGACAGGCTATGTATGACAAACAGTCATGGTATCTCCAGGGAATGCAAAGTCTCTGTGGCAACACGGTGGTGCAGTGAACACAACCAGTGTATTCAGGAGCATGAAGGTCACAGGTTCAAGTCCCAGCTGTGGTTCCTGCCAACCCAGTCCCCATTTTTTACCCACTACTAAAACGTGGTAATACAGACAGAACCTTTATTGCAGATAACAGAAACATGCCCAATACGCCTACATTTTACCCTACAGAGCACAGACACCATAAACATGCACATTACCTAGAGCAGAGTCTCTCAAATGCAGTCCTGGAGGGCCAAACACCATTCAGGTTCCATGCTGCCTCTCATAAACACGGCTGTGCTGCATGTCTATGCACCGCCTCCATGGCCCACCAGGACTGGAGTTGAGAACCTCTGCCCTAAAGCAGCGACCAACAGGGGCAGACACACCCTCACCCACAGGCTCCATTATCCAAAGCCTCCTGGAGAGGCAGGATGTTGAGCCCTGTGTGCATCTCCGAATACTAGTACTTGCATACCTTAGCAATGCCACCCTAAACCTGGGAATACAGTACACACCTATCAAAAGGTTGCTATGATTACTGGCAGATAGCAATTCCTAAGTTAAGCACAATTTGCTGATTGAGCTGCATCATAGCAACCTTTCTGATGTCTGTGGAGTGTGCTTCAGGTCTGGTGTCTGACAGTGTTTACCACCCTGGGGAGTGACCCCAACAGTATTGCATACCATAGTCATGCCTGCACTGTGCCCAGGACTGGTGCGGTGGCCAGGGCTGCCAAACACCTCTATAGCTGCACAATGCTGGCATAGGTGTGGGAGTGTGTGTTTGTCTATCCAGTGTGTGGTGTCTGCCAACATTCCTCAGCCCACACTGTTGCCAGTGTAAGCCTGCCAATGTGCATAATGAGGAGCAAGGTACCATGGATATAGCCCCGGACAGGGTGGCCTGGCCAGGATGCATCTGCACAGGGCACAGGGCAATGGCTCGGACATTGTAGTGCCCGACAGCCACCTTCACGGACAGGGTGGCCACAGCATGTCCTGCAGGGAGGTCACTCTCACCCTGACTGAGCAGTGACCACGGCATGGCTAGGTTCCCCCATAGTGCTGTATAGTATTTTTCTTATATGGTGTTTATGGGTTCCCTTTTGGGGCCCAATCACTGAATTATCTGCTTGGTGCGTATGCTGATATCCCAGTTCTGGGTACATGCATCTCCTCCAGGAACATGCACTATGGACTAGCTAGCAGACGGTCTGTAGTTAGTATGTGTCTGGCTGGAGCACCTTGCAGGGTGCAGCGGCTGGAGGCTTGCTGCTGGAGAATGTCATATAGTGGTGGGGGGCAGCTGAGCATTTCCAGGCTTACTGTCTGTCTGTCTGTCTTGCCTTATGGATGTGTTCATCTGCATTGACTGCCCTGTAGGGTGTCTGTTCCCCAACAGGACTGGGTTTGATGGTCCCCCTCTACTCTAACCATTGCAGGGAGGTAGAATGTGGATCTGTTGGTGGGAGAACCTGTTTCCCACCCTGAGCCAAAGAGGGTGGGTTGGGTGGTGGTACATAATCTGCCTATGGGTCCAAACACCCCCCCCCCCTTTCACCTACATCATGTGACCATGGCACCAACACAGGATGTGCACTATTCTGGGTGCATCATAACCCATAAGGGCTAGACATGACTGAGACATACAGATGGACACAAATGTAGTCTAGGTGTGTCTGCAGGAACTACCTAATCACACACACAATAGCACTGATGGGGACCTGCAGCATGGCATATTTCAGCCGTGAAAGATGCTGTGGACCTGGTGCTGGGCGCACACCTCACCCTCAGGGTGAGCACAGTACCCGCACAATGTGATGGTCTGTAGCTACTCTGTGCCAGTAACACACACGGTCAGTACCCCCTACCATGCTGAGGTGCTGTGGGGGTGCACACGGTCAGTTCCCCCTACCAGGCCAAGGTGCTGTGGGGGTGCATACCCCATCTTGTGATCATCTGTAGACTGCTTATTTGCATGTGCAGTGCATCATGGGTATGGGTGGGTTAACCCTATCCTGGTAACCACAGCAGACAGTTTGTGTGGTGACCTGCAATCCTTCTGTAGCCAGCCAGGGGTTTGTTAGTAGCTGTAACCCACTGGTTACTTCACTGCCTGTGGAGCCAGAGGTCATGCATTTGATCCCACAGTGAGGTTATTTGATAGGACTGTCTGAGGCATTTTCTTTTTTAATTTAAATTAGTGCTGCCAGCAAAACCACCCTCACAGTGCTGTAGCCTTAAGGTGCCTCATAAGGCGCCCTCTAAAGCGCTCTATAAGTCGCCCAAGAAAATGCCCTATAAGGTGCCTTATAAGGCACCCTATAAGGAACATTATAAGGTGCCTTGGCGGACAGTGCACTTTATAATGTGCCCTCTGGAGTGCCTTATAGGGCACCTTATGCGGCTCCTTAGGTTACGGCACTTATCTGCTTCACTTTCTCTTCCAGAGCAATAAAGTCACTTTTGATAAACTTAGAGAGATATCTAGCAGTATCATTTATGACAACATAGATAAGCAGCATTTATTTTAAAGAATGTATATTCCTCACTACATAGTTTAGGTGGATTACATTAAAAAACATACATAAAATCAATGGCAAAACATACCAAAATAAAGCATACCCATAACATAACAGTTAAACAGGACATCATTTCTCATTCTCACAGATGCATCCCAGTCTCTCTCAGTTCCTCTACCCTGTTTCATGAGGGATTCAACTTGCAGACATTTTGCACATGGAACTAGGGTGTCCATCTGAACAGGAGCAGAAGCTGTTACAGAGGCAATAGTTTTGGCAAAATGATTTTTCCAGCCATAGTTCAGCTATGGGAGCTTTGGTACTCGATGAAGGAAATGAGATAAAGACCTATCAAAATCCCTACCTTGTCCTCAGCAGTCTTTTAAGATAAAAAGTAGCCAGGCTCTTTGTGTGAGATATAACACCTCTGTTCTGATCCCCTGTGCTTAGTCCTTCTTTGTTGCGCACCTGCCATTTGGAAATGGAACATTTCTTATCAATTTAAGCTACTAAAATATTTATATGAATCTAAGGTTTATAGAATGATGTGTTCCTTTTGTAGACATACCTAATCTAAGCTCATTCAAATACAACTAATTTGTTACTTTTAGCAGATATCCAAATGTGGAACTTTTACTTTCTAGATTTTTCCGTCCAACCAATACTAAACACTTCAAGCCCAATTTTCCTATGGGTGGTGCTATGTGCCGTGTCAGTGCAAAGCCCACATGACGTCTGTCTAACCCGGATTTTCAATGCTGGGGTCATGTGTGGCCTGGCATTGAAAATCCAGTTCTCGCCACACAACCCGGAGGCCACAGGAGCCAGCCAGGTAGCAGCAATTTTCAATGTTACCCACTTAGACCCTACATCTGAAAGATAGGCGAGGAAAAACCTTTCCTATCTTTAAGGCACAGAGGGCTAAGCGAGTAGCATTGAAAATCACTGTTACCCATTTAGCCCTTTCCTTCACCCCCACTCTGCCACAGAATGCCCCCAACATGCCCCAATGCTAACTGCATAGCATCTGGGCACATTAGGGACTTAGAAGAGATCTTCGAAAGGCACTACCTGTGTAGGTGCCTTTCGAAAATCCCGGATAAGGCATTTACCAGGTAACTAGGGCAGTTACACATGTATTGTAAAGGCCTTAAAAAATGCCACCCTTCTGTCTTAAATAACCATCTAATTGGTGAGTGGTTCTATATAGCAAAATGTGTCACATGGGATGGGTGGTAGTTTGGGTAGGAAAGGAGGGCACTAACATCTCAGCAGTGCAGTGACTAGAATACTTTCCCTCCTTTTTTGAATTTGATGGCTAGAGAAGACAAGAAATGATAACCTAGCAGCAGAAGAGCATTTCCTAAAACAGAAAACTTTCCTTCTGAAAACAACCACAAAAAAAACCCTGATAACTTTAGCATCAAAAAATGTTATCTAATAAAAGTAAAAATAGCCCCGTTTCATAAGCATTTTAAGGCAGAGAATTTGTATTTAGGACCACAGAATTACCTTGCTTGAATATAGTCCCTCCAGCAATGGTACTGCTTGCAAGGCAATGCCGATTTTGATACAACATTCAGAAACCTGACTCTTAAGCAGGCTTATTAAGAACACTAGCACCTCAGCAGTGCAGTGACTTTAAAGAATGTTTTTCCACCTCCTTGAACATGAAGGCAAGAGGAAAAAAATAAGCAGCAGAAAAGTTTTGGCTAAAACAGAAAAATCTCCTTCTGCAAACTGCTACAAAAAATAATAATGATAATAATACTAACCCAGTAACCTAAGCAAAAACAAAAAGTTACTTAATAAATATAAAAATAGCCTCCTTTCTTAAGAACTCTCAGGCAGAGAATTTGTATTAAGAGACAGAGAATTGCCTTTCTTGTAATAAAGCCCTTCCAGAAACTGAAGCATAGAGAAGTATATAGAGAAGACTTTTAGAGACATTGTAGATCAATCCCAACTCCAGTCTGGCAGCCTCTGTATTCCTTGGAAAAGAAAGGTCACAGTTTATTGTATATAGTTATAACAAGTTAACGGTATATAGTTTCTAAGTTTAATGTAAAGTTTGATGTGATGTTCCATATAAACTGCCCCTGATCCCAGGAAAGGGCGGTATATAAAAGCTTGTTAAATAAATAAATAAATAAAAGAAGAAAATATACTTGGTGTGGCAAAAAGTAATCCTGTAGCTAAGACTTCTTTTCATTTGATGCAGTACTCTCTGGCACCAGGGATATACAGTATCTCCAGGGACATATGCGCAGGAGACAAAGGTTAGGATGGATATTGTAGTTGTCAAGTGAGTCTTTAAGCATATAAATGGCTGAGTGCTGATGGACAACTTGCCTGTCTCGTGTAAAGTGGCGGATGTCATACATAAGCTAATCGTATTTTAGACAATGCTGGGAAGAGTTGGTTGTTGTGGTACATGTAGGTATCAATGGCATAATATCTGTTGCTCCCAATTATGCTAATATGCTGTTATGGATCATAGTATAAATCCAGCAGTACTATGCTTCTATGCTGACAGTCTCACAAGGATACAAAGACTGTCTCCATTCTGCAACTGAGTATGCCACAGATCCAGACCCTGTATTGAATTGGAATGTTAGACACTGATTAGTAATTTTCCAGCTTATCTGGTCAAGGGTGCTCTTTATATATTTTATTTATTTATTTATTCTATATCACCCGCTCCAGAGATCAGGGGGGGTTTACATTTAACGCAACATGTTACATAAAACAGTGAACTATATACATATTAATATCTAGATATTTAGCATAGAACAAACTTAACACATTGTTTAACAAATGAGCATATTCCAATTTTATAAAATTAGAGAGGTACTTATTCTTAACATTAGTCTTCTAGGAACTATGTACAGAATTTACTCGCTTATTTTTAGTTTGTGGTGTTTGAATGTGGACGGGGTGTTAGGTGTGAGGAATAAGTGACGCTATTGTGTGAGTTGGCTGGGTGTTACCGCGAGTGGGTTTTCATTTCTATCTCCATAGTGAGCTGTAAATAGGAAGGTTTTGAGTTTTTTTCTAAACATCTGGAGGTCTTTAGTCTCGCGGATAGGTAATGGCAGTGAATTCCAGAGACCTGGTGCAGTGAACGAGAAGGCTCTGGATCTCGTGATCTGTTTTGTCTTTCAAATTGATTGGGGGATTATGAAAGAATGGGTAGCATTCTGTCTGCGCACTCTGTTATCTGGTTGCGTTTGCAGAAGTGTTAAGATATGAGGGAGATATGTTGTTAATTAATTTATAGGTTATCATCAGCATCTTATACTTTATCCGGCCTATTACCCCAAGGCTTAGCCCTATCATCAAAGCTCTTTAACATCAACATACAGCCCATATGCAACATCATCAAGAACCACAAACTTCACTATCACATTTATGCTGATGACATCATGGTGTACGCTCCAATCAACCTACTAGCACTAAACACCACAACAATAACCAAATGCCTCGAAGACATGAATGACTGGCTCATAGCCAACAACTTAACCGTCAAGTACGATAAAACTGAGGCAATGTTCGTCACCAGGAACCCCACCTTCATACCTCCAGAAACTATCAGCATCCTAGACAAACACATAGTAGTCAAAGAAGAAGTTAAGTATCTAGGCATCACACTAGACAGAGCTCTGAACCTGAAATCCCACATCACCAAAACCGCAAACAAAGCCTATCAACGCTTGAGGACAATCAGACAAATCTAACTAATGCTCTGTCAGGACCACTTCTGCACAGTGTGCCAAGCACTCATTACACCACTGCTTGATTACGGAAACTCACTATATCAAGGCCTTCCTCAGCAGACACTCCACCCACTACAGATGGTACAAAACACCACAGCACGCATCATTACAGACACTCCAAAGACGGAGCACATCACTTCCGTTCTACAACAACTACCAATGATGGAAAGAACTAAATATAAAACGATCATGATCATCTTCAAAATCATTCACCATCTCTCAGCAGACGTACTCCAAAATGTTATAACAAGGGATAACAGCAATAGACCAAGAAGAAGCAATAACAACAGCATAATCGGCACACCTGTAGGCTATCACAAAACCAAACAAACAACTTCAAAAAGAGCACCATCACTACTGGCATCCACACTATGGAACTCCCTCCCAACGAGCCTGAGGGAATTAGATGACCTTACAGACTTCTGCAAAGACCTCAAAACATTCTCATTTATAGAAACATATAAGCATTCAGGCAGCATCCCCTACCTACACAGATACACTACTTCCTCCGCCAACTAAGCACACACTCATCCCATCCATGCACACAAGTTTATCATACCAAGTTATTAAGTACTCTCCCGTTAAATGTTAACCCTCAGATGTACTACCTAAATACTGTTAAGTGTACTGTCTAAATGTTTGCTGTTAAGTGTACTGTCCAAATGTTTACATGCACCCTAATGTTAAATGTAACCCTCCAATTGTGATGTGACATGACCACCTTGATTGAAGGATAAGGTGGTATACAAATCTGTCTAAATAAATAAATAAATTACTGGGAGCCAGTGGAGGTCGTATAGTATTGGGGATATGTGGACTGTAAGTTAAGCCTTGCAGACAATCCCAGCTGTGATGTTTTACGCTCTCTGAAGTATGTTAATGTTTTTGGCTGGTAAACCCTGAAGCAGGCTATTGCAGTAGTCAAAGTGATGAGTGATGATAGATTTGACTACTGACCTGAAGTTGTGCATGTCTACCAGGGGTCTTAGGTGTTGTATAGTCTTTAACTTAAAGAAGATGGTCCTTGTTATTTGTTTTAGATGGGGGAGCATGGTGAGAGACTAGTCCAATATTATACCCAGGTTTCTTACCTCCTGTTTAACAGGGAGGACAATATTGTTAATCGTGATGGTTTTGGGGAGGGGGTGCCATATTGATTCCTTGATATAAATATCATCTCTGTTTTTCTAAGTTTATTTTGAGGTTGTTAGCATGTAACCTTGGAGTATCCCTTGATCTTGGGGGAAAGTATCAGATGTTTCTTGTCCTATTTGAACACGTAACTTCGATTTGTGATGTATGATTGGAACCAGAGAAGGATGGTACCTCCTATTCCAATTTGAGCTAATCTCATGATAAGTGTGTCATGGTTAATGTTGTTGAATGCAGAACCATTATCTATGAAGAGTAGGATGAATACTTGGTTAGGGTTATCAATTCCTCTGATGAGTTGGTCCATTAGTGTTATCAACAAGGTTTCGATTCCATGACATTGTCTAAAGCCAAATTGGTGAGTATCTAGTGGGGCGCTGAGGTTGATGTGGTCTTGTAGCTGTAGTTGGATGACTTTTTCTATTATTTTAGCTACAAATGGTATGCTGGCTATAGGTCTGAATGTGCTTGGGTCATTTTTATCGAGTGTATTGTTCTTGAGAATCGGTCTGATTGATGTGAATTTGAGGTCATCTGGCATAATGCCTTGGAGAAGTGATCGGTTGACAATCTGTAGGAGATATGCTGCCAGTGCAGCTTTTGAGTTTAGCGGGGGGGGTGGGGGGGGAGCATCACAATCCTTAATAATTTAATCATGCCCTTTATTCCCGTACTTGTCAACTGGCCTATTTGTGGATGGCCAAGGGATGAGAAGCAGGATGTCGGTCACAGATCTCTTAGAATTTTACTAACACTCACCTCTTTGTCACATTGTATAGTTGAGTCCTATTTATCACAAAGGGTTAAAATCATCATATTTGAAAAAATTGTTGTTTTCCAGAAAACATAGCCGGGATGTGCAACTGCATTTTTTGCCCATGTTTACAATATGTGTTAGCTCCCAATGTGGATTTTATCAAATTGGGAGGGAAAATAAAATTTCTGACACACCAAGCTGAATTCCTCATAAACTGAATCTGCATTGTTTGCAAACCTTTAGTTGATTGCATGGTCTTTATTTCAGCTTTCCTGAAAAGAGTTTGAAATGTAGTTAATTTGAGTTTAAAAATATTTCAGTAAAAACATTTCTACCTAAAATGGCAGGCATTTCAAACTCATTTAGCAAAAAAGCTAAATTAAAATGCTACCATTATATCACATGCTGCCTTTTCATTTTAAAACTACACTTGTGTGCTTTACAGATAATTAGCTGAAGTCAATTTATTGCTATAGTTTAGCTTATAGAAGAGCAGATGGTTACCCTGTGCTCCAGATCAAATACTGTCAACTGCTTATTTGATCATCAACATTGGGTTTTTGATTTAAATAATTGAACTTTGACATTTTGTGCTATTTCTACCTGACCTGCTTCTTCTAACTCCTTTGTCCTGTGGCAGTTCTTCCTGGCTGATGGCCAACACTTTTTTTTTCCCTAGACTTACTTAAGTGGATTTAATTTAGCAGTAAATTAAAATTGTAAACTCTACATTTCTGCATTGCAAAGCAGATCATATTTAACCAATAGGTTTAGAAGGTTTCCAAGGGACCAATGCAAATTGCCATGAATGAGACAAATCTCTTTGCATGGGAAATACATGCGGGCCACAGGAGTTTGAACAAACTCCCTACAAATGTTTTCTCACCATTTGTGCACATGACATAAAAAAATCCACATTTCTTTTAACTCAGCAGCAAGTTTGCAACAGTAAATTGGTAGATTATTAAATAACACTCTTCCTAACATTAAGGATCATTTAATATTTCATTAACTGACTGTGAAGTCCTCTGCACACTCAGGACATTTGTTTTCAATCACAGCAATGCAATACCAGTAATATCTTGCTTTCCTTTACAAAACCTAAGATAAAAAATGTAGGGTGGGTTGAAAAATGGCAATTCTGCATTGTGATTAATAATCCTATCCTTCATTTTCTTATATAAATGCTCCAGGCCATGGGGCCTGTGGTCCCTGGTGGCCACGAATACTTGGGTGCCTGGCTCGAGTGGGTGCCCTTGACGCATGGCTTGGATGAAGGGTTAGTGGAGTAGGGTGGCTAAGGAGTTGAGGGGGAGTTTAAATTTGAAATCCCCTTCCCAAGTGCTGGAAGGGATTTCATTGGCCCAAAGTGAGTAGTTTGGGAGGGGAAGGAGGGGCAGGAGCAGGAGTATTTACCCCCAGGGAGCCAGACCCTTCTTTCCTTTCCTTGGCAGCATGGCGATCCTGTATGGCAACATGGCGGTTCATTGCAGATTCCTGTAAAGGAGCGAGCAGTGAATTTAATTTTAAAAAAACAAAACAAAAAACCTTTTTCTGCCTTTTTGTCTCACCCAGTTCCTGCTGCATCCAATGCCGCCCAGGCATAGAGTGTGGTCAGTGGGACTAGTCGTGCCACTGGCAGTTGGGCCTTCTGAGCCTCTGGTGAGTGGGGGGAGGCATGTTGCAGGTTTCGGCAGCACTGACAGGTGGGCCCATAGCTGGAGCTCTCAGGGCCATGCCTGGGTAGGGAATTAGGTACATTCAGTGGGTAGTGAACCAGTGTTGGCTGTGGATCCTCCCCTCTCAACAGCTCTGATGACTGTGGCAACAGCAGGGCCCTCAAGGGCCAGGGCAAGAAGTCTGTCAGGTCATCACATGGGCAGCTGGGTTATGGGCCACTAGATGGCAGGGTTCTTTACTAATTTGTGGTCAAATTGGCCAGTTGAGGCAGTAGCCTCCTGGCCAGCCCCTGCGGCTTCCGCGGGCCTGAATGAACCGGTGACTCAGTGGATCAGCAGATGGTGGTCCGGGGCTTTCACTGGCTATATACATCTGAAAGGGGGGATGGTATGTGGGGTCCTATCTAACTATGTTGCTTTTAAAGATTCCCAGTGGCGGTCCTGGCACTGGTGGCTGGTGGGCCACTCATTCATATTCTGGGCTGGCCGGTGTGCTGCATTGCAGCTTCTCGTTCCTCACTTTGGATTGGCCTTAGTGGGGGTCTCTTCGATCTGGATTGGTGATTGGGGTATGCGCTGGAGCCATAAGAACATAAGAACATACGATATGCCAATCTGGGTCAGACCAAGGTCCATCAAGCCCAGTATCCTGTTTCCAACAGTGGCCAATCTAGGTCATACATACCTAGCAGTTTCCCCAAAAGACACAGGTTCCACAATGCGTGTACTGGGTCAAGCACTGATATCCTGGGTCCCTTCTTAATAATGGTTTATGGACCTTTCCTCCAGGAACTTGTCCAAACCTTTTTTAAACCCAGCTACAATAACAGCCTTTACTATAGCCTCCGGTAACAAATTCCAGAGTTTGATTACATGTTGAGTGAAAAAATATTTTTTTTTATTAGTGTTAAATAATTAGTTTACACTGTAGCTTCATTGCATGTCCCCTAGTCTTTCAATATTCTGATAACGTAAACAATCAATCTACGTTTACCCGTTCCACTCCGTTCATTAATTTATAGACTTCTATCATATCTCCCCACAGCCGTCTCTTTTCCAGGTTAAAGGGCCCTAACCTTTTTAGCCTTTCTTCATAGGGGTATCCTTCCATCCCCTTTACCATTTTGGTGGCTCTTCTCTGAACCTTTTCTAATAACGCTCTATCCTTTTTAAGATACGGCGACCAGAATTGCACACAATATTCAAGGTGCTGTCTCACCATGGAACAATATAGAGGCATTATAATATCTTTTGTTTTATTTTCCATCCCTTTCCTTATGATACCTAGCATTCTATTTGCTTTCTTGGCCGCCGCTGCACACTGGGTCAAGGGTTTTAACATGTTATCCACAATGACGCCTAAATCTTTTTTCTGGGTGGTGGTTCCTAATGTGGAACCTTGCATTGTGTAACCATAGTTTGGGTTTTTCTTTCCTAGGTGCATAACTTTGCACTTGTCCATATTAAACTTCATCTGCCATTTTGATGCCAAGTCTTCCAATTTATCAAGATCCTCTTGCAATTTTCCACAATCCTCTTGGGTTTTAATAACTTTAAATAGTTTTGTGTCATCTGTAAATTTGATAACCTCACTCGTTATTCCCCTTTCCAGGTCATTTTTGAATATGTCAAAAAGCAGCGGACCCAGCACAGATCCCTGGGGTACACCACTATTCACCTTTCTCCATTGGGAAAATTGGCCATTTAGCCTTACCCTCTGCTTTCTATCTTTTAACCAGTTCCTGATCCACAATAGTACACTGCCTCCAATCCCATGACTCTTTAGTTTTGCCAAACGTCACTGATGAGGGACCTTGTCAAAGGCTTTCTGAAAGTCCAGATACACTATATCAACTGACTCACCTTTGTCCACCTGTTTATTCACACTTTCAAAAAAACATAACAGATTAGTAAGGCAAGATCTTCCTTGTTGGCTGTCTCCCATTAGGCCATGACTATCTACATGCTGAGTAATTTTGTTCTTTATGATGGTTTCTACCATTTTTCCTGGTACTGACATCAGGCTCACCGGTCTGTAGTTTCCCGGATCACCCCTGGAACCCTTTTTAAAAATTGGTGTTACATTGGCAATCCTCCAATCTTCAGGTATTACAGATTGATTTTAATGAAAATTCAGAGATTACTAATAGCAAGTCTGCAATCTCATTTTTCAGTTCTTTCAACACCCTTGGATGTATACCATGCGGCCCAGGTGATTTGCTACTCTTCAGTTTATCTAATAGTTGTAATACATCTTCCCGATGTATCGATATTTCCTTCAATTCTTCCGCACCTTTAAATACCGTGGCATCCTCTATGGACACTGTCAGCAGAGCAGGCACCGCTGCTTGTGGAGCTACAGCAGGGGCACCTGTGAAGACACAGACAACAATGTGAGTCATACCTGCACCTGACAATGCTGCAACCAATGGGGTGGCATTGTCACAGCCATGTGGGTTGGTCATGAGGCTACACAGGCGAAGAGGGGCTGCCACCATGGTGTACAACACACCATGCCCCCTGTGCATAGCCAGATGGGAACAGAGGCCAATACATAGACACATACCCTGGTGGCTTGTGCACTCAGCCCTACCACCACTGGCTGTTAAATATTTATTTATTTATTTAACTGTATTTCTATACCGCTTTTCTTACAATCAAGGCGGAATTGGCAGCAAGGAACAAGGAATGCCATAAGGCTCAGCACTTCAAGCATTATTGTTTACATTTACCTTCAACCAATTTGCAACATATTCCAAAACCATAAGGTAAATTACCACATCTATGCAGGTGACATAATGTTATATCTTCCATACAATACATCAAAACCTCACCTTCAGCAAATTACAACATGCTTCAATGAAGCACCACAATGGCTCAGTTTACACAACCTACGATAAGCCTCAAAAAACTGAAGCACTATTTTTTACACAGGATAAGGACTTCATCCCCCAGCCAAGATAAAAGTCAAAGAAGCATCTTTGGAAGTAAAAAATGAAGTGAGATACCTAGAAATAATCCTAAATCAAAACCTGAGCCTATCAACATAACAACTCAAACAACATACAACAAGATAAGGATGATCCAACACCTTATACCTCTACTATCATCTTACGACTTCCACTTTGACTATTGTAACAGTATCCTAAAGGGCCTCTCAAAACAAGCATTGATTCAACTGCAGCTGGCACAATACACTGCTGCACGTATGTTTCGGAAAGTATCAAAATCTTAGCATATTACCCACATATTACATCAGTTGCACTGGCTCTCTTTTGTAAGAAGAGTTAAATACAAATCTCTCATGTTCACATTCAAACTGTTGCACAACCTCTCCTCAACCTACCTAAACTCTCTAATATGCACGTTATCAAATAACAGACAGAGACAGAACTCCCTCGTCATCTCAACAGATTACAGAATAAGTAGCCAATCAACAAGCAACAGAGACTTTAGATTCTATTCACGAGACAGATTAAGAAGTATAAATGACCTCCCCACCTTCTGAAAGCAAATCAAGACATACCTATTTATAGAATATTTTGGAAATAAGTTAGACGGGACAATATCTACGCAACTTAACCTGCAACACAAGTCTACACTAAAACTCCTCTGCCCTGGACCATATCATTCCTCTTTTAGTTTGTTTGATATATTCATAACTTATTAAACTCAGACAATGTACATTTCCAATGCCTCTCATGTAAACAAGTTCTATTTATTTAATCAGGTTTCTTATAGCTATGGTGGTTACCTGGAAGCTTAATTGTTTAATTACTCACCTATATTAATTTTGTTACCTATGTCATCTATACAATGTTGTTGTTCTCTGCAATTTGCTTTGATTATTTGATAAGGTGGTATAAAAAAAAAACAACACCCAAATAAATAAATAAATAAATAAAATAATTGGTGTAAGAGCCCACATCTGAGGCACATTTCACAATGGGATATCCAAGTGCAATCTGAAAAAAAGGAGGCACGTGCAAGTTCAGGCAAATTTCGGTAATGTGGACATGCCCAATATGTACTTGTATCAAACATTTATGTAGACATACTGAGGAAAGTGCTTCAGAACATAATAGTTAACCTTGCGGCTTAAGAACAGAGTGGTCAGGGTTCAAATCCCAATGTGGTCTTTGTGATCTAAGGATAGTCACTTAATTCTCCATCTTCTTTACACTCTCTGGATGTTTTAAGGTTGAAACAAGCACTTTCCGGATGCCCATTTATGCCTGGAGCAGGTATAAACATTGGCATGCCTACAAACGTCTCTGACATTTCTGAGATCAAACGGGGACATGTAAAGTACATTGCCACTCCCTAGACATGCCTCTGAACACGCCCCTCTGCCTACCTGGATGTCTCTGCACTGGAGACATTTGTGGAATGGCTACAGAGATGTGTCCATGATTTTGATGTCCATGTACATGTCTTCAGATGTCCAAATCATGACTAAACCTTTTAAAATGACCCATTCTGTCTATTTCAGCATTCTGCTGGCTGTGCTCTTTATTACTTCAGCCCGAGTTCTGTACCACCATCTGGTCCAGTTTGGATCTTACTTAGTTCTTGCCTTGTCTGTCCTAAATTGTGCCTTCTTCCCCAACCTGAACCTTGTGTTTGCCTTACAAACTTGCATGTTTACCAAAGCACTGTTATAGTTTGCACTTCTCCATGAATCTGTTTCTAATTCCTATCACTTTGTCATTTCCCAGCTTTGAAGCCCAACCGGATCTCCAGTTCTTCGTCACCTCTGTCCCAGGAGAGTATCCTGACAATAGTCCATAGAAGGACGTGGCTTCTGGAATGATTTTTAAGTTGTATTGGTTATCGTTCAGCACATTGAGTAGTCAAACTAAAAGTTATTTATTATTATCTTATTTACAAAGGATTTGTAACTATTTCTGGGATTCTGCTAGAAGATTATTTGGAAAGTAAGGTCCCTTTTCATGACTACATCAGTGTTGACGAATTAGCTCAGGTTACATAGCTATGTGAATTTTCCTGTTTTGCATTAGTTTGAGCATCTATTGTATCACTATTTTCTTTCAATGTTCCCTCGTTGAATAGTTTTGGAGATCTGGGCCTTTTATGAGGGGTTTAGGATAACTAAGGTACAAATAAAAGAGATCATTAAGGAAAAAAATCAAAGACTAGGGTTGGTGTAAGTGGTTGTGCCTGGATTTGGGGCATGAGTCTTACAACCTATGGCCTTATTTTATACAGTACATGTGTACTTTACTTTATAAAATAGATGCAAAATATGCCTGTGACAACATACATTAAACTAAGTGGCCCTTATAAAATTACATCCTGGGTGTGGTTACATTTACAAGTACCTCAGAACAAGTACATTTGTGCCTGTGCCTTTACACATGTGTTTATTTTATATCTAGGTGGGCAGTTAGGCTACAGCTGGTGCAGGAAAAGCAGGGGAATGGTTCTTCCTGGCCCTCCTACCCTGTGCCCGGTTTGGTGGGGGAGTGTAGGAAGGGTAGTTGTAGGAGCAGGTGGAGGCAGTGGTTAGGAAGATCACGTAATGCCCACGTTCAGCCAATATTTGGGGGAAATAGACTGATATGAGGAAAGAGTTAAAAGATAGAGACCTTCACATGATACCACTGTGAGCTGCTGGGCCTCACAACAGCTAGATCATCAATGACTTGATGGGTGGTCAAGTTGGCCTTTACACAGGTAATGGTTGGGTTGACCTGGAGTAAATTGTTTGTGTTAACTGCTTGAAATGTTAGAGGGAAAATAATGTTGTGGCCATGTTATTGCAAACATGTCTGTGTCAGCAATTGGATCCAAGGTGGATACTGCAAGTGCCGATACTAGAAGATGAAGAGAGCAATACTCACAGGGCCGGCCCGTCCATTGAGCAAGAATGTTTTTTGCACAGGGCCCCGCGTTTCAGGGGGCCCCGCGCAAAAAACATTCTTAAGCATCCCAAGTTAAAAAAAACCCAAACCGGCTGCTTCTGCCGCGGCAGCTTCAAGAGCTCTGCCGCGGCAGCATCAAGAGCTCTGCCGCGGGGCCCCCCCCCTGCCCGGCAGAGCCTCCGTGCATCTTCAGCTCTTCACGTCCAAAACGCGGGCTTCTTTTCCCATCACCCTCGGCGGGATTAACAGAGCCGCGAGAAAAGAAACTCTCGCGGCTCTGAAAGAAGCCCGCGTTTTGGACGTGAAGAGCTGAAGATGCACGGAGGCACTGCCGGGCAGGGGGGGGCCCCGCGGCAGAGCTCTGGATGCTGCCGCGGCAGAGGTCTTGAAGCTGCCGCGGCAGAAGCCGCCGGTTTGGGTTTTTTTTTTTATTTTAATTTGGAATGATAGGGGGGGGGTGGTTAGGACTGGTAATGGCTATGGGAGGGGGGGGAGGCTAAACTGGAAGTAGGCTGATGGGAGGGGGAGGCTAAACTGGAAGTGGGCTGATGGGGGGGGGGGGTGGTGAGGACTGGTAATGGGCCAGGGGGGGGGGGTGGTTAGGAGGGGTAATGGGCCATGGGAGGGGGAGGCTAAACTGGAAGTGGGCTGATGGGGGGGGGTTAGGACTGGTAATGGGCTATGGGGGGGGCTAAGTGGGCTGATGGGGGGGTTAGGACTGGTAATGGGCTATGGGGGGGCTAAGTGGGCTGATGGGGGGGTTTGGACTGGTAATGGGCTATGGGGAGGGGGATAAGGCTGGAAGTGGGGGGGTAGGACTGGAAATGGGCTGATGGGGGGGGTTAGGACTGGTAATTGACTATGGGGAGGGGGCTAAGGCTGGAAGTGGGGGGGTAGGACTGGAAATAGGCTGATTGGGCGGATAGTACTGGTAATGGGCTATGGGGGGGCTAAGACTGGAAGTGGGCTGATGGGGGGGGTAGGACTGGTAATTGGCTATGGGGGGGGGCAAAGACTGGAAATAGGCTGATTGGGGGCTAGGACACCAAATAGGGAGAGGGGGCGGTGAGGACTGGTAATGGGCTATGGGGGGCTAAGACTGGAAATGGGCTGATGGGGGGGTAGGACTGGTAATTGGCTATGGGAGGGGGGCTAAGACTGGAAATAGGCTGATGGGGGGCTAGGACTGGAAATAGGGTGATGGGGGGTTAGGACGTAATGGGCTGATGGGGGGTTAGGACTAGTAATGGGCTATGAGGAGGCTAGGACTGGAAATGGGCTGAGTGGAAGGAGGGCTTGAACTGCAAATAGCTGATGGGGACGGGGGCTTGGAATGGAAATGGGTTGTGAGGGGGAGGGAGCTAGGACTGGAAATGGGTGAGGGGGGGGCTAGGACAGGAAACCGGCTGAAGGGCTAGAATAGGACTGGAAATTGGCTGTTGGGGGGTGCTAAGATTGGAAATGGGCTGTGGTGGGGGTTTGGATTGAAATGGACTCATGAAGGGGCTAGAACTGGAAGTAGGCTCATGGGGGGCTTGGATTGGAAATGGGCTGAGTGGAGGGGAGCTAGGATTTGACATGGGCTGATGGTGGGGCTAGGAAAGGACTAGAAATGGGCTCATGGGGGGCTGGGATTGGAAATGAGCTGATGGAGGGACTTGGATGGGACTGCAAATAGATGGGGGAGCTAGGACTGGAAATGGGCTTATGGGGGGCTAGGACTGGAAATGGGCTGATGCGGGGACTAGAAGGGAGCGGATGCTGGGTGGGACTGGAACTAGAATGGAGCTGATGTTGGGGGAGGATTAGAATGGGATGGAGCTGGGAGAGTGAAATGGAGAGGGAAAAAATATTTTGTGTGGGAGGGAAGACAAATCTACAATTGTCCGGATATTGGGAGAGTAAGTGGGGATTGAGGATGGAGGGGTAAAATTTGAGTGGATGAAATAGGAATGAGGAAAGAGCAAAAAGGAGAAAGATTAGTATGTTAAAGCAGATGTAGAGAGAGAATGGAAAAAAACTAGAAGAGAGAAGAAAAGACAAATGGACAGCAGACGATGAAGAATTAGCGGAAGACACGAAGAAACCAGAAGAAAGTGGCTGGAGCAATTGCAGCTGAAAAAAAATGCACAAAAGGTAGAAAAATATCTCTTTATTTTGAATTTATTAATTGGAATATGTCAGCTCTGGGAAATGTGCATCATTAACGTCTGCGCTTTGTTTAGTACAAGAGCAAATTAATGTATAGTTTTATTTCTACAGTGTTGTACATTCCAAGTTTGGCTTTTGGGATTCCCAGTTTAATTATTGTCTTCCTGTTTCTAAATTGTGATTCCTTGTTTGGTGATGGTCTATGTTCTGCATGTGTAACTGAGCTGAGGTATTCTGTTTATGTAATTCCTATTTGACATTGCCACTTGTTCTCTTTCCCCAGTAGGTCATGTATTGTTGTTCTCTGAAATGTATTGGTTTAATATTTGCAGCGTTTCCTTTTGATAGTTAGGGTATGGTGTTTTATGAGTCCTGGTAGTGCTGTTAGGATACGGCGGGTTTGCTATGGGTTCTAAATGGGCAGTGTTTGTAGTAGTTCCTAATGTGCCTGGCGGTTGGTATTGGATTATAGTAATGTAGAAGTCTTTTAGTCTTTCTTTATTCATACACTCATTAAGAGGCATGTTTACTAAAAGTTTGTGTATGGTAACATTATGCAAATATTTATGCAAATGAGGCCCCTTAT
Source organism: Ichthyophis bannanicus (assembly GCA_033557465.1). NCBI lineage: Eukaryota > Metazoa > Chordata > Amphibia > Gymnophiona > Ichthyophiidae > Ichthyophis > Ichthyophis bannanicus. The sequence goes on from CM066034.1 coordinate 114,452,078, forward strand.
GCAAATGAGGCCCCGCACCGAGTCTCCGCACATGGCCCCGCACCCCCCTTGGGCCGCCCCTGAATACTCATCAAGCATCTGCGTATATCTGCAGCTCAGTTCACCAGTCAATATTTTGCTCCAACTTTAACCAGACTCAGTGCTAAGTTTCATAGCCGAGAACTTCTTCAGGGAATGGCGTGCAACAATAAACCTGACTTTCTACTCCTCGATGGTTCAAAAAGTAGCATTGTTATCAAATGTAACAATAAATAATGCATAGCTTCTTGGCCTTGAGCTCAGTCTAAATAATTTATTTTGGTATTACTCATTTCTCATTATTCCGTATTGCCACAATCTTTGTGCTTCTGCTGTTACTTTCAAATTATTATTTGAGGATATAAATTTAAAGTTGTCTTATTTTAGTGCAGCATGTTTCAACTTGAGGTTTTGAATCGTTTTCATTATTTTAGGTCTTTTCAACTCATTGAGGTACTCATCTATTACTGACATCTCATACTACGCGATTTTTATTTTCTTCTAGTGTATTTTTCCAAGAATGAATTTTATCGTTTGTTTTCTATGTTTTTTTTTAAATTTGCATTTATAACATTACAGTTCAAACAAGAACACAGGAAGCAAATCCCAAATCAGGAAATACAAAAAAAAACCCAAACAAACCCAAAAACCCAGAAACTTATTCCCAAAAGGAAAAACAAAGGAATATAAGCCCACGTCACAAGGAACATACAAAATTTCTAAAAAAAAAAACAATCAAAAGAAAAGCTGATGGCAAAAATAATGCAACACAAACTGCTAATATTTTTACTCCAGCATAATGCCAAACCTTTTGGCACCATCAACCCTCACACTACCTAGACCTGAGGAACAGTTGTCTCCTTGTCTATCAGAAGCTTCTCCAAATAAGAAGAGTCTAAAAAGACATATATAACCCCATTCAATGTAATTAAACATTTGCAGAGGAACCTAAGGTAAAAGGGGTCGAACAGAGACAGCACCCAAGCTTTAAGGGAAAGAAAAGCTTTCCTTCTCACTTGGGTTGCCTTGGAAACATCCAGAAATAATTGTATCCTCACACCACAAAAAAAGAAGAATCCTTCAACTTAAAATATTTTTTCAGAATTAAAGCTTTGATGGAATCATTAAGAAAAGAGACTTCTAAAATGGCTCTAGTATTAATGACATCATGGGAATCCTCTAGGAAGGCAGAGAGACTCAAATCAGGTTTAGCCACCAAAACATCCTCCTTCTCCTCTTCCTGCCTTGAGGACATCCTAACAAGCTTATCAGATACATAGTACATTTTGGAAACCAAAATATCATCAGCATTAGATACCAATATTTTTTTAAAGTACTTCCTTAAAAGGATCTCAAGTGAAAGCAAATGAGTTGTGAGAAAATTCAAAACCGCCAAATTTGTACTACAAAAGGGTGCGGGGCTGACTGCGAGCCAAGATGGCTGAGTGAGAGACTTGATCCTGGGAATCTTGACAGAATCCTTCCTTCCCATCCTCTCTCACACTCTTCAGCCACCCTTCTTACAGTGACTCAGGCACCTAAGAATATCTGCCATGAAGTCAGCCTGGCTGGAATATCCGGCATCGGTTCCAGTGCTCAAAATCCAAATGGGCTCACTTACCATCTGGACAGATAACATGGAAACTACTCTATATGCCCACGAAGAGAACCTCCAGCAGGCCAGGAGAATGACTAAGCATGTGGGGCAGTTGGAGCGCCTCATGAAAGACCTAAACAATCGCTCCTATAGAAATAATATTAGGATCGTGGGCCTACCGGATGGTGCCAAAGGCACAGACCCAGTACGCTATCTAGAATCATTTCTGCCAATGCTTCTCCAGCTAAATTTTGAGAGGCCCTTAGATATTGAGCAGGACCATCGAGTACCGACACAATGTTCCCCAACTGGGAAAATGTCATGACACATGATTGTTTGCCTGCTTTGCTACCCACATGCATAGCAGATTCTTTGATTGATTAAACTAAAAGCACCAATCCACCGTGAAGGAAATACATTTCAGTTCTTTTCTGAGATTTCCATAAAGCCACATTGGATCAGTGCCCACAACTTATGGCTTTTTGGCCTCAACTGCAATGACTCCAAGCGCAATATGGGTTATATTTCTCTCACGCTTGCGGATCACATTAAATAATCAAACTCAGATATTTGAGGATCCTGCTTTACTATGTGCTTACTTCTTCAGGGAATGGCATGCAACAATAAACCTGACTTTCTACTCCTCAATGGTTCAAACAGTAGCATTGTTATCAAATGTAACAATAAATAATGCATAGCTTCTTGGCCTTGAGCTCAGTCTAAATAATTTATTTTGGTATTACTCATTTCTCATTACCACAATCTTTGTGCTTCTGCTGTTACTTTCAAATTATTATTCGAGGATATAAATTTAAAGTTGTCTTATTTTGGTGCAGCATGTTTCAACTTGAGGTTTTGAATAATTTTCATTATTTTAGGTATTTTCAACTCATTGAGGTACTCATCTATTACTGACATCTCATACTATGTGATTACGTGTCACATTACATAATCAAACTCAGACATTTGAGGATCCTGCTTTACTACGAGCCTACTTGAAGATCTGAGCAAAGTGAACATGCAGTGACTAGTTTGTTCATTAACTGAACAATGACCTCAAGGACCAGGAACTTGGCACACGAGGGTCTTTGACCTACTGCATTCCGACCTAGTAGTAATCATCACCCCCAGCCTTAGCTCTGACTTGCCTAGGGGTCTCATGGATTTATTCACATAGTTGGGATGCAGTATGTGTTAGCAGGTCAGTTAGTGGGCCCACTATTGTATAACTTTATATTGACTTTAGCAGACAGGCCATATCTTGTTATGGTCCTTTCTCATGGATTCAGCATTCATACTATTGAGCAACCCACCGTTTGGACTCTGATTTGATTTGGTTTGCACTACTTGTCCCACAATGCTATATCTTGCTACTTTTCTATTAGGGGTGATAGAGGAAGGAAGGAGGGCAGGAGAGTGTGAGTGTGGTTGCATGCATTGGAGAGTATGTTGTATGGTGGAATTCTTTGGACATTCTCTGTTAGATAGTGCAAATGGATACGTTTCCGTTAATATCTGTGTCATATGGGAGTGATGGGGGGGGGGGTATTATGTATGGTTGAGAGTCCCTCCGAAGCGGTTGGTTCTATAATGCCTCACCTGATTGCTTCAGTTTTGTTTACTGTTGTTTATTGTTTCCCCCCAATTCCAGGCAGCTACAGAAATAATTGATTGTGATTTTTTCTGTACCTCTGTTGCATATTCATTAGCAGGTTGGTCATCCCACCTATGGCAACTAAGCTCTATTTTGCAAAGTTAGTTATGGTACCCAATGACTACACCATACATCCGCTGGCTATGTCTTTTCTTATAGCCCAATTACTAGTCCTATGAAAATTTTATCACTGAAATCTGAAAGGGATCAATAACCTTAAAAGAGAAAGAAAATTCTGCTCTATTGTCAGAAGGAGGATGAAGACATTGTGTACTTACAAGAGACACATCTTAATTTAACAGAATCATGCAAATTGGGTACTGGTCATTTCACATTAGTTCTCTGTTCCCCTGCCACCGAAAAGAAAAACAGTGTTGCAATATTAGTCCATAAAGTCTGTTCTCCCACCATTATTCAAACGTGCTCAGACATAGAGGGATGATGGCTTAAGGCAGTAATATACACAAGATAGTAACCTCATCTCTTGGCCAAGGATACATGCCAGCATCACTCAAATGAGCAACTATACGACCTATACTGAAAAGCACACCGCTCAACAAAGATGACACAGCTGCATACCGTCCAATTTCCAGTCTACCATTTATCACTAAAATTATAGAAAAAGCAGTCCAAAGGCAATTACAAGACCACATAGACCTACACGCACCACTGGACTCACACCAGCATGGGTTCAGGCCCAACCACTGCGTAAAAACACTTTTATCACCGCTCTTTGACAGCATCATCAGGAGCATAGATAACATTAAAACAGGATTCCTCTGTATATTTCTGGATGTATCATCTGCCTTTGATAATATATCACATGCCATCATGCTGCAATGTCTCTGAGAAAATGGCCTACACAACACCACCTTAAGATGGTTTCAATCCTATCTCAGTAACCGGCAACAACAGGTCAAATGTGGAATGAACAGATCTACACCTTTTGTCTTACAACAAAGAGTACCCCAACTTCTATCTTTTATTCAGCATTTACATACAGCCCATCTGTGAAATCATCAAAAAACACAAAATTCAGTACTGGCTACATGCCGCCGATATCATGGTATATGCCCCAACTGAGATACACCAGTCTAACATCTCAACCATAACTACATGTCTGGAAGACATGATCACCTGGCTCAGCAACAACAACTTATCTTTAAACTACACAAAGACAGAAGCACGCTTCATCACAAGAAATGCCCTATTCACCCCACCTCAATCAATTAAAATACTTCAAAGTTCCATACCAGTAAAAAAAAATGAGGTCCAATACCTAGGGACCACATTGGACCAACATCTCCCACATAAACAAAAACATGTAGTCCCATATAAACAAAAACACCACAAATGCCTACCATAAAATGAAGGTCACCAGGAGACTACAACCATTCTTAAGCCAAAAACATTTTCGATCAGTATGCTGGGCAGTAATCACCCCTATACTTGACTACTGAAACTCACTTTACCAAGGACTCCCAAAACAAGCCATCATGCTGCTCCAGATAGCACAAAACAGAGCAGCATGAATTATCACCAGAACCTCCAGACAAGAACACATTTCCCCCATACTTAACTAATTACATTGGCTCCCAATACATTCAAGCATTAGGCTCAAGACAACAATAAACATCTTTAAAATCATCCATCGCTCCTTGGCCAGCATCTTAGAAGACCTAATCTCAAGAGACTCAAGCATTCGACCCAGGAGGACATGAAGAATAAGATCATCATGCCCCATGAACATCAAAAATCCAAAAAATCTACATCTGGAAGAGCGCTGTCACTGTATGCCCTGTCAATTTGGAACTCCCACCAGACAACATGTGAGCTATGACAGACATCAAAGACTTCCAAAAGAAACTGAAAACTTTCCTTTACACAAAACATCTGGGAAATGGTTCCAACCCCTTCCCCCCAATGATTCCAGCCAAGAACTAACAGTGATGCCCCATCACCATAGACATGATATACATGCATTATGTCTTACATGTTGTATATAAGTTAATCTGTTATCCACAGACCTAAGTTGTACATAAGTTATGCCTTATGCCTTTCATGTTGCTTGCACATAAATTCATCTCTTATCCTATCCCACATACCCATTCCCCTCTCCCCAACTGTTCAGCATTCTTTGTATACAGTGAGGTTTAATGTAAACCACTTTGATGGAAGGATAAGGCAGTATAAAAAATTATTTAAATTAATTAAATAAATAAATAAACTGCCTTTAGGCACCAAATGCTTGACCATAGGTCCCGAGCCCACTCTAGCCTGCATACTGCCTTTAGATTTTCTCTTCCCTGGCATCTCAGATGACAAAGATGATAAAAAAAAAAGACGACATCACCTTATGCCTTGGCTTCGTTGTGGCTCACGAGCAGCAGGACAAGCCCCATGTTACATGCCACCTAGTGCACACCCATGGCCACGCGTCTGAAGGCTGTGTGTCATAGGAGGACCAGTTTTTATAGAGCCCTTGGAAAGAGTGCAACTGTCCATGGTTGTCTCAGAGCAGCAGTCAAGCATGATGAAAATCCTTCTGGGTGGCAGGCAGCAGGTAACCAGCTCCCCATCATTCTTTTTCTTTTGGCTTTTTCTCTTCATTGGATGAACTTTTCAGTAATGGGTTTTGCTGCTCAATATTGTATCTGATTTATTAGTGTGAAATCAGTAGATGTTCTCCTAATGCAGACTATGGCCTTCTAGATCTTAGTTATCATACTTCTTGTTTTAGGTTTCAAGTTCAGCGATAATCTTTCTCTCCAGCTAAAATACCTAGTTTTATTTAAACCGTTTTGACTTATATTCTCCAGTTCATTGTACTCATCTAGCTTTACATAAACTGTTTTGGCTGGTAGAAAAATGGTATAACAAAATTTGTTAAATAAATAAAATACCCATCTCCACATAAACTAGGAGCACTACCACCAATTTCTCTACCTCTTGATCTTTCTCCAGCCTTTTCTCGTTACTTGTCTTCAGTCTGTCTTACATCACTCTCTTCCTTCTATGCTATATCCTTTATTTATTTATTTATTTGGTATACATTTGTAAGCCGCCACTTCCAGCGATCAGCAGCGGACAAATGGTGTAAGTAACCAGGTACGGCGGACGTGGCCCTCTCCCCCCCTCACCCACCCCCCACATATTCCCCCCCCCCTCCCCCTTCCTTAACAAATAACCACAACATCAATCCGTTATTGGCAAAACAACTGGTCGCAGCTTTATTGAACAAGCAAAATTATAACCTTACAACCATAACTGCATAACTTACGGTTCCGGCAGCGGGACAATCCCTCACCCGCCATATGGGTAGCAAAGTGAGTTCCTTCCCGCCTCCGCCAAGAACCGTTCCCCGGCAATTCCATTCCCCTCTTCCGGCTTCGCCATATTACTAGCAAAAGCCGAGGGCTTCTCCGGGTCGGGGGTACCCCCACCCCCGCCCTGCATATTGCCATGCCTCCGGACCCCGGACACCTCCGGGATCCCGCCCCCCCCCCAACCAGCTGCAACCCCCCGTCTCCCCCACCCCAGCCCCCCACCATAGGGAGGGAGGGAGGGTGCGCCCGTCCTTCACCCAGCTCCGCAAAGGACTGACGCCTGCCTGCACGCTCCCTCGCAACTCCTGAGCCCCGCCAATCTCATTGGCTCCCGCGGCCGCCCTGGCCCGCGGGAGCCAATGAATTTAAATGAAAACCCCCTTCGCGCGGGCACGCGCCTCACGCCGTCCCGGGGGGCCCGCGCCCCGCCGCCCCCCCGGGTACCGTCGGCCCACGGGCCCGGAGGCCCGCGGCCGCCCAAGAACCCGGGACGGCGGACGTGGCCCTCTCCCCCCCTCACCCACCCCCCACATATTCCCCCCCCCCTCCCCCTTCCTTAACAAATAACCACAACATCAATCCGTTATTGGCAAAACAACTGGTCGCAGCTTTATTGAACAAGCAAAATTATAACCTTACAACCATAACTGCATAACTTACGGTTCCGGCAGCGGGACAATCCCTCACCCGCCATATGGGTAGCAAAGTGAGTTCCTTCCCGCCTCCGCCAAGAACCGTTCCCCGGCAATTCCATTCCCCTCTTCCGGCTTCGCCATATTACTAGCAAAAGCCGAGGGCTTCTCCGGGTCGGGGGGACCCGCGCCCCCGCCCTGCATATTGCCATGCCTCCGGACCCCGGACACCTCCGGGATCCCGCCACGGGCTCAGCGACACCTGTCCCTGAGCCCCCCCCCACCAAGTTCAAAGCTGCGACCAGCCCCCCCACCCGATACCACCAATTCCAAAGCCTCCTGCCAATCGTTCAGGAGTAAATCTATCCCCACCGGGGAAAGATGTACTCCATCCGAACGATACAACCCCGCACACTCGACCTCCACCCAAGGATGCAGAATCTGATAACCCCCATGCGCCCCCACCCAGCGGCCAATTTGCCGATTAATTTTTACCAACCCCCGGGACCACCGCCGGTGACCCCAGCAGGCAGGCCTGGGAATTAGGTCGGACCACAGCAAGACCACACCTGGAAACATCAACAACACTTCCCCCAAATCCCGCTGAGCCGCTCTAATCAGTTGCTTGACTGTCCAAGACCCCAAGTCATTGCCGCCGAGATGCAGCAGCAAACACTCCGGGGAGCCTCTGACGCGCTGATGATGGCGGAGCAAAGGCAAGAGCTGCAACCAGCGAAGGCCACGCTCGCCTAGCCATGACAACTCCACCTCTTCAGCCTTCAGTCCAAGGTTCGCCCCGAGCGGCCGCCCCGCCGCCTGCTGGCCGGCCCAATGCACAAACGAATGGCCAATGATCCAGCAGGCCCAGGGCAGTGCAATCCAATCTAAAAGAAAAAACACAGTTAGCAACCCAGAACCCACTACCCAGCTAGCCAGGCTCACAAACGCACATATCCCTGAAAGGCATTGGAACGCCAGCGGCCGATCCTCCGAATCTCCGCCGCCGGCAGACCAGCCCCCGCGGCACTAGTAGCGGCCCCAATTCGGAAGGAGTGCAGGGCAAAGTCTCCCGGCGCTAGGCCAACCCGTTGCACCGCCAACCGCAGCACCGCCGTGAACTGGAACCGCGTCACCCACCGCGCATCCGCATGAACGAATAGCAGGCCACCCGCCGCCGGGCGTACCCGTAAATACGCGGCCATGGCCGCTACGGGACAAAGAGCGGATGCCGCCAATGGCCCTAAATTGACCCACACCCCCCTCCCTTTCTGATCCGTCTTGGACCTGGCCAGCCATATGCTGAGCCTACCCTGGGCCAGACGCACCTGCTGAAGAAGCAGCGCAGCCCCCCCCGCAGCCCGGCTGGGCGCCACCAATTCCCCCGACCGGAAGGCGCCAAAGAAAGCCAAACAAAACACAGCCCGGAACAGCACCGACTCGTATCCAGACTGCACCACGTTGGGTAAGGCCTCAATCAAGCGCTCCAGCAGATCGGGGGTAATTGGACGACGGGCATCCGCCGGAGCCGGGGTGACGCGCTCCCACCCCAGCAAGAGTCGGCGAGATAGAAACCCCCAATGGTGCACCGCCCAACCCGCTGCCCTTGAGAAAAATGCAAAACCGGCAAGGTGAGACCTCACTGTGGCCCTCGCCAAGCCTGCAACCTTCGCTGCCACAATGTATGCACCAATAATTTGCTCAGGCACCGGACCCCCACTCCAGCCGTGCGTCACTAAGAATTCCACCACGTTGTCGCAGCCCTTACAATAAGAGCGCCAGGTCGCCGACGACACCGAGCACTGGAGCAAACTCAGGATACCTGGAGGCCAAGCTGCCATAAACGCTCGGGGACCGATCGCCCCACCGAGTCCGCCTCTGGCGCCAAACGCCGGAAGAGCTCCCACTTGAAACGAGAAAGAGCATCAGCGACTTGGTTAGCATAGCCTGGCACATGCCGGGCCCGAACAAATACATTCAACTGCAAACATGTAAAAATCACCTCCCGCATCAAAGCCGCCACTCGCAGGCAACGCGGCGCGTAACGATTGATAACGTGCACCACCGCCTCGTTGTCGCACCACCACAGCAGCTGTCTGTTACGCAGCCTCTCTGGCCAGAGCTCCAGTACCACCAAAATGGGGAACAGCTCCAGGAACGTGATGCTGGCGGTTAATCCCGCTTCCCGCCATGCCACCGGCCACGGCTCGGCACACCAGGCACCTCCGAAGTATACACCCAAGCCAAGCCCGCCCGCCGCGTCCGTGAAGATCTGCAACTCAAAAGTAGACACCTCCGGGGCCCGGAGAACAGTAACCCCATTAAAGTCCCTCAAGAACTGATCCCAAACCCCCAAATCCGCCCGCATGCTCCGGGAAACCCTGATACGATGATGCGGACGCCGCACCCCCGAGGTAGCCGCCGCCAGGCGACGTAGGAACACCCTGCCCATGGGGATGACCCGGCAGGCGAAGTTAAGAGAGCCTAGCAACGCCTGCATCTCCCGCAAGGTGACTTTCGCCGCGCCTAAGACGTTCGCCACTAACACCCGCAGCCGCACTACCTTGTCGGGCGGTAGTCGCGCCACCATGTCAACGGAATCCAATTCCACACCCAAAAAAGTAAGGCGCGTGGACGGGCCCTCCGTCTTGCCCGCCGCCAAAGGGACACCCCAGTCCCGCGCGAGAAGCGAGAACCGCTCCAGCAGCTGCCGACAGGTCCCGGAATGCTCCGCACCAACAAAGAGAAAGTCGTCCAAATAATGGACCACGTTTCGAGAGCCGACGGACACCTCCAGCGCCCAATGCATGAAGGAACTAAACATCTCGAAATAACGACAAGAGATGGAGCAGCCCATCGGCATGCACTTGTCGAAGTAAAAGCGGCCCTCAAACGCGAAACCCAATAAATGGAAGGATCCAGGATGCACCGGCAGCAAGCGAAAAGCGGACTCAATATCCACCTTTGCCAGCAAGCACCTAGGACCACACTCGCGCACCAACCGGACGGCCTCGTCGAATGACGCGTAACGCACGGCGCACAGTTGCCTCGGGATAAGATCATTCACCGAGGCACCGACTGGGAAAGACAAATTGTGAATCAGCCGGAATTTTCCAGGATCCTTCTTCGGGACAATGCCCAAAGGCGACACGATGAAATTCCGGCACGGCCGGTCCTCAAAAGGCCCGGCCATCCTCCCCAAGGCCAGCTCGGCTGCCAGCTTACCCCTAACCACCTGCGCCAGACGCTTAACCGAAGGGGCGTTGCGCGCCCTTGCCGGGCCCCCCTCCCCGACCACAGGTATGGGGAACCCGAACTGAAAACCCCCTTCTAAGACCCGTCGCGCCTTGACCCGCCGATACCGCTGCAACCAGGGCCGGAGTGCCGCCAAACGAATCGGGGTAGGGGCCAACTCCATCCCATAGTCATTGCTTGGAGGCAGGAGGGTTAGGCACTTTTTTCCCACAACGAAGTGCTGAGTGCCCGCCCCCGCAAATGGAGCAACTATGCCGGAACTTACAGTCCGGAAAGGGGCATGCCGACTTATTAAAGCGCCAACAGACGTCCCCGGCTCCCTCGCCCGCGCCTTTTGGCAACCCGGGAGTCGGGCCGCTCCGAAAGGGCCGCCCAGCTGAGGCCCCCGCGCTGGGGACCCCCTTTTGCCCTCCAGCACCACCCCCCCCTTTTGCCGACATCTGCGTTAACCACAAGCTGATGTCCTGTGTCCCCCACGACAATGCGCGGTTCTCCTCCATCTTATCCCGAAACTTCTCGTCATAGTTGAGCCAAGCCCAACCTTCATGCGTCTGAGCCGCCTCCAGGATAGAGTCGGCATAGGCCAGCAACATCCCATACTGCCCTGGGTAACGCTGACCCCAAACGCTAGCCAACCGGAGGAAGGCTCTCGTCCAGTTGAGGACATTCCGAGAAGTCTTCTTAACCCTGCCCGCCTTCTCGTCCGCTTTCCGCTTGCGCCTGCTTTCCCCCGACCGCTTCCTACCCTCCAGGAGTCGGAATATGTCGAGATATTTCCTCTTCCATATCCTACGCCGCAGCTTGCGCGGGACCCCCTCCCAAAGCTCCGAAAAAGAAGCGAGCGTGGCCCCCCCGCCCCCACCTACCACCCCCTCCCCACTAGCGCCCCCCCTATCATCCGACGAGGACGAGGAAGAAGACGATGACGAAGAGGAGCCCCCCCTCCGACGCCGCTTACGCGAGTGACGACTCTTCTTGCTCGCTTTGCGCCCCCCCTCCCTCACCCGGCCCTCCACCCCACTCTGTTCCGCTAATGGCGCAGGCAACTCACCAGCATCCGAACTCCGGTTAGGCCCGCTAGGTGATAAAGTGGAGGACTCCGTCGCCGCTACCTCTCGCCGTTCTTCCGCCTCCAGGACTGGCACTGCACCCTCAGCCGCTCCCGTACTCTGCGCCAAGGCCTCGCCACTTGGAGTCGCGCCCCTCCCGTCACCGGTCTGCACCTGTGGAGACACCGGCAAAAAAGCAGGGGAACCGGACAAACCCCAAGGAAGCTGCCAGGGCCCCGTCCAGTCCCCCCTGGAAGGTCCCTGACCCCCTCCCCTCCAATAGTCCCAACCCGAACACCCCACACCCCCCGGGAGCATGGGCCAACCCCATTGCCCCCCCCCAACCCACGCCTCCGGACTCCCCCTTGAAGTCTGCCATCCTGCCGGGCACTGCATCGCCCCCACCCCCCCTGAGGAGTCCGCAACTGCCGGGGGCGGAACAGCGCTGCCCGCCGCCCCCTGTTGGGCCCCTGCCGCCCTACTCCCTCTGGGCCCAGCCCCACACGAAGCCCCTGGAGCCACTCCTTGACCCCGGCCTGCCCTGCCCCCCCGGGACCGCCCAGAAGCACCAGAGGGTGCAGCTGCACTCCGCCCGCCCAAGCCTCCCGGGCCGGCCCGCCGCGGGGCCCTTTGCTTCCCCCTAATCTGCCCTCCGGAGCTACGCAAACCCCTACCCATAGGCCGCCCACCTCCCTTTTTGCCCCTGCCCCCCGTGCCACCACCTCTAGCCCCCCCCATCCCTGCCGGTAGAGCACCGACCGAAAATATACCTAAAATGCTAAACCGATAGCCCCCCCCAGCACCTGATCAGCCAACCGCCGCGGAGATGCTGGGCACCGCTCCAGACAGGTCCGGCGAAATCAGGATCCTCTCTTTCAAGCAGGATCCTCTCTCCCAAGCAACGCACAGCCGCGGGCCTCAACTGCACGAACAATGCAAAGGCAATCGCGACCGCACGCTTCCCCCGGGTCGGAGCAGCAGACATGCGCCCGTCCTTCACCCAGCTCCGCAAAGGACTGACGCCTGCCTGCACGCTCCCTCGCAACTCCTGAGCCCCGCCAATCTCATTGGCTCCCGCGGCCGCCCTGGCCCGCGGGAGCCAATGAATTTAAATGAAAACCCCCTTCGCGCGGGCACGCGCCTCACGCCGTCCCGGGGGGCCCGCGCCACTCCGCCCCCCCGGTTACCTTCGGCCAACGGGCACGTAGGCCCGCGGCCTCCAATATACAAGGGAGTAAACTATATAATCAGAATAAAAGATACAGTATGATTTGAGGGAGGGGTACACCACAGAGACATGTAGATTACAAAATATACATTACATTTTGATCATCTAGGTTTGAGCAACAATTAAGCGACTACATATACATTTGATTGAATTCGGATTATAAAATATACAATTGATTGAACAAAGATATGTTACAAATTTTATCACCCAGTTTGTTCAACCAGGTAAAGTTACATGTTTATCAAGTACATGTATTACAGTTGTAATCTTACTAATATTGAACATCGGATCTATCTGTCTAGGTGATACCGTAATGTGTTTGGAACAGGTGGGTTTTAAGCTTTTTTGCTGATACAGTACCTCATCTATTACCCCTTTCAATTGCTGTTCCAATACCTTTTTTTCCCATTCTCCTTTCTGAATCTCCTCTTTTTCTTTGTTTGTATTAGCCTTTCTTCTAATACTTCTTTCCAGCTCCTCTTACTTTCTTCTTTTGCTCCCTTCTGAAACTTTTTTTCTTCACCTTTCTTTCTTCTAGCATTCTCTTCTAAATCTTCTTTTTTTCCTTATATGTCTCTTTCTATAGAAACCCTCATTTATTTTAAGATGTTATCACTTAGATACTTATTTTGTTTGATTTTTTAAGATTAAAGATCTTAAATTTGCATCAGTTGCATTTTTTCAGCTTTTCTGGGGCTATATACATCTTTCTTTCAGTTTTTGGTGTGTTTTATTTATATGCTTTATTTAATAATAGGATTTCTAGCATTTACATAACAGTGTATTATCTTCTCTGTACCTGCAGAAATCCACTTAATTGTAGTTAATCCTCTTAATGTTTTTCATTAACTTCTGTGATCTATCTTTTGTTGCAGCAGCTCTCTGAACAAGTTCACCATGGCCTATATCTTCAGCTTGGATGTTATCTTCAACTGCAGTGTATATACTATTTCTACCACTAACATTCCCCTAGTGCTTAAGATAAGGGTTGGCACTTTTTTTATTCTAGAAAATGTAGGCCAGTATGAATATTTCTTTTTTTTCCTTCTTATCATACTAGAATTACAGTGGTTGCCTCACTGACATTTGAGAGATAATTTTATAAATTAATTTCCATATGTAAATGGTATCTTACACCACCGGGTGTAAAAGAATGCACTGTAGCTCGATGTTGCATGTTTTTCCAACAAGCATACACATCGACAAAGTTTGGGTGGACCCTGGGTGGAGTGCAAAAACTCATGCATAGATTATAAAATACAATAAGCTACATATCTGCTGAACAGTTATAGATGTAGATATCTATACCTGCTCCAGAGCATCTGTAAATGCCTTTGACTGCATTATAGACATGCATTATGACACATACTCTTGTATTTTATAGACACCTAGGCACCTATGTTGTTTTAGAAAATTGCCCCTAAGTAGGCATCTACTTTCATGCTAAAGGTAGAAATTCCCTTATAAAATGGCCTTCTTGGTATAGATGTTGTACAATAGAGTCACCATGTAAAGGTTCTCAGCGAGAGTTGGTAAGAGCAATTTGATCTCTCCCCCTCTGAGACGTACAGCAATTCATCAGCTTTGCCGCTGAATTTGATGTTGGGTTGTCTATTGTACCCTTGTTCTCTGTGGATCCCCTTTTCTCTGTCAACCCCCTGGGCTGTGTTGGTAGAGTAGTGATTCCACACCCCTTCCCTTCCATTTGGGGCATCGTTTAGTTTGTTGAGAAAGCAGTATTTTTCTGCTGCATGTAGAAATACCCTAAGGGGCTTGTTTACAAAGCTGCGGTAGCAGTTCGCGATCGTTATCGGAGCCGCGACCCCATTGATTTCAATGGGGCCGTGGCTCCGATAACGACCGCAAACCGCTACCGCGGCTTTGTAAACAAGCCCCTAAGTGTGTATAATACGAGTTCTTTTAAGAAAAAATGGTTTTGTGATACTGCTGTCAGAAAAAAAGAAGAATTCAAATAGACAATATAATACATATTAATTGCTTTTGTATTTTTGAAGAAAAGACATGACAAGAATGACTAAAGACCACTGTACAGTAGAAGATGCGTTCTGAACAGTCTGAGATGACTGCCAGCAGGCATTTGTGCATTTAATGTTCTCTCATTCCAAATGCACTTAATAATAATTAAAACCAAGGAAAGGGCCTTTAAAAGCCGCTGATTGTTAATATGATTGGCAGTTTTCTGTGCTGCTGACAACATCTAATGATGCATTCAAGTGCAGTATACTAAATCATACAATACTTTTGTTTTTCTGTGGTCACTACCATCACCATATAAAATATGTGTTTGATGGCATAGATTTTCATTAAACAACTGTAAGACCATTTATTCTATTCATAATATGCTTTCACAAAAATCTCAAGATATATAGTGGTCAATAAATCCAAATGCCTAGGTCGATGCAAACTCTGTAGATAATTTTCCTCATGGACTTCGCTGCAATATTGAAAACTCTGATTATTTCCTAATGTAAATTTGCTCTCGGTGATGTGTACCTAGTTTCTCGGTAGGTAATCATTTGATTAGAGCCAATGCACGTGGCCACTTTCATCCCAGCTCTGGGAACACTTCCAGAATCTGAAACTAAAAGTGCACAAGTTGTTGAAGAACATATCTGTGCATTGGATCATGCTCAAAGTCACCTATTGAATGAGTAAAAATGCATGTCTGTCCACTGGAACAACCTTCATTATTTGCAACATGCAGGAATTTTTTTCTTTGTTATTTTTATTCCTTGGGGGAGGGGCACTTCCTTTTGTTTCTTTTCTTTTTTTTTTGTTTCACTTTAATGTTTTTAATGGCACTGAAACCATGATGAGGGATATTAAAAGACATTTCCACTTTGTCTCTTTGTAAGTCATGTCATTCCTTCAATGTAAACCTATTTTGTGTAACCCACCACTTTGATTGAAGGAAAAAGTTGTATAAAAATCTGAATAAATAAATAAATAGATGAAATTATGTTTTACTCCTGTAAATGGGATACTTGAATACTGCCTACTCTGCGCATGTGTAAAAACACACATATTGTAACTCTTTAAATGTAGGTCCACAAAATATCAGATATGCAGACTTTAGGATAATGACAGGTATCAGACCGTATGATCATATTCAGTCAGTACTTAAGACCTTACATTGATTGGGAATAACGCGTGAGGTAATCAAATTTGCAGATGACACAAAATTATTCAAAGTTGTTAAAACCCAAGAGGATTGTGAAAAATTGCAAGAAGACCTTAATAAATTGGGAGACTGGCCATTCAAATGGCAGATGAAATTTAATGTGCAAAGTTATGCACCTGGGAAAGAACAACCAAACTATGGTTACACGATGCAAGGTTTTACATTAGGAACCACCACCCAGGAAAAAGATTTAGGCATCAACGTGAATAACATGCTAAAACCCTCCACCCAGTGTGCAGTGGCAGCCAAGAGAGCAAATAGAATGCTAGGTATCATAAGGAAAGGAATGGAAAATAAAACAAAGGATGATATAATGTCTCTGTATCGCTCTATGGTGTGACCACACCTTGAATATTGTGTGCATTTCTGGCCGCGGTATCTTAAAAAGGATATAGCGGAGTTAGAAAAGATACAGAGAAGAGTCGCCAAAATGGTAAAGGGGATGGAAGGATACTGCTTAAGGGTTTGTGGGGTTAGGAACCAGGCAGGGTATGAGTGGAGAATGGGCATGGAAAATACTGAAAACATGCGGTACATTATGACACACTAACTGGGACAGCTGTCTATAACATGGATGCACATGTGCAACCAGCAGCAAGGAAGTGTGACCACTGTCCAACAAAAAAATCTCTCTGTTCATGGCCCTAATACCCCCTTGAATCACATAGCTATCCTAATGTTCAAGTCTCCTTGCACAAATCTCCTGGAATTTAGACCCATATGTGTAACACCTGATGACATGCACCCCACTTGCACAAACCCTCCATGTCAGATCTCAATGCATAACCTCCCTGGATGACAAGGCTCCCAGTTCCAATCTCCCCAAGGCCATCAGATGGCACTCCTCCACTTCCCTACCCCTCAGCACTTACCGGGGTATCACTGGAAATCTAGTGAATGAGAGGAGTAATTCCCTTCTATTCCCATCTTAGTGCCACCTGGGTTCAAAATGGCTTCTATGACCATCTAGTGATAGCCCTATTTATATTTTGGACAACTGAAAATGGGTATGCAGACAACCAGTTCACAAGCGCATCCCTGAAGCCATTTTAGAAACCAGGTATAGGAACATCCCTAGCACAAGGACATCCAAGCAGAATAGGGGTATACCAGAGCAGTGCCTGGGCGGAGCAACAAATATGCACATTGTAGTGTGATTCCAGAACAGCACAAGAACATCTGGCCCTCTTCAAACTAACCTTAGATATTCAATGCCAGGGGCTATATCTGGCCAGCAGATTTGAATATCTGGTTTGCCCCAATACCAATACAGCTATTCAGTCAGCGGCAACATTCATCCGCTGGCTGGATAATTAAACCGTCTAAAATTAGGCCAGCTTTTTCTGTCCTAACTTTAGCTGATTTGGTTTAACTGGTCAGTGGCTCAAAATCAGAACTGACTGGCTAATCCTTGGTGCTGACCCAGAAATGCCCATACTAAGTCATTAGCATGGGGACATTTGGCTGGTCAAGAAGGAATATTCAGGAGAAGAAGAAGGCAGATATGTGCTACTGAACACAGTTATCAAGCCTGCTAACCATGTTAATCCGTTTGAATATGTCTCCAAGTGTTTTAAGGCCTGGCTTAATTAATGTAGAACTCTCAAGTTAATCTGCATTACTGCACTATATTGAAACAGACTGAAATGCAAATCATATAAAAGACTTACGAATCAGTCCAAGAATAATTAATTAAAATGGGTTAGTGTAAATCACATAAAACAATGTGATTTGTAGTGAAACTAAAGTTATTTACACTTTGGTGACATGTAGTGAAAGTTTAGCATTACAGCTATCAGTAACATAATCCTTTGTACCTGGCCACTAATGGGTTAACATGTGTTTTAGTGTGTGGTAACTTAGCAGTTACTGGCCACTAAAACATATGTTAAGTGGCGATTGCACGCTAGGAAGAAAAGTAGGCAGGCCAGGGGCAAAGTTTGGATGTGGAGAGCACATTGCATGGAGCACAAAGGCAACTGCCACATACTCAGTGACAATGTAGCATTTAGCGCAAGTGCACATAATTATACCTTTATGCATGTTGTTAGGTGCACCCACATTATCAGTGCCATGCATTCTGGTACATGGTTGCATGTTAACTGCCAGGAACTTGCTGGGCAGGCCCTCAACATTTAGCACATCACAGTTGCACTGACTCGTGCTAGCTGTGCCAGCCATTGTGCTGTTAAGTTTATTTATTTATTTTATTTATTTACAGTCTCTTATATACCGCACTATTCAGCATCAGCGCGGTTCACATGGAACAAAATGCTCAGTACATTTAACACGTATGAGTTTACAGGTAACAGGGTATAAATAACTTGGATAACCGGGGTAACTATTTACAATGTAAAGTGCATAACTTTACTAAAATGGCCCCTTAGTATATGACAGACACATGTATGAGTCACCTTCATTAATAGACCCTTTAAATGTGGTTTAATACATGGACCCCAGAGCTTGATTGTTGGAGTTTACACTAACTAGACCATATAGAATTCTGAAGCTGTTTTCTACAGTAATATGAAAAAGTTACTTTCATGGTTGTGCTAACCTCTGGCAGTGTGAAATGAAATGATTCATTAAATAAACACTTAATGGTTATTCATGAGATGCTAACTAGATATATGATGCACTATTTATTTTAAAAAAAACACATTTGGAATATCTCCAGGTGCCTTTCCAAATTTTCTTCTAGGTGCAGCTGTTTTCTATCAGTTCCCATTCAAATGAACATCAGTATAATTATGCACTTAAGTAAAAATAATGGTTGAGTGACTTTAAGATCTACTGCACAGTAATGTGTGTTTAAAAATAGAGTACGAGTCTGTCATCAGATTTATATGGGACCCTTCTCACCATGTAATCCAGTGGACTCGTTGAATTACAATCAGTATGACTCAGAAAGAAAAAAAAGTCAATTTAAAATAAGGTAGACCTCTGTTAACTTTTATTTTTGTGTCTATTCTGTTCTACACAATTCATTTCACAGTAGAGGAGAAACAAAGATCAACAACCCAGGTTTTCAAAAAGAAAGAACATAATCTGACTGGTCTAGTATGGACCTTGAGAAATAGGTTTTATTGCACATTTTCATGGTTCATATTTCCATCATAAGTTACAACAAACAAGGAATATGGAATTTTGATTGGATAACCATATTCTACCTATTAATAAAAGGCAACAGCAGAGTTGAACATCTTGCTCCTGCCACTTTTACCACTGGCACACCAGGAAAACCCCAGCAAGGACCAGGGCTGGTAGTGGGCGGGGGGTCGGGGGGGGGGGGGTGGCAGAAATAGGACTTCAAATGGGCTTGGGGGCTTCAGAGGCCTTGTGGGGGCTGGAGGGAGGATCAGGCATTTCATGGTTGGCTGTATGCCTAGGGGGTGATTATGTCTTGGGGAGTCACGAGTGGGGACCTGGGGCCAAAGCTGGTGCCGCAGTGCTTGGCACGGCCATGCATCAGTGATCCTTATAGCTTGGTGATTTCAACAGCTAGTGTGCCACAATTGCTCGTTTGCTGGCTGCTTCCTTTCGCCATATCTTCTCCTTGTCCCAGTCCTGCCTCTCCTCCTATCTAACCCATGAATTCTGGCACCGCAATGATTTTCTGTGCTATCTGCATTTCGCCTGCATTAGCTATCAATGCAACATGATAGCACTGGCTATCTGTTGAGTTAACAATTAATGCGGTTTAGTAAACATGCCTCTATGTATTTTTATAAAAATAGGAGGCAATAGACACCTTTTTTCTCTCTAAACTTAGATGTCATTATAAAATCCTCAAAAGGGCAGTATTTGGAAGGTTAAGTATGTAAGAAATACTGCCCCTTGTGTACTAGCCTGCAAAAATATTCATAGCATAGTATCCATTTCAGCTAAATTTAGCTACTCCATATCCTTCAAGACAGGGGCGGCCCAAGGGGGGTGCGGGGCCATGTGCGGAGACTCGGTGCGGGGCCTCATTTGCATAAGGGGCCTCATTTGCATAAATATTTGCATAATGTTACCATACACTAACTTTTAGTAAACATGCCTCTTCATGAGTGTATGGATAAAGAAAGACTAAAAGATTTCTACATTACTATAATCCAGTGCCAACCGCCAGACACATTAGGAACTACTACAAACACTGCCCATTTAGAACCCATAGCAAACCCACCGTATCCTAACAGCACTACCAGGACTCACAAAGCACCAGACCCTACCTATCAAAAGGCAACACTGCAAATATTAAACCAATACATTTCAGAGAATAACAATACATGGCCTACTGAGGAAAGAGAACAAGTGGCAATGTCAAATAGGAATTACATAAACAGAATACCTCAGCTCAGTTACACATGCAGGACACAGACCATCACCAAACAAGGAATCACAATTTAAAAACAGGAAGACAATAATTAAACTGGGAACCCTAAAAGCCAAACTTGGAATTTACAACAACAATGTAGAAATAAAACTATAAATTAATTTCCTCTTGTACTAAACAAAGCACAGACATTAATGATGCACATTTCCCAGAGCTGACATATTCCAGTTAATAAATTCAAAATAAAGAGATATCTTTGTACCTTTTGAGCATTTTTTTTCAGTTGCAATTGTTCCAGCCACTTTCTTCTGGTTTATTTGTGTCTTCTGCTAACTCTCCATCGTCTGCTGTCCATTTGTCCTTTCTTCTCTCTTCTAGTTTTTTTCCATTCTCTCTCTACATCTGCTTTAACATACTAATCTTTCTCCTTTTGCTCTTTCCTCATTCCTATTTCATCCACTCAAATTTTACCCGTCAATCCCTACTTAGTCTCCCAATACCCGGCCAATTGTAGATTTTTCTTCACTCCCACACAAAATATTTTTCCCCTCTCCATTTCACTCTCCCAGCCCCATCCCCTTCTAATCTCCCCCAACATCAGCTCCCTTCTAGTTCCAGCCCCACCCAGTATCCACTCCCTTCTAGTCCCCGCATCAGCCCATTTCCAGTCCTGGCCCCCCATCAGCCCATTTCCAGTCCTAGCTCCCCCATCCATTTCCAGTCCTATCCGAGTCCCCTCATTAGCTCATTTCTAGTCCTTTCCTAGCCCCACCATCAGCCCATGTCAAATCCTAGCTCCCCTCCACTCAGCCCATTTCCAATCCAAGCCCCCCATAAGCCTACTTCCAGTTCTAGCCACTCCATGAGTCCATTTGAATCCAAGCCCCCACCACAGCCCATTTCCAATCTTAGCTCCCCCAACACCCAATTCCCAGTCCTATCCTAGCCCATCAGCCCATTTCCTGTCCTAGCTCCCTCCCCTAAGAGCCCATTCCAAGCTCCCCTTCCACTCAGCCCATTTCCATTTCAAGCCCCCTTCCACTCAGACCATTTCCATTCCAAGCCCCCCTCCCCATCAGCTATTTGCAGTTCAAGCCTTCCCTTCCACTCAGCCCATTACCAGTCCTAGCCCCCCATAGCCTATTACCTGTCCTAAGCCCCCATCAGCCCACTCCCAGTCCTAATCCCACCATCCCATTTCCAGTCCTAACCCCCCATCACCCAATTTTCAGTTTAAGCCCCCCCATAGCCCATTACCAGTCCTAACCTCCCATCAGCCCACTCCCAGTCCTAATCCCATCAGCCCATTTTAATCCTAACCCCCATCACCCAATTTTCAGTTTAAGCCCCCCATAGCCCATTACCAGTCCTAACCTCCCATCAGCCCACTTCCAGTCCTAATCCCATCAGTCCATATCCAGGCTTAGCTCCCCCATAGCCCATCACCACTCCTAACCCCCAGCCCAGCCCAGCCCAGGGAAAATTTAAAATAAAAAAAGAAAAGCTGTCAGCTATCTGCTGCCGCTGCCGGGACCTCCGCGGCAGAATCGAGTGTGCCGCGGGGCCCCCCCTGCTTGGCAGAGCCTGCCCTCCCCTGTATCAGCTCCCTCTTTCAGCTGCAGTCACACGTGCCGGCTTTCAGAGCACGAAGGGACTAGTTTCCCTTTCGCGGCTGTTAAGCCCGCGGGGGCTGATGGGAACTTCCCATCAGCCCCCGCGGGCTTAACAGAGCAGCGAGGGAGAAACTCTCCCCTCGCGCTCTGAAAGCCGGCGCGTGTGACTGCAGCTGAAAGAGGGAGCTGATACAGGGGAGGGCAGGCTCTGCCGTGCAGGGGGGCCCCGCGGCACACTCGATTCTGCCGCGGCGGTCCCGGCAGCGGCAGCAGACAGCTGACAGCTTTTCTTTTTTTTATCTTAAATTTTACTTTTAAATCAGAATGTTTTTTGCGCGGGGCCCCCTGAAACGTGGGGCCCTGTGCAAAAAACATTCTCGCTCAATGGATGGGTCAGCCCTGCTTCAAGAGTTTGTCTTCCAAATTTCAGCCTAGATCAAACTGATCTTTGTTCATTAAAAAGATTTATTCCCAAAAGCTTCCTGAAACATCTACGTTTTTCCCATTTTGCAATCCTCATTCTTAGGTTCATTTCTACGTAATCATCTTTTTCAATTTATCTCATAACCTAGGCTCCTCCACAAAAAAAGCACAATTCTGAATCTTCAATGATCTACAACTCTTCTTATTATGGACCTTACTTAGGAGCATATCTCTAATGGTTTTCTTTTGTTTAAAAAAAAAACAAAAGAAGCTTGATGAGCTTTGAAATGTAAAGCCAACATTTTAGATTGTAAACGGAATTCTATTGGCAATGTGAATGTGTGTAAAAAAAAAAGCTAATGATTACCTAGTGCCTCCCGGATTGGTTCTAGGTGACTGGCAGTGTGAGAAGTGAAGCCAGCTGAGGATTGATGGGTCCTGAGGAAAAAAAAATGAAATAAGGCGCAGGGACAGCCAAGGCTCTGATAGGCCAAGATCAAGAATAATTTTTGAACTCAAATTACTTAGTAAAAAAAAAAAGATTTGAGCCACAGGAACAAGCCCAAATCATTGGTCTACATTGTTTAAAAGTAAAAAACATAAAAAACCCCAAGCAAACCCAAAAAATGGTTTGCAGCTGCAGCAGAGGCCTTGATCTGAGGAGGCTTGAATAGGTGAGAATGCCATGGATTATGATGTTTTACAGCACTGCCAGGGTCTGAAGTAAAAGTATCTCTAAGCCGTAACTGGCAAGAGGGCCTGATGGTTGTATGTGCTGCTTGGCCATTATACTGTATTTAAAAGATGTGCCCTCATAAACGCACGATCAATACGCAAAAAATGGCCAGTCATCGCAGACATGATTTCACTCCATGTCCTTGACATACTCTTAATTACCGAGACATGGCTTTCCAGTGACGACAACGTTCTCCTTATCCATCTGCTACCTACCAACTTTGCAGTACACTCATGCCATAGAAACGGAAAATGAAGGGGGGGGGAGTACTTGCCATCACCAAAATGGACCTCCAGTTCCACATGAGCAGCGCAATCAGTACAGCTTACCTCGACACACTCACCATAACCAACAAGCTCTGCTCGATCAACCTGTTATACAGGGCCCTGTCAACAGACACAGATACCCTCTCAACAATAATCGACCTTGCCTCCTGCTCCCAATGCCCAAGCACACAAAACTGGGTCCTAGGAGACTTCAATCTGCCCTCCTTCCAAGACGCCCAGGCCTCGTCTTTCCTCGATGCTCTGGAAGAACTAGGATAAGGCAACTGGTCAGTGAATCCACCCATGTTAAAGGAGGCCTACTGGACTTGGTTTTCGCCCCACAGACTACCTTCAATGCAACCAACACCCCTATGGTGTCCACTACCGCAGTCCCCTGGTCCGACCACAAGCTGATCACATTCCAAATACCCCTACCAGAAAAAATCTCAAAAGCATGCCAATAGAGTCAGGAGCACCGCCAACACAGCTCCACGTAGGTTTCAGGCTTTTGACAAGAACACAGTCTTAATCCAAACCCGCACACTCCTCGCCTCGACAACACACGATCCTGAGGAGATGGTTCTCAACTGGAATAAAAGCCTCAGCTCAATCGCTCTACGCCTACCTTTAAATAAACCGCCAGGGAAACGGGCCACCGCACCTTGGTACTCTACCGAGCTCAGATCATCACTCACCCTCCTGAGGAAGCTGGAAAGACGCTGGCGCCGATCACACTCTACTGATGACCGGCAGGCATATAACTTTCAACTGGAGAAGCACCACCAAGCAGTTACAGACAGCATGAAAAGATTCCACACGGATGCACTAAAGCAGTCTTTGAACAAACCCCACGTCCTGTTTGCACTTGTTAAGAACCTAACAAAAGAACCAGCACCTGAGCAACCAAGTGAGATACACCCCCAAGAATCTGCAGATTACTTACAATCAAAGCTTTGCAAGACAAATAAGTCCCCGGAACCTACCATCGCACTTGAGCCAAGATATCTAGCACCCCTGGCCATAATCTCCACACCATCCAAGAAACATATTGAAGATACCATTGCTTTGATCAACACAACCACCGCACAAACCGACCCGTGTCCTGCTTTATGGATAAAGGGGTTTTGAGCAGACCTCAGCCCTTTTATAGCCAGGCTCATGGACCATTCCTTCACAACAGGCACAGTCCCCCAGTCCCTTGAAAGCACTTCCATCAGACCGCTTCTAAAAAACAGCAAGCTTGACCCAAAGAGGGCAGACTCATACTGACTGATATCAAGCATACCACTTCTGGCCAAAATTAATGAAAAATGTCCAAAGACAGATTCAAGAACACATTGAAGCATCTGCTCCCCTCGATCCCTGCCAACACTGTTTTAGAGAGGCACATGGTGTTGAAACACTCCTCACCATGCTCTTTAACAACATAACGGCTGGAATTGACAACATCCATCAAGGGTGCTTTCTCATGTTCATGGACATAGCAGCCACTTTTGATTCAGTAAGCCACGAGCTCCTCCTGCGACGTCTCAAGGAGAAGGGAATATGTGACACAGCACTTGAATGGTGTAAGTCGTATCTCTCGGACAGATGGCAGCACGTACGATCAGGGACCTCAACATCAGAACCATTCCACTAGAATCAAGGCATCCCACAAGGATCTTCCCTCTCTGTGCTGATGTTCAACATATACATGCAGCCAATATATGACATCATACGGTCTTTCAAGGTGAACTACTTAGTATATGCTGATGAGGTCCTCCTTTATATGCCATTCTCGACAGACAACCCAGACCTCTCCCCACTGACAGACTGTTTCAAAGCCGTATCCATCTGGCTCCAAAACCAAAATCTTCAAATTCAACATAAGAAAACAGAGGTCCTATTCATCACAAGAAATCCAAACTTCATCACACCACCATACCTGAAGGTCAAGGAAGCTGAACGTCTAACCAAACCCTCTATCAGATACCTCAGTCACCTTAGACCAGCAACTAGACATGAAGACGCACATAAGCAATATAGCAAGAGCAGTATACCATAAGATCCGAACTCTCCAGCATCTACACTTCCTGCTTGAACCGGATGACTTCTGGACAATCTATCAAGCACTGATCATACCGCATTTTGACTATGCAAATGCCATACTTCAGGGTCTCCCTCAGTCCACTCTGCATCCGCTGCAGCTCACGATGAACTCAGCAGCAAGAGTTCTTCAGGGAACATCCAGGAGGGACCACATAACGCCCATCCTGAAACAGCTTCACTGGCTCCCCATTCAAGGCAGGCTGACATTCAAAATCTTACTGCTGACTTTCAAAGCCATCAATGGGCTCTCCTCCTCATCCCTAACAGAGCTCATAAAGAGCAATCCTCCTATCAGATCCAGAAGAGCAGCAGCGGTCAACACTCTAATAATCCCAAAAGAGATAATCCAGTTCACCCAGGCAACAGTAAACAGAGCTTTCAAATTCTGTGCACCTAAATGCTGGAACACCCTCCCACCTAGCATCCGGGCAATCCCCGACTTAGTCCAGTTTAGGAAAGTGTTAAAACATCACCTCTTCCTCTTGTATTACCCAGAAGAATGTACCACCACAGCCCCAGCAACTAGCTAGCCGACGCAGTACAATGAATCCTCTATATTAGTTTGTCAAGATTTAAATAGTTACCCAATATGTAAATAGCTACCCAGGTTTGACCCAAGTTCATGTACCGGTTCATTGTAAAAACAGCTACAGAAATGTGTAAGTTTTGATGTTCTATGTAAATCGCACTGATGCAGAATAGCACGGTATATAAGAGAATGTAAATAAAATAAATAAAATAAAATAAATACAAGTGAAAAACTAAAGAAGAACCATGGATCACAGCTCTTATGGCGAACTTGTACTGGATTTGAGTGTGACACTGACAACTGCAATGTTTAGTGGAGCCACATGCAGGGGAAGCACAGAGCTACTTTTAAATTTAAAGGGAACATGGCCCTGAAAATGTACAGGAACAACCAGGAGTTACCTGTACAAGGAGAGGTTCCATGATGGAACGTGGGCCCAAGGAGTGACTCAGAGGCTGTTATCCCAACAGCTCAAACTTTTAAAGGACCAGAGCTCTGTTAATAAGATGCTGGCGATTAGCTAAAAAGAATAAAACTGGCTGTTACTGAGAGAGACTGAGTATGGTAGTTTGCTTGGTACAGAAGTAACAGTAAGCAAATGACACAGTGTTCCGAGGGAGAAAAGAAAAAAAAATCATAAAAGGCGTTAAACTGTAGCACTGCTGCTAATGTTCCAAAATAAAAGGAAAGCCCTTGAAACCATTGGATAGCCCTCAGGTGGTTTGAGAAAGTAAAAAGTTTTTGTGATTTTTAACTGGGTTGGGCAATGTATGTATTACTGGGGGAAAATTAATCAAAGTAAATAGCCATTTTAAGGTTAGGAAACTTCATACTTCATCGTAATTCAAAACTGTGCATCTTGGAATATTTTAATCCCAAGCTAGAAGTGAAGTCAGAGTACAATGTCCTATTGGGTGGAACTGTAGCAACACCATGACAATGCCATCACAACCACCCAATGGGAAGGGACAGAAGACACAGTCGTTTCCAGTTTACTAAAACTATCATCAGAAACAGACCTGTTTCTGAATGTTGAAACTGTGAGTTCAAAATTTTGAGGAAAAAGCAAGGAATGTTATTTTTTTTTAAGGTGGAGAGATGGAGTGTGAATCTAGCAATAATCATTACTCTGAGTGGATCATGGCATTTAGCCTCATTTTGATTAAAAAGAGGGAGTAAATGAGAAACTGGAAAAAGAAAGTTGTACATTGATAAGATTTAGAAACAGTAGTTGACTGGAAGCAGCCTAGCAGAGCTCATCTAGCTAATGGTTGGCCTTAATATGGGGTAATACATGTAGAAGAGATAGGTCAGATAGGTCAGGGCATGTAAAAAGGGGAAGCTGATGGCAATGGAGGTGTACTACCGAACACCTGGCCAAAATGAACAAGTAGATGATGAAATGCTCAAAACAGTAATTTCAAGGTGATTTCAATTACCCGGTATCGACTGGGTCAGTGTCATGGCAGGACATGCTAGGGAGATAAAGTTGCTAGATGACTGCTTCTTGGAGCAGCTGGTTCATGAACAGACAAGAGGGGAAGCAATTTTGGACCTAGTCCTTAGTGGAACACAAGATCTGGTGCAAGAGATAAGGGTGTTGGAGCCACTTGTGATAACAGCACAATCATGTTTGATTTAATAAATGGAGGAAGGATGGCAAGGAAACCATAGTACTACCTTTTAACTTTCAAAAGGAGACTATGATAAAAAGAGGAAAATAGTTAAGAAAAAAGTAAAAGGAGCAGCTGCAAAGGTTAGATTTACATCAAGCATGGGCATTGTTTAAAAATACTATCTTGGAAGCCCAGATCAGCTGTATTCCATGCTTTAAGAATAATAGATGAAAGTCCAAAAAAACTGCCAGCATGGTTTAAAGCTGAGGTCAGAGAGGCTGTTGTAGCCAAAAAAGCATCTTTCAGGAAATGGAAAAAGGAGCCAAATATCTAATACTAGAAACAATATAAGCACTAGCATGTTAGATGCAAGGCATTGATAAGGCAGGCAAAGAGAGAATTTGAAAAAACCCCAGCTTACTTTGGAAGCAAAAATGCATAATAAAAACTTGCAAAAAAACCTGTGACAGAGTCAATTGGACCATTAGATGATAGAGGGATAAAAGGGGCACTAAGAAGGGACAAGCCATAGTGGAGAGCCTGATTTCTTTGCTTTGGTCTTTACTGAAGAAGATGTAGGGAAGTTACCAATGGCTGAAATTTGATCAACTAAAGAGTAGCAAATCAACTGCAATGGATGTATAAATCCAAGGGTGTTGAAAGAACTGAAATATGAGATTACAGATCTATCATTAGGAATCTGTGAACTATCATTAAAATCATATGCAATACCTGAAGATTTGCAAATGGCCAATGTAACGCCAATTTTTATAAAAGGTTTCAGGGGTGATCCAGGAAACTAAAGACCAGTGAGCCTGACATCAGTACCAAAGGTGCGGTCTTTCCGTGAGCAATAAACTATACAAAACTAAAATCAAATGCTCAATTATATTAACTCAGGACAAAGAACTTTTATTTGCCCCTTTGTGGTTTTTCTAAACCTTATGTCTTCTTTTCTATTGCTGTTGAAGGTCTCAGACTATTCTGGCACTTTATTTTAAGACTTATAACAGGTCTAATACCAGTGCCTATTAGCATCAATGACCTTCAGCAAACTTTTTCAAGTGTCGATGGAAGTGGATGGAGTCTTTCTCTGGAATTATAACAAGCAAGCTTAAATCGTGACTCTATTGAAGTGATCTTCAAAACTTCAACTATCACTTAGCTTATGTTAAGATGTTTCATTCAATATTCTCCTATCTCGCTCGTCGATCCCTGGATCTGGTTAAAAGATAGAAAGCAGAGGGTAGGGATAAATGGCCAATTTTCCCAATAGAGAAAGGTGAATAGTGGAGTACCCCAGGGATCTGTGCTACTTTTTAACATATTTGTAAATGATCTGAAAATGGAAATAACGAGTTAGGTAATTAAATTTGCAGATGAGACAAAATTATTCAAAGTTATTAAAACCCAAGAGGATTATGAAAAATTACAAGAGTACCTTGTTAAATTGGCAGACTGGGTGTTCAAATGGCAGATGAAATTTAATGTGTACAAGTGCAAAGTTTTGCACGTAGGAAAGAACAACCCAAACTAAGGTTACATAATGCAAGGTTCCACATTAGGAACCACCACCCAGGAAAAAGATTTAGGCGTCATTGTGGATAACACATTGAAACCCTCTGCCCAGTGTGCCAAGGTGGCGAAGAAGTCAAATACAATTGTAGGAATCATAAAGAAAGGAATGGAGAATAAAACAAAGGATATTATAAGACCTCTCTATCATTACATGGTGCAAACACACCTTGAATACTGTGTGCAATTCTGGCAGCCATATCTTAAAAAAGATATTGAAGAATTAGAAAAGGTACAGAGAAGAGCCACTGAAATGATAAAGGGGATTGAAAGATACCCCTATGAGGAGAGTCTTAAAAGGTTAGGGTTCTTCAACCTGGAAAAGAGATGGCTGAGGGGAGAAATGATAGAGGTCTGTATATTAATGAATGGAGTGAAACAGGTAAATGTAGATCGATTGTTTATGCCATTAAAAAGTAGAAAAACTAAGGGACATGCAATTAAGCTACTATGTAACCCATTTAAGAATAATAAGATAAAATATTTTTCACTCAACATGTAATCAAACTCTGGAATTCGTTGCCAGAGGATGTAGTAAAAGCTGTTAGTGTAACTGGGTTTAAAAAAGGTTTGGACAAGTTCCTAGAGGAAAGGTCCATAAACCATTATAAAAGAGAACCTGGGAAATCCACTGCTTGTCCCAGTACAAGCATTGTGGAACTTGGCCACTGTTGAAAATAGGATACTGGGCTTGATGGACCTTGGTTTGATCCAGTATGGCATTTCTTATGTTATGTTCTTATGTTTCTACTAAAGCATTATTGCCTAAAGATGGTTTGCCTGGCAAATTAACAGGGGAAAGAAAAGAAAAAGACATTTATTTTTTTTAGCATGGAGTGAATGTGAAGGAAAAATGAGGAACATCTTAGTCAACAAGAAGCGGACTCCAGTAGATAGTGTAATGATCCTGACAAACCTGTAAAGGTTTCAAAGATAATTTACAAATGAAATAAAAGAAAAAAATTAGGGTTCTTCTTGACTTTTAAAGTTAGGTAGTGGTAAGTATAGTGGTTGGAGGACCCTGAGAGCTAGAAGACAACAAGGGTCTCCCTCACCAAGAGCTGGGGTTGGCTGCTGCATTCCATAGGAAACAGGTGCAGGCATTGGATCCTTGAATTAAGTGCATACCAACATGCTTTTTACACCCTAGCCAGTAGTAAACATTATTTGAGAGTGCATGCATTTTTGAGGGAGAGACACTAAACCTACTAACTGAAGCAGTTTTAGGGCTATTTGGATTGGGAAGTGAGGGAACACACAGAGGAACATACAAGCATGCAAAATATACACAGGGCATACTTACCTGATACTGAGGGAGAGGATAACCAGTCTGGAGTGCCTGCAGGGAAAAAAAAGAATGACAAAGTATTAGTATTTTCTGGATACAAAAGCTTTGAGAAACAAAGTAACTTGTTGGAAAGGTAATATAATTGGGATGCTTATGACTGTGCTGGTATAGAACATTGCTAGCAAAAAGCTATGAAGAGGCAGATAGAAAAGAAAATTGTTTAACAAAGGTTAAATGATGTATTGTATTGTTTGATAATATTTTAAATCAAGAAATTTTACAATCTAATGTTACAATGAACATAACGAGATAAAATGAAGAAAATAATCTATATTTTCGGACACTTTGGATGCTAGCTCGCAGCACGTGTTCTACATGCACTGAATGCAGATTAGGATATCTGTTTCAGCTAGTGCAGAGCCATGACAGTTAGTACAGGATGATTCCCGTGCTAACTATAAAACCCGCGGTAAGGTTGTGAGTGGTCGGGGTTAAGGGCAGAGAGTGGGTGTGGTGCGCCTGCACCTTTTCTCTACTGAAGATCTTTTTTTTGTTGTTTGTATTTTTTAACAAATACTTTTGTGAATTCCTTCCAGAGTGTTACATATGGGGAGAGCCTGACTAACACTTTGATTCTTAGCCATGACTTCATTCCCTCAGCAGGGATTGTCCTAGATCAGGGGAATTTGAACAACATTTTTAAATTGTAAGCTGAATTCTATTCACATTGCATAAGCTTTAATATTTAAAAACTACAGCTGCTAAAATAGTTGGAGGGATGAAACTTAGTTAATCTGTAACCCCTTTATAAAACAGTTCCTGGGTTAGGAATTGTTTTATAAAGGGGTTACAGATTAACTAAATTTCATCCCTCCAACTATTTTAGCAGCTGTAGTTTGCAAATATTGAAGCCTATGCAATGCTAAATTTGGCGATTTAACATACAGAACATTACAATAAACTATTATATTTGAAAATTTGTATGCTCCTATTATTCTTTACTATAATTCTTAGAAATTTATCATCCTCCAAGAGTTTTATCCCTCACTTAGATTACAGCTTGGCATGCTGTGAGGGCTTCTGTGCATCAGTGATGCTGAGGGCTAAGCTATTGGTTATTTAACTACTGATAGGATCTCCCAAGATGCAGAGGTATCAGTTGAGGTGCCACACCAAGACAAACTAACCATCTGGGCAGCAGCAGAATAGGACACTGTTAGCAGTGGAGGATCACATTTCTGTGACAACAGTAACAACACTAAACTTAAACTGCATGGAAGAAAGACCTGGCAATCTTCTTCCGTATCTTGCCACAAAACCCCAGTGGATAGTGGCAACAAAACAAATTGCACTATAGTGCTGGAAGATGAGCCCCAGGTTGGAAGGCAATCAACCAGCTACTGGGGAGGAGCTGAAGACATTTCAGAGTAAAACCAGCATTTATAATGTGGTTGGGTCAAAGCCCTCGGGATGTCTGACTGCTGATGTAGCTGCACATGAAATAAGAGTCAGAAGCTGCAAAGATGTCTTACATATTGAGACATGGAACATATGAAGTATGAACCAAGGGAAGTTGGAGGTGGTCAAGAATGAAATAAAATGCATACAGTGAACTGAAATGGACTGGCATCGGCACTTTGCATCTGATGATCTAATATGATAGAAATGAAAGACAAAGAAGAAATGGTGTTACATTCATAATTAAGAAGAACTGTAATGAAATACAATGCTGTCAGTGAATGCTTAATTTCTATTTGTCTATGAGGAATGCCTATCAACATAACTATAATTCATGAAATATAAGAGATCACAGAGAGAGGAAGACAGGCATCTATATTTGGAAAAACTTAGAGAAGCTAGCAAAGTAGTCAGGAAAACAAAGATTTAAAAAGAGGAGGAAATAGCTAATGCAATAAAATGGGGTATAAGACATTTTTTTAGATATGTTAATGAGAAGATGAAGGGCAAAAGTGGTATTATCAGACTCGAGGGTGAAAGGGAGAAATATGTAGAAACTGATGAGGAAAAAGCGGAATTGCTCAACAAATATTTATTTTCTGTGTTCACAGATGAAGAACCAGGAACAGGACCTCAGAAAACACCCACAAACAGGAACAGAAGTGAGGGGCATCTTGAACAATTCTCAGAAGACTGTGTTCATGAGAAACTGGCTAAACCTAAAGTAGCCAAAGTGATGGGACTGGATGGGATACACCCTAGAATACTGAGGGAACTTGGAGATATTCTAGCAGCTCCACTGACTGACCTTTCAATGCCTCATTGGAGTCGGGAGTGGTGCCAAAGGACTGGAGAGAGGCTCATGTGGTCCATTTACACAAAAGGAAAAGTAAGGGTGTGGTTGAAAGCTACAGGCCAATTAGTTTAACTTTGGTGATGAATACATTATTGGAAACGGTGCAGAAAGAGAAAATAGTGAGGTTTCTGGAGTCCAGCAGATTACAGGATCCAAGGCAGTATAGATTCACTAGAGGCAGGTCTTGTCAGACAAATTTGATTGATTTCTTTAACTGGTTGACCAGGGATTTGGACTAAGGGAGAGCCCTAGATGTGGTATATTTAGATTTCAGTAAAGCCTTTGACACTGCTCCTCACAGGTGACTTATAAACAAACTTAGCACCCTAGGAATGGACCCTAATGCTACTGCTTGGGTTAGAAATTGGTTGAGTGGGAGGGGACAAAGGGTATAGATAAATGGAACTCACTCTGAGGAGAAGGAAGTTACCGGTGGTGTGCCCCAGGGATCTGTCCTTGGTCCAATTCTTTTTAACATCTTTGTTAGTGATATAGTGGAAGGGCTGTCGGGTAAGGCTTGCCTCTTTATTTATTTATTTATTTATTTAAAGTCTCTTTTATACCGCGCTATTCAGCATCAGCGCGGTTTACAATAAACAATGAACATACACATTTCCAATAGTACTTTGTGTTTACATATGAACAGGATATTCAACTTGGCTAACAGGGTAACTATGTACAACAACAATATATACAATATATACAATTTATAGACTGGTCATGTGTTCGTATGGTTTTAGACATTGGAGATTTGGGTGGTTTCGGCAAATGGTGCTGAGTTTCTATTGGTTTCCGGGTAGTGTAGGAGTAAGAGGTAGTGTTTCACGGCCTTCCTGAATTGGCATAGGTCCAGGATTGATCGGATGTTGTGAGGGAGGTTATTCCAGATCATTGGTGCATAAAGTTTGAAGGTCCTGCGGATGATACCAAAATCTGCAAAAGAGTAGACACCCAGGAAGGTGTAGATAACATGAGGAGGGATCTAGCTAAGCTTGAAGAATGGTCTAGAATTTGGCAGCTGGGATTTAATGTTAAAAAATGCAAGGTCATGCATTTCGGCTGCAGCAATCCAAAGGAGCAATATAGTATAGGGGGTGAAGTATTTTTGTCCACTAAAGAAGAGCAGGACCTTGGTATGGTTGTGTCTGATGATCTTAAATTTGCTAAACAGATAGAAAAGGTGATAGTAAAAGCTAGAAGGATGCTTGGGTGCATAGGGAGAGGAATGGCTAGCAGAAAAAAGGAGGTGATAGTGCTTCTGTATAAGTCTTTGGTGCAATCTCATTTGGAGTATTGTGTTCAGTTCTGGATACCATACCTTCAAAAGAATATGAACAGGATGGAGTCAGTACAGAGGATGGCTACTAAAATGGTTAGTGGTCTTCATTATAAAGCATATGAGGACAGAGTTAAGGATCTTAATATGTACACCTTAGAGGAAAGGCAGAATAGAGGTGATATGATTGAGACGTTTAAATACCTCCATGACATAAATGCACAGGGGGAGATCCTCTTTCGATTGAAAGCAAGTTCTGCTATGATGGGACATGGGATGAGGGTGAAAGGGGATAGATTCAGGAGCACTGTTCTCTCTAAGCTGTGCGCGTGTGCACACGCACACACCTCGCCGAGCGAGCGCACATACTTTATAACAGAGCGCACAAAAATTACGGTTCTGATTCTGATAGAAAACAACACAGAAGTCTTAAAATTTAAAAGTTGTTGTGTATTTATGGTTTTCACAAGTTCTACAATATTTTCTAGTGAAATCAATGTGGTGTACATACTGTATTCTGACGTGTAGTCAAATTTTAAAGTATAATACTCCGATTGTTATGTGGCGCACAAAAATTTAACCTTCCTTCAAAAGCTGCACAGCTGATATTTTATGCGCACACAGCCTACAGAAAATTAGAGGGGACATTGTTCAGGAGTGATATGCGGAAATATTTCTTTACGGAAAGAGTGGTGGATCTGTGGAATAGTCTTCCAGTGGAGGTGGTAGAGATGAGGACAGTATCTGAATTCAAAAAATAATGGGACAAACATAGATGATCTCTAAAGGAAAAAAGGGGACTGTTGTAGTTGTTGATATGGAAGGACAGACTAGATAGGCCATGTGGTCTTTTTCTGTGATCATGTTTCTATGTTTCTAATTCAAATGTATGCCCCAACAACAGCTGCAGAAGAGGCTGAAATTGATGAGTTCTATGAACAATTACAAGCTGAAATTGACAGAACATGCAAACAGGATATCTTGACAATCATGGGTGACTGGAACCCAAATTTAACAACAAATAGGAAGGCAAAATGGTTGGAAAATATGGACTTGGCAACTGATAGAATTCTGCAAGATCAATGATGTATTCATCTCAAACACCTTCTTCCAGCAACAGAAGCAGCGACGGTACACATGGACTTCAACCGGTTGATTGTACAAAAATCAAATTGACTACATCTGTGAAAGTCAATGATGAAAAAGCTCTATAAAATCAACAAAGACAAAACCTGGAGCTAACTGTGGTACAGATCACCAACTACTAGTATGCAAACTCAAGCTAAAGTTGGGAAGAGCAAGCCACTCATGAATGTAGCAAAATATGACCTTCGGAATGTACCACTGGAATGAGAATATACCACCAGACTTTAAAGACTACCTGCAAAATTGATTTGCTGTTTTAGATACAAATGACAGAGCTCCAGAAGAGTTATGGGATGACATCAAGAAGGTTGTCTTGGAAGAAAGTGAGAAATCTCTACAAAAGGTGGAAAAGCAAAAATGACCAAAATGGATGACCGAAGAAACTGAAAATTGCCCAGAAATGCAGAGAAGCTAAAGTTAGAGGAGAAAGAGAGGGAATTGCAGAACTCACAGAGATTTCCATCATGCAGCAAGACAAGACAAGAAGTACTACAATGACACATGCAAGGAAATAGAAGCAGAAACCTTTAGAGAAGAACAAGCTCGTCTTTCCTAAAGCTATGAGATTTAAAGAAAAAATTCCAGCCTCAAATTGGAATGTTACAAGATGCTCAAGGATCTTTGTTAAATGATGCTAAGAAGATCAAGAAAAGGTCTAAAGAATATACAGAGATTTTATATGATAAAGATCAAATGAACCAACAGATGTTTCAACCTGTACCTTATGATCTGGAACCACTGGTGATGAAAGAAAAAGTTGAAGCAGCATTGAAAGCCTTATCAATGAGAAAAGCACCAGGCATTGATGACATTACCATAGAAGTATTACAGCAATCTGATGCAGCTGCTACCATACTTACAAGGCTCTGTCAGGACATTTGGAAAACATCAAACACCCAGGGATGGCTAAAGCAAAACAACATGTCAATTAATCATAAGAAGACTGAAGTAATGCTTATGTCCAGTAAAATGGACTTTGAACCACCTCCAGCAATCACACTGTGCAATAATACTTACAACTCGAAGGAAGAAATAAAATATCTAGGAGTCACAATCGACAGCAAACTGAAAATGGAAAAACACCTCAGCAACACCAACAAAGCCATCTTTCACAAGCTCAGAGTACTACGACCCCTGAGAAACGTACTGGATTCGTGCGATTTCCGATCAGTTGCACAAGCACTCATCATGCCCCACCTTGACTACTGCAACGCCATCCTGCAGGGTCTACCAAAGAAAACCACTAACATATTACAACTGGCACAACACGTAGCAGCAAGGATCATCATGAGAACAAGCGTCACTGAGCATATCACACCTGTATTGATGGAACTGCACTGGCTCCCAGTTGCTGCCAGGATTCAATACAAAACATTGGTAACGACATTCAAGTTAATTCAAAACCTGGCCCCCTCATTCCTCTCCACCCTGATCGCCATACAACCTACCACCAGAAGCAGGAGAACCATAAACTCAGACACACTAATAGTCCCAAACAGCATTAGGCACGTAAAAGTCAGTACTAGTCGCAGAGCGTTCTCCTTCTCTGCCCCCACTTTATGGAACCAACTCCCACACGAGCTGAGAGCAATTAAAGACATAACCGATTTCAGAAAAAAATTAAAGACGCACCTGTTCAATTGTCACTATATACAGATGTAAATCCAAGAAGATAAAAAAGAGTGAATAGCTGTATGTAAAACTGTTCACCTGTTCAATTGTCACTATATACAGATGTAAAGCCAAGAAGATAAAAGAGAGTGAATAGCTGTATGTAAAACTGTACATAGATGACGGATAATCGCGTGTGTAAATGTATAATTGCTTGTATAAATATATAATCGATTGTGATAGTAATTATGGTCTAAATATAGACCCTAATATGTGTGCTGTGTATTACCCCTGTTCTCTCTATCTATGCCCCAAATTTTCTGTCTTGATTTTTTGACAAATCCCAAAATTGTAATCAAACCGCTGCTGATCGCTGGAAGTAGCGGTATATAAGTTTTTACTAAATAAATAAATCATGGCCAACTGACTGGAAAAGATCTCTGTTTATACTAATAATAAAGAAAGCTGATCCAACTGACTGTGGGAATTATTACACAATCACTCAGATCCTACATGCCAGCAAGATTCTACTGAAGATTATTCAGAGACTGCAACATACCTGGAACAAGAACTACCTGAAGTGCAAGCAGAGTTCAGCAAAGGGCGAGGAACAAGAGACACCATTGTGAATGTGAGATGGATCCTTGAAAAGACTAAAGAATACCAAAAGGATATCTATATGTGACTGTAAAACCATGAGAAACTCTGGGCCACATTAAGAAGCATGGGTATACCAGAACACATGATCATTCTCTTGCACATCCTCTACATTGATCAAGAAGCAACAGTTTAAATGGAAGTAGGAGAAACAGA
The DNA here is from genome assembly GCA_033557465.1 of Ichthyophis bannanicus. Classification (NCBI taxonomy): domain Eukaryota; kingdom Metazoa; phylum Chordata; class Amphibia; order Gymnophiona; family Ichthyophiidae; genus Ichthyophis; species Ichthyophis bannanicus. The sequence goes on from CM066034.1 coordinate 114,489,648, forward strand.
ATGGTTTAAAATCAGCAATGTTGTACAAGGCTGCATACTTTCCCCCTATCTTTTTAATTTATGTGCAAAACAAATCATTAGAGAAGCAGGATTGTGTGAAGACAACAGAGGTGTGAAAGTTGGGGAAGACTCATCAACAGCCTTCGCTATGCTGATGATACCATATTATTGGCTGAAAGTGAAGACAATCTGAAACATTTGCTTCTCACAATCAAAAAACATAGTCTCAAAATGGCCCTGCACCTTAATGTAAAGAAGACAAAGATCATGACAACTGGCATAATCAATAAGTTCATTACTGATGGAGAAGAAATTGAAATAGTTGGAAACTTTACACTTAACCCTCCATTGCCCATGTTCCCTGTAAGTATTAGTGTATGTGTCTCATATCCCCTCATGTTAAATGTATCCCCCAATTGTGTTGTGACCACTTTGATTGAAGGATAAGGCGGTATACAAAACTGTCTAAATAAATAAATAAATAAACTTTAACCTACTTGGATCAACTATCAATAAACAATCAACAAGCAGTCAAGAAATCAGACGACACATTGCTCTTGGCAGAATGGCTATGCAGGACTTAGACATGATTTTCAAGAGCAGAGATGTCTCTCTCCATACAAAGATTTGACTTGTTCAAGCCATGGCATTTTCAAAAATGTCATATGGATGCAAAAGTTGGACAGTGAAAAATATAAACAGGAGAAAAAAATAATGCCTTTGAATTATGGTGCTGGCGACGAATACTCTATATCCCATGGACAGCCCGAAGAATAAACCATTCAGTACTACAGGAGATCAAACCTAAGTTTTCTTTAGAAGCTCAGGTGACAAGACTTCAGCTTTCATACTTTGGACACATCATGCGAAGAGAGAGATCATTAGAGAACGACATCATGCCTGGCAAAGTAGAAGGTTAACACAAAAGAGGAAGGCCAGCAATGAGATGGATCAATACAATAACAGCAGCTATGGGTGTCAGTCTGTCAACAATGAGCCACCTGACTGAAGACCAAACACAATTTAGGACAACTATCCAGAGGGTCGCCATGAGTCGACACCTATTCGACGGTACTTAACAACAACAACAACAAGAGTTTTATGTGTATAGCATCAATTTCTTCTGACTGATCTTTTGCTGAAGATTGCTAAATTGTTGAGAACTCATAATCAAGCCTTATCAACTTTAGGTCTGACATTGTGAAATTCTCTTTCAACTATGCATCAAACATGTTAGATTAAAAAGGCAAGTTAAAGCACTTCTGTTTCAGACTGCATTTGAAGACTAGTGGGTCCTTTTACTAAAGTGTGGTATTTTTTTGCCCCTAAGGCATAATTTGAGTTAAAATCAAGCCACAGTAGGTGTCATAGCATCATGTTAATTGCCAGGGATGTGGTTGCTATGTGCCTGAAATTCACCCTGGAGGCAAGTCCTTAGTGCACATTGCTGCTCTTGGTGATTACCACATGTACATCTGACAGTACCTACTGAGATGGTGGTAGGTGTATACGCACTAACTGCAACATTGTCAATTAGCACTCTTCTAGCACCTTTGTTAACCCCAATGTACATTCAGTGCCCATTCTCTATCCCATCTGTGCCAAAACTCCACTTCCTTTGTGTGATGAATGTATAATTCATGTTCCAGCACTCTGTGATTTTCCTATATGGTAACAATTACCATGGGCCCGCTGAGACACATGTTAACTGTATAATGCAGTTTTGTTAATAGGTCCCTGATTTAGGAATTTAATTTTTAGCTCATTTTGTTTATTTAAAATTTATGTGTGACGTCTTCTATTTTTTGTACTGAATCTATTTATATATGTTTGCTGTAATCCACTAAAGGCTTAGAGACACATTTCACAATGGAACAATCCACCCCCTTCAAATGGTAATGAATACGGCAGCACGAACCCTCGTTGCAGCCTCAAGATACGAACACATTACCCCGATCTTGAAAGAGCTCCATTGGTTCCCCGTCTCTATTCATCTCAAGTATAAAGCTATCATCATAGCTTTCAAAATCCTACACAACCTCTCAGCAAATGCCCTTAATGAGACTCTACAATGGACAGTAGAAGATCCACCATGTCAAGTACTCTTATGGTCCCTTCTGTGGTAAGAAAAATTCCCAATTCGTTAAGGGATGAGAATTCAACTTAAACACACCAACCCTCTGGAACTCTCCCCCCCCCCCCCCATCCGTGCCATCTCTGGCCTTTCTAACTTTAGAAAACATCTAAAGACACATCTGTTTCAACTATACTATGAACAGGTAACTTAAATTACTTCATACCTCAAACCCTCTACCAAGAACCTCAAACCTTCTACAATGCTCATTACATTATATAGCTTCATTATACATAATTTCCTTATATATAGTTGCATGTATCTAGTTTTCCTGTTTTGGTCCAAGTTATACCCTCCTACGTTATATAGGTTTACTGCACCAAATTTGTTCTATTTACCCTGCTTAATTACTCATATGATTTTTCCATGTAAGTTAATATGTTAATATGTTATCTACTTGTTCTATGTAAGTTCTGTTCTGTTCTTTCTCTGTAAACTGCACTGAATGTTAAATAGCATGGTATATAAAAACCAATAAATAAATAAATAAGCATCCAAATGCAATCTGGGATGTCAAAGCTAGAACGTCTGAAAAAAAAAAGTAGGCACGTGCAAGTTCAGGCATGATTTTGGAAATGTGGATGTGCCCGATATGGACGACTATCAAACATCTGTATAGACGTCCCCAGGATAGCCTTTTGGAACTAAGATGTCTAATAGCATAATGACTAGAGTAATGGCATCAAAAGCAGAGTGGCCAGGGTTCATTCAAATCCCAGTGTGAACCTTTGTAATCTAAAGCTAGTTACTTGTAATTCTACACTCTCTGCATGCTCTTTGGTAAAAACAAGCACTTTACTGATGCTTATTTGTGCCTGGGGCAGTTATAAACATGGACCTATATGAGAACTTACAGGAATGTGTAAGTCCATAGCTCATCCCTGGACATGCCTCTGTTATGCCCCCTTGCATACTTGGACATTCCTGCACCAGAGACATTTGCAAACATCATTTGTGGAACGGCTATGGAGACATCTCCATGTTTTTGATGTCCACATACACATCTTCAGACATTCAAATCACAGCTTGACCTTATAAAATGACCCTCTTAGGATCATTAGACTATAAATATAGTACACCGTTATTAAATGCTCCCTAATTGAATAAGGTCATATTTGATGGATTCTTCAATGCCAGCCAAATCTTGCCCTTATCACTGATGTTATTTGGTAGTGAAAGCAGAAATCCTCATACCACTTTCCCAGATACTTGTTTTTTGACTGCAATTGAATTTGTTTTTCCTCTATTTCAGTGTAAAAATTTGAATGGGGTCTATTCACATAGAGCCCAATGTGGAGTCGCGGGTTGTGGGGCTGCAAGTCCCCACAAGCCATCCTGGCCCGATTCTCCCTCTGGCTCTCCCCGCACATCCTGAGCAGCAGGATGGGGAGAGCTGATGGGGGGTGGGAGGAGGTGGGCCAGGGTGGAGCAGGAGTGGGCCAGCCTGGCAGGACGTATAGGGCCAATTAATTAATTAATTAACCAATTAATTAAAGATCCAACCCATGTTAAAGGTGGCATATTAGACCTAATATTTACAACTGAAAAAAACATCAACTCACCATCCATCTTAGATCTATCGATCAACCCAGTTCCATGGTCAGATCACAAACTAATTATATTCAAGGTTCCCCTTCCCAGATGTAACCAAAAGGAAGAAAGAGGAGTGAATGACCTTCCCAGTGCCCCCCTGAGAAGATTTAAGCCATTTGACAAAGACCTAATCCTAAAAACAACACTTCCACTAACTAACTTACCAGAGTGCAGCCTTGATGATTTAGTTTCTGATTGGAATAATACGCTCAGTTCAATTGCCACATGTCCGTCGGCTAATAAATTACAAAGCAAGCGACACTCTGCTATCTGGTATTCATCTGAGCTGAAGGCCTCACGCACAACCCTAAGGAAACTTGAGAGACGATGACGACGCTCACACTCAGAAGTAGACAGAACTGCATATATCCTACATCTCACATCTCATCGCACAGCGGTTACTGAATCAATGAGACATTACCATGCAGTCACGTTAAAAAGATCTCTGAACAAGCCTCATGACCTGTTTGCCATAGTTAAGCGTTTGACAAATGAACCCGCCTCGCAACTCAAATACGAAATCCACCCTCAAATATTTGTTAACTATCTACAATCCAAACTCTGCCAAACTGACAATAACTCAGCTCCTAACATAGTCCTAGATCCAGTAGATCAAGCTCTACTTACTATCTTCTCAATACCACCTAAACAACAAATCGAGGACACCATTGCTAGCTTAAACATGACCACCGCTCATACTGATCCACGCCCTGCGTTCTGGATCAAAGATCTACGAGCTGACCTCAGTCCCATCATATCCAGACTCATGATTCAATCATTTGCAACAGGAACTTTCCCATGTACCCTTAAGCAAACATCCATAAGGCCATTACTAAAAAACAACAAGCTCGACCCTCTTAAACCAGAATCATATAGACCAATATCAAGCATTCCTTTACTAGCAAAAATATTGGAAAAAGAAGTACAAAAACAAATTCAGGAGCATATAGAAATTAACGCGCCACTAGACCCATGCCAGCACGGCTTCAGAGAAGCACACGGTGTGGAAACGCTTCTAACTACACTGTTCAGCAGCTTATTATCAGGTATTGATAACATCCGCCAAGGGTTTGTCCTTGTCTTCCTAAATATCGCAGCCGCTTTCGATTCTATGAGCTATGAACGCCTCCTAGAACGTCTCAAAGGGAAGGGAATTACCGATAAAGCGCTTGAGTGGTGTAAGTCCTACCTTTCTGACAGATGGCAGCAGGTACGATCCAACGATACTTCATCAGATCAGTTTCATAAAAAACAAGGGGTCCCTCAAGGCTCCTCCCTCTCCGCCCTTATGTTCAATATATGCATGCAGCCTATATGCAACCTGATACGATCCTTTAGAGTTAACTGCATGATATACGCGGATGATGTACTATTATATTTTCCTTTTACAACAGAGAACCCCGACCTCACTCCATTAACAAACTGCATAAATGAAGTATCCAACTGGCTACAATCCCAAAATCTAAGGATCCAACACAAGAAAACGGAGGTGTTATTCATTACACGGAACCAAAATTTCACTGCTCCATCCTTTTTGAAAGTGAAGGATGCTAACCTCCAGACCAAGACCACCATCAGATACCTTGGTGTCACTTTAGACCAGAACTTGGATATGAAGGCACACATAGGAAATATTGTAAGAGCGGTATACCACAAAATACGTTCCCTTAGACATCTACGATCCTTGCTAGAGCCAGACGATTTTAGAACCATCTATCAGGCGCTAATCATACCTCATTTTGATTATGCGAACTCAATTTTACAAGGTCTCCCTCAAGCCACCTTACACCCACTTCAAATGGCAATGAATGCTGCAGCAAGAGTCCTTCATGGAGCATCCCGGAAAGACCATATTTCACCTATTCTAAAACATCTTCATTGGCTCCCGATACGAAGTAGACTCACTTTCAAAACTTTACTAATTACATTCAAAGCCATCAAAGAGCTCTCATCTGCATCATTATCGGATATGATCCAAACAACACCCCTCAATAGGGACAGAAGGTCAGTAACACTCAATTCTCTGTTAGTCCCTAAATCAATAACACAGTGCACCAAAGCTACTACAGACAGGGCCTTCTTATTCTGTGCACCAAGGTGTTGGAACAGCCTTCCTCAAAACATCCGAGCAATACCAGACCTTTTGCAATTTTGAAAAGCTTTGAAACACTACCTCTTCCTCTTGTCTTATCCAGTAAACAATGCAGATATCTCAACCAACCCACAGACCTTCCAAACATACACATACAATACAGACACCCCATAGACCACCCATACACAAAACTGAAGCCAGGATGAGATCATGACTATGTTATAATTAATTAATTACCCTGTTATCCAAGTTGTATTTCCTGTTTTACTGTAAACACAAAGTACCGTTGAATTGTGTAACTCTTTGTTTATTGTGAACCGCGCTGATGCTGAATAGCGCGGTATATAAGAGACTATAAATAAATAAATAGGGCCGATTTAGATCATGACCCTATACATCCTGCCGGGTCAAAATGGACATGCTGCATATTCCATATCAAAGGTGGAATAAGCAGCATTGATCCAGTGATTGGATCCGGGGATCCCTCCCAGGTCTGGGGCCGGGAGTGGGGGGGGGGGGTGTCTGGTGGTGGGGAAGAGGGGGGCTGAGCTGCGGTAGCTGAGGAAGCCTGCAGAGAAGACATCCCCTCAGGCAGGCAGGGGCACACCGGGCCATCCTTGGGCCCAACTCTGTGTACTGTGGGAATGTTTTGTTCCCGTGGTCCAGAATTGGGTCCTAACAGGCCAATCCTGCCTGGGGATGTCTGGAAGGCCTGGACATGCCCCTTTTGGAATCGGGCTCCACATCTCTGTTTTAACCTTTTGCAGTTAAGGTGCATTAATTGATGACTAATCCATGCTACCATCATCTGTAGCTCATTGTTTATTTTCTGACACTTGCATTTGAATGTTATCTACAAAATAATGTACCAAAAACCCTGATTCTCTGACTACTTCACATAATTAAAACATAAAAGTATTGAATCAATAGTGAGGGAAGTATAGAACCCCCCATTGCCATGTTCCCTGTAAAATAGTTATCTCCAAGTTATAATGCTCTGTTCAATGTAATTTCAGTTTGGTTCAATGTAAACCGCCTTGATATCATGAAAGGCGGTATATAAGAAATGTAAAATAAATAAATAAATAAAATAGAGAGTTTCACACCTCAATTCCCTCTCCATCCAACCTCACCTGTTTTTAGCAATCCAAAAACAATTCATGATTTATCATATTGAATGTTGTAGATAGATCTAATCTAATCAAATCATTAACATAGATCCCCCGTTATGACTGGGATGTACAATATAATCTATCAGTGATACTAGAAGATACTCTGTACTCAATAGCTCCTAAAGCCAGCATCACTCATATAATCCAGTAGTTGTTTTGTTTCTGCTATTTCCTACTATTGTCCAAAAAAAACATCAAATTAGAGAGAAGAATATAATGTTAGACTGAAACTTTATTTATCCCTGTTCCCCCCCCCCCCCCCCAGAATTGGACTCACTTATAATTCCTTCAGCTCAGGTAACTCTCTATCAAAGATTTATTCATCAAGTTTTTTAACTGCTCTGCTAAACCTTCCCTATTGTGATTCACCAAAACCTCCAAACAGGGTCTAATGCAAACTGCATTGATATTATCAAACCTATCAACCTCACAACCTTCTCTTCAAAAAGTAGAAAATCCTTCCATTTTAATTCCCTTTCTTGTTCCTCACATCTAAAATCTTATTATCCCTATCTAACTTTCCTTCCCTTTCAAACTCTTTTTCTCCATCCCAAAAATCTTTTCTCCAAAACTTGTCTGTACTTCTTTTTGGTCTACCTTTAACAAAGCAACCCCCCCCCCCCCTCCAATATTATTTCTCGAAGCCTCAGTGACACCATTCACATAAATTCTCTTGACTTATTCTGGTATTCTTTCATTAACCTCTTCCATTATTTTCTCACCTCATCAGAGTGGTCTTTCCTCTACCTGCTTTCTGCTTTCCATGCTCTCCTGTTTTTGTCTTGCAACTCAGCTGTTAAACTCATAGCCAACTTACGACACCAGTACCAGTCTATTTATAGTCTGTACAATATCACTAGTCCACTTCTCCACCATTTCCTCCAAACTGGTGGAGAAGTGGGCTAGAGATATTGTACTATGAATACTTCTATGAATCAACTGTTATTATTTCCACAAATTTATCATGGCTGAGATCTAATCCATTCCTTACCATCCTCATCCTATTATCCTTATTATTTCTTTCCATCACCATCAGAACTTGAACAAACAGTAAAATATGTTCTGTCCAAAGGACAAAATCTTCCCTCGTACCAATGGTTAGAGCAGTGAGCTGGAATCATGAAAGCCAGGGCTCAAATCCTACAGCTGCTTCTTGTGACCTTGGGCAAGTCACTTATCCCTCCATTGCCTCAGATACAAACTTACATTGGATGTCCTCTGGGGACAGGAATATATCTACAGTACTTGAATATAACTCACCTTGAAATCATGATGAAGGGCTTGAGCTAAATCATTTGCAAATCCCTAAAAGGCTTGAGCTAAATCTCTTCCTTTGCAAACATCTAAAAAGACGAAATCCATATGTTCATGTCTATACATCACAACCCCTACCACCTGTTTAGAATACAATGCCAACATGATTTCTAGACTTAAAACCTTCCAATTTTTCACCCAGTCAAATAGTAAAATCCCCATTAATATAAATCTACAATAAGACATCTGGCACAGCTGGAAAAACCTGTTTTCTCTTTTTCACCCCCAGCATCTTTCTCAGCAAGATTGACAAAATGGAAGGGAAAGATCAGCCACAAAAATCCAATGTTCGGAGTTGTTAGCAGCTCCTGACAAGGAATAAAAACAATGGGCTCAATATTCAAAGCACTTAACTGGCTGGTCAACAGGAGGCCGGCTGGCTAAGAACAAACTTGGGGTCTTTTTACTAAGCTTCGGTAATGGTTCCAATTGGGGTTAAATACATTGCTAGCACATAATTATAGCAATTATTATTATGTGCGCATGGCAGCTAGCTCATGCTATTCCTCATGCTAACTGCATGCCATGGAATGGTGCAGGATTGGGGTGGAGATTAACTGTGTCAGTGCCATGACTGCTGATAACGTGGCTGCACTTCATGCCACCTCAAAGGGTGCATGCCAGGAAAAATTAAAAAGTAAAGCCTCGGGGCACCCCATTTGCCCCCTGGCACAGACCTCTACACCTCTCTGATCTTATGTAGCACACACAAGGCCCCCTCCCCAATCGCAACCCTCCTCTTGAAGACATTCTTCCATTACCACCCCCACTTCAACACTCTCCACCAATGAACAGCCATGCCAAATGGCAAGCCAGGGCCACCTAAATGCCCAATCCCCAAATAGCAACTTTCAACAAGGACTAAACCTTGATTCTCCTGAGTCCGTCCCCCCCCCCCCGGGTCATACCTGGGGCACCTCTGGTATATAGTGGTCTTCAGGGCAGAAGTGGTCCCCCACCCTCCCTCCAGCTAGTGAGACATCCAAAATAGCAGCATAAACTCCTAGTGGAAGACTTGAATTATTACTGTTAGGAAGTACCGACAACATTTTGGAAACCTTGACAGCAGGGCAGGAGCAGAGGGGGACTGCTCCTGCTTTTAGAACACTAGACACCAGAAATGCCCCTGTTTAGACATGGGAGGCTAAGGGTGAAGGGGGAGGGTTGGGTTGATACCTTTTTGGGCTGACACTATTTGGCGGCATGGTGTCAGCGAGGCACTAGCTTGTCAGTTGGCATGGCTGTCTGTCATGGGAGGTTGAAGGAGGGGTTCTGTTGGGGAATGTTCTCATATTGTGGGGAGGTTGTTGAGGGGAGAGTGTGATTGGGGAGACCTTGTGTGTGCTGCTCAGGTTTAGAGTTGCAGCCACTTGTTTTTTTTAAACCTTTAGACAACCAGGCCCACATTCCCAGCATGTAGTGTGGGAGCACCCATAATACCAACCGAGGAGGAGGCAGATACTTGGCATGCTCCTGCATTTACTTCTTAGGGTCTGCACTTTAGAGCACCTTAACTTTTGCAGTTAAGGTGCATTAAGTACAAATACCATAGTTTAGTAAAAGAACCCCTAAGATTGTAAGCCCTCTGGGTACAGGGAAATACCTACCATACCAGAGTATAATATGCCTTGAGCTATCATTGAAAAGGAGTAACCTAAGTTAAAGAAAAAGAAAAAAAAAACATAGTCCAGGACACAACACAAGCCAGATGAATATTGTCTTTTTCCTCTCCTCAATATTTCTCCATTACTTTAATTTCTTCTTCTTTGGTCCAGTTGCTCAACCACACCAGCGCTATTAATAGGTTTCCTTTCTACATTTTTCACCCAGGGAGTGAATTCCTGAAGAAAGACCACAGAGCTTGCTGTTTTTCAGGGGCATGATTTGACTGTTTCAGCTGGTGGTGCACCCAAATAAATCTTCTGCTTTCATGGAGCAGAAAAACAAGAATTTTGAGTTGTTCTTTTTTGAGTTAAGAACATAACACCATACTGGATCAGACCAAGGTCCATTATCCTAGTTCCAACTGCAGCCAATACAGGTCACAAGTACCTGTCAGATACCCAAAAAAGGTACACAGTGAATTTCTCTGGCCCTCTCTAATAATGGTTTATGACCTTTTCCTCCAGGAACATGTCCAAACCTTTTTTAAACCCAGCTAAAATAACAATTTTTACTACATCATCCAGAAATGAATTCCAGAGTTTGATTATGCATTGAATGAAAACATATTTTCTCCTATTTGTCTTAAATGGCTATATTATAGCTTCACTGGGTGGCCTCTAGTCTTTCTACCTTTTGAAGGAATAAATCACCAATCTGTTTATCTGTTCCACTCCACTCATTATTTTATAGACCTCTAACATATCTCCTCTCAGCCATCTTTTTTCCAAGTTGAAGAGCCCTAACCTTTTAAGCCTTTCCTCATAAGGGTATCCTTTCATCCCCTTTACCATTTTGGTGGCTCTTCTCTGTACCTTTTCTAATTTTTCTATATCCTTTATAAGATATGGCGACCAGAATTGCATACAATATTCAAGGTGCGGTCGACCATGAAGTGATACAGAGGTATTACAATATCCTTTGTTTTATTCTCCATTCCTTTCTTTATGATTCCTATTTTATTTGCTTTCTTGGCAACTGCTGCACACTGGACAGATGGCTTTAACATATTATCCACTTTGTCTAAATCCTTTTCCTGGGTGGTGGTTCCTATATGGAACTTTGCATCGTGGAACCATGGTTTGGATTGTTCTTCCTTAAGTGCATTTGGATGCCCAGTCTTCCAATTTATCAAGATCCTCTTACAATTTTTCACAATCCTCTTGTTTCTTAAATAACAGAGAGTATGGAGAGTGGCTCAGCATAGCACCTAATGTCATGGAGACTGAAGACATCTCTGCCAATATTCAGAAAGCTACTTGAGCCCTATAAGTTGCTGGTGGTTGGTGAATTGGTGGTGCGCATACACCACTGTGGACTATTATTGCGAAGACCATGCTCTGGTTTGTGCATACACACAAATTTATTTCCATTTTTGTGGTTTATTAGACAATGATGCCATTATACTTTTTTCTTGTTCTTGTTTGACATAGTTGTTTTAATCATATCTTCTATTATTCCTTTAAATTTATGATGTTCCGTTTTATGTGTTTGATACTATTCACTTTCAGTCACTGCATTTTTTTTCATATATACTTTTATTTGTACCTTGAAAACTTTAAATGTAAAATTTAAAAACAAAAAAATATTGGCATAAAACATAAGAGGCGTATTTTAGAAATGAAGTCCAAGTTAAATAAGGGGTGTCTAGGGTAGAACATGCAGAAAAACTCCATAGACGTCTATGTAACAAGTCTATTTTAGGAATTTGGATGTCCCCCGACATGGACGTGCCTGCAGGTGGGCACAGAGACATCCCCATTAGGGACACTAGAGTTGGGGATGTCCATCCCAGGCAAGCTAGCATAAGGGAATGTCCAGCATAGCAAGCTGAAAACATGAGCACCCATTCTCCGTCAGTGTTTCATAATATATATTGTAAAATACAGGGGGTATTAGTGTAGCTCCTTCTCCACACCTTCCAGATGTTTGCCTGACAAAATGAGTACCCTTTCAGATGCCTGTTCGTGCCTACAGCAGCTTTAACTTTAGGCATGACTTTTGGATTTCTAGGACATTTCTGAGATCAGGTGAGGACATCCCTGTTCTTAGGAATGCCCTGGTCATGACTCCACCATGTCCCCATTCAGAGTCGGACATCCTTGCACTGGGGATATTCACAGTCCCAGCTTTTCAAATGTCTTTGAAGGCATCTCTGTGATTTGGATGTCTGCATGCCTGTCTGCATATATCCAAAGAATGAATAGCACTATTAATATAACACCCATAAATAACAAACAGATGTCTATTCTTGAAGAAATTGTATTAGTTAAATATTGCCTATTATGAAATGGCCATTTATTGCCACTTCCTATTTTGCTGTTGTGCATCTCTGCCTCTGGTAAACTCAAACCATATTTAGTCCTTGTATTTGAAAAGACTGGAGTCCAAAAAGACTGCTGCCCACTCTCATGAATAGCTGGATAAAGCACAAGCATTAGAGAGCAGGTACACTTAAGAGGTTTATAATTGAAATCTGAGTCAGATTTATAATTGCTTTATATTAAGCTGCTGGTGCATAGAATTGCTATTTCTGCACAAGCACACTGCATATCTGTAATTTTTAAAAATATTTTATATCATAATAAAATATATTTAAAGTCTAATTATGTATATGTCATCTAGTTTGCAAGAGGTGCATCCTAGCTGGCATATTTACAATTACAGCATATTTTATAAAAGCCTCACTGAACACGGAGCCTTTTGTAAAATGTGTAAGGTCAAGAGAATAATATGCACATTTGGCAGCACATGCAGATGGAAAATCAGTTTTATAAAGCACATAAAAAGAGCGCCTTCACTCCAGGCTTTGTATGTGTAAATGCTAAGACATGCACGTGTAAGTGGGAGTTTTTGCTACCTTCATGTGTGAGTACCTTCTTTGCGTAAGAGGCGGAGTTTGCAAAACCTCATGTGCCAGAGGAGCCAAGTTTCAGAATTCAAAGTTTTATTTTTGTTTGAGGTGATGTTGAACATCAGAGAGGTAAACACAATTGATCTCCTAAAACCATGGTCCAAAAAGCAATTAGCTGAAAGTTATGAATGTCTCAGAACAAGTATACATGATGCTGGGGAAATCTTTGCAGTATATTTGTATTTTCATTGCCAAACAGGAGAAACATCCATAATTTTAAGATCAGCTGAAACCATACCCAGATCACCCCCCCCTCCCTTTTAAAATTATGCATGCCACAGTCATATAGATGTAAAGTGTCTCCGGACCCCACACCTAAAACAGAAGAAGAGATTGTGGCTGGGACCATGCCCTCGCTTAGGAGGTGACTTTGGGAGGATCAGAACATAAGAGCCAACATCTGTTCTGGCTTCCCCTTCTATCCTCCTGGGCTCATTGGTAACTTCTTCCCCTTCTCACTGTCCACTTCAGTCACCACCTGGGCTTCATAATAACCCTTAGCTATTTCCAACGCACTCTCCAGTGTAAGCTTGGGGTGCTGATGAACCCACTGTTTCATTTGGGCCATAAAGCCCTCCAAAAACTGTTACAACTGCACAATCTTGGCTATCTCGGGCCTGGTCTTTCCCTCCAATTGCAGCCACTTCCATGTGAGATCCTACAACTGATAGAGGAACCTCCAAGGAACCTCCAAGGGCACTCCTTTATCACGTTTCCCCCCTTCAGAATCACTGGTGGTAGGCCTCCGGGGTACAGCCAGCCTGTTCCAGTATGGTGGCCTTGACAGCTGCATAGGTAGCTTGCCCATCTGGCTTAGCATCCTGGAATGCAGCCTGATTACTGCCTGTCAGCAGATTTCCCAAATTAAAAGTACATATCACTTCCAGCCACCCAGTCACGTGCGTGGTTCATTCATCCTTTATCCTCCTTCTTTATTTCCCCCCCTCCCTCACGAATACCCAGTGGGAGGCTGCTCTCCAGACTCTTACTGATGTTGTACTTCATTTTCAAAACCTTATCTTACTAGGAGATTTTAATATACATGTAGACAATCCTATTAGAGCGAAAGACCAGGCTTTTGATCAATTTTTGAAAGATATTCCCCTCCGTCAGCATGTGACTGGCCCTACACATGTGGCTGGTCACACTCTAGATTTAATTCTATCATCAGTATCTTTGCTACCTACGATTTTGCCCCCTGTTGCCTTCCCTATTTCATGGTCAGATCATTTCTATATTCTCTCCTCGATTTCATTTCCCCAATGGAATGATATCTCTCATGCTCCCCTTTCTAAGTCAATCCCCCACCGTAAGATAACCCCAGAAACACTCCATGCATTCCCCCCAGCTTCCAACATTTTCCCCGCGGACTTTGCTGCTCGTTCAGTCCATGACCAGGCTATCCTTTGGGATTCGTGTCTATCACGGTCCCTTGATAGCTTAGCCCCCCTTCACTTAACTTACAGCCGTCCTCGAACACCTTCGTCTCCTTGGTATCATCCTACCCTTCGTGTCCTACGCTCTCAGCTTCGTCAGGCTCAACGTCATTGGGCCCGCCACCCCTCACCTGAGTTTCACCTCCGGTTCAAGCAGCTTTCTTCAGAATACCGGTTGGCTATTCAGTCTGCCCGTTCAGCCTTTTATTCAGCCCAAATAGAGGCCGCAACTAGCTCCTCTCGACAGCTCTTTAACATTCTGAGGACATTGTCGGCTACCAAGGCTGGTGATTCCAAGGTCTGCATAACTCCGGACCCTCAATCTCTGGCTGCTTTTTTCTCCAACAAAGTATTAACTCTCCGCTCATCTTTTACTACACCACCTCCCCCTCCTCCTCTTTCCCCTCTACCTGTTATAGTTCCCAATCTTTCCCTGCCTCCTTCACCTACTTCTGGTGATCCAGTATGCACTCATTCCTGGTCATCGTTTCAACCTGTCCTTGCAGCGGAGGTATTTACTGCCTTAACCGCTGCAAGGAAAACCACGTGTGCTCTTGATCCCATTCCCTCTCAATGGCTCTTAGAACCTTCCCTTGAGCTAGTTCCAGTTATCACCACCATTATCAATTCCAGTTTTTCCTCCGGTTATTTCCCATCATCCTGGAAATCAGCAATCCTCCGTCCATTATTAAAGCAACCGTCCTTAGACCCATCTATTCTGTCACACTGGCGTCCAGTATCTAATTTACCATTCATCGCAAAACTTCTAGAACGGTGTGCCTTCTCCCAGCTTAGTTCTCATGTGGAGGCTATCAATGCCCTTCACCCTCGTCAGGCAGGTTTCCGCCAGGGACACAGTACTGAGACTGTATTACTGGCCCTTCTCAATGAACTACACATATCCCATGATCGCGGTGACATCACTCTTCTTGTCTCTCTCGACTTATCCGCAGCTTTTGATTTGGTAGACCACTATACCCTCCTTTCTCGGCTCTCTGACATTGGACTTCATGGTGCTGTTTGGTGTTGGTTCCGTTCTTTTCTCTCCTCTCGTTCCTTTTCAGTTCATGTAAATGGTCAAGTTTCATCCACTCTCCCTCTCACCTGTGGTGTTCCACAGGGTTCAGTCCTTTCCCCTTTATTGTTCAACATCTTTCTTGCTCCTCTGCCTCTAATTATTCAGCAGTATTCAATCTCATCATATTTGTATGCAGACGATATAATCCTTCTTTATCACACTTCACCTCTCTCTCCTGATATCACACAGCTGAACCTCTGTCTTTCCCACATTGCTTCTTGGTTGTCAGCAAATTTCCTTCATCTCAACCTTGCAAAGTCTTCGGCAATGTGGATTTCCTTTGGTGGTGCCTGCCCCACGCTTGTTCCTTCTATCGGCTTATCTAACATTCCCCTTACGTCTTCTATCCGATATTTGGGGGTAACTTTGGACTCCTCCTTAACTTTCTCCGAACATATCTCAAAGATTTCTCGCGGCTGTTTTTCTATTTTACGACAAATCAGGGCCATCCGGCCTGTCCTCCCCCCAGTGCACTCATTAATCTTGTTATTACTCTTGTCATCAGCCGACTGGATTACTGTAATGTATACTTGGCCAATCTTCCTAAATACAGTCTTCAGCGTCTGCAACGCATCCAGAATGCGGCAGCACGTCTTGTTACTTATTCCAGTAAATTCGATCATATTACCCCAGTTTTACTCAGACTACACTGGCTTCCTCTTCAATACCGTTTTCATTACAAATTTCTGATTCTTTTGCACCGGACCATTTACACCTGTATTCCCCGCTATCTGGCTGACTGTATTTCTCGTTATGTCCCCCATCGACTGCTCCGTTCTACTCATACTAACCGTCTGTCTTTGCCATCACCATCACAAGCCCATCTGGAACAGACACGACACTCAGCCTGGTTTTTTCTTGGCCCATCACTATGGAATATGTTACCCACCTCACTGCGTTTAGAATCATCTTACCCTCAGTTTAAGCTATTACTCAAAACATATCTCTTTCAGAAAGCATTTGATCTGCCCTCCGAAGCCCCTCCCTAATTGGTCTGTCTGTGTGCTTAACCCAAGTATTGTTTGTGTTTGTTCATCTATATTTCTGTATCCTGGTTGGTTGTTATTGCTACTTTTATGATTTGTTATAGTATGATTTGAGGCAAATTGTTAATATAAGTTATGTGTAATCTATTATGATTTATTGTTATGTGTCTTGTGTGATGTATTTCTCTTTCTCTTGTACCCTCTTTCCTGTTTTAACTTTGGCGTTCCCTTTCCTGGATTGTGGTGCAAATCAAATTTTAAATTGTACACCGCTTAATGCTATTGCCATAGCGGTATATCAAATTTTAATAAAGATAAAGATAAAGAAAGATAAAGATAAAATTCACCTGGAAATGGTCCCGTTTGTCTTCTGCTGTCATTTTATGAAGCATTTGTGCAGGAGGGTGGCGTTGTGGCTTCTGTAGGGCCTAGGTCAACTCAACTAGGGAACTCTTACGTATCTCCCCCTGTGCTCAAATACGATCCTTTATCTGCTGCCACTGTTGATGCTGTCCTTCCAGCAGGGTATATTGAAACTGCTGCTGACATTGCTGCTGTTGTTGCAGGTACTGTTGATGTTGCTGCTGACCTTCTGCCAGAATATGGAGGAGTTGCCCCATCCTGGCTTGTCACTGTCAAATTGCAACACCATTAAAGCTTCCTCTTCTATAGCTGAGTGGACCCTGTAGTATTCCAGTCCAAACAATTTTTAGTGGCCTCTAGTGGCCAAAACAAAACCTGCCTGTCCGGCACTGACTAAACCTTCTGAAAGCTCCCTAACTAGGGCAAGGCTAGCCCTCTTAGTACACATAAACAAACAAACAACTTCTGACCTGTTGTAGAGCCCCAGCCCTGGAGGAACATGGATTTCCCCTTACTCATGTGGTATAGAAAATCCCCTAGTTGCTACCATATGTGCTAGTGTGGCATGCGGCGGGGAGGGATTTTCTGTTAAACACCACTTAGACAGAGAAAATAAAACATGTTTCTATTCAGATCCAGTTTGTTAGACCTTCACAAAACTGGTCTCCTGAGCCTTCCTCTAGCGCAGTTATGTATAGTTCCTTCCTTGCCCAGTTAAAGTTCCTACCTTTGTACAGCTCCTGGCTCCACAAGCCTCTATCCCTCCTGCAACCAGCTGGGTTTTTAACCTCTCCTTTTGAGCCACGCCCTCGTAGCCTTGAAATCAGGGCTACAGGCTCCCTTAAAGGGGCCTGTTAATAATTCTTCTGGAAAGGGATTGACAACACTCTATAGACCCCATCACACCGCTCAGCATAAAGAATTTTTTCTGGGACTTAATTCATCAGATTCCCTCCCCCCTCCATCCCCAGGTCTTATTGGGCCCCTGGTGTCTAGTGCCCATGTTCCTGTATACTTTCTGTGAACCGCTGTGTTATAATTTGAATGGCGGTATATCAAGCTAATAAACATAAACATAAGCAGGAACAATCTCGGTCACTTGCTCTGCCAGCCATGGGTTTCAAAAAGGCACCTATGACCCATAGTGGTATTTTCACAGTGCTATCACTAGGGCATAGGCTCACTATTAAGACAGGACCAGAGGCATTTCTGGAACAGGTTTATGATTTTGCCATTTAGTGCCGATTTTCTTTGCATAGCAGCTATATTTAACTTCAAAATGCCAGATACATAAACGATTGTCCTAAATCTAGATGACTAGATGTTGGTAGATTATTGTCCCAGATCTTGCCAGGTTGATTTGGCTAATGATGACCAGATAAAAGCCCTTCATTATTCTATCTACTGTACTTTAGGTTTTTGAAAATTGACCCTTACGACTTTTGCATAGAAATTGTATACACGTTTTTGCATTCATCATTCTGATACAAGACTTTGATTGGCTTCCTCCTCCTCCTTTTATAAAGCTACTATAAGATGGTATATCTTTTATTTAGTTGTTAGAATACCATATTTTAAAATTTCTCATCCATTTATCCTTGTACTGACAGTAGATGAGTGTCTTAAACTAGTAAAGCTGGTCTCAGCTGCTTCAGCAAGACAGTTATTAACTCATAATGGGAAAGTAGAAAATCTGAAGGAGTCAGATAACAGACTATCATTCACTGGGATAACACATGGCCCATAGCTAATAATGACGAATTTGCAGAAATAGCTTAGGTGGGAGAAAGGATTTAAGTCAAAATTGAGGCCCGCTGATATGTCTCCAAAGTGCCGTCTTGCCCCAGAATTATCCTGGTGCTCTCTAAATACACTGTGCATTCCTTGCATTACTCATACCTTATGAAGAAAGAAAAGAGATGAGATGTTAGATGATAGCATTAAGTATACAAACAAAATAAAGATGTACTTCAGTGGGTACACTGCAAGGGAATGCAGTGCTAGAGAAGAACAAAAGTATTTACCTTTCAGTATATTGTACTCCAACAGGCCTTTCTAAACTTACCATACCATAATAACGGAAAGCATGTCTACAAAGCTCATTATATTGCAATGCCTTGCATTATCAATATCAGACTCACACGATTCAGAACAGGCTCATCTTTGCAGAATAAGCTGAATGCACTCTGAGTTTGGGCAAATATGCCTTTATCTTGTGATCCTCATATTGAAGAACTCCTGAATGCTTGGAATTTTTAGCCATTTAATAACATTGTAGATCACTCTGTATATTGAAAACGAAAATACAAATTCACTTACATTGTAAACTGTGTTACCCAGTAGCATGGGGTTTAGTACATGGTTTAGAAAACATGCTTCCCAGGTTGCATGGGATGGAGTAGGGACTAGGAGAGCCATGGGTAGAAGAGAGGCACTGACAGCAAGTTGAGGCTAGCAAGGGCGTTAGTAGTTCATGCTAACCTCTCTTGCAGCCCTTAGCATGGGTGCACTTAGTGCCATTTCATACGGGCTTGCATTGTGCTACAGCTTGCATAATTGCAAGGAGATGGAGTAAGCTTCAAATGATTTAAGTGAACTTTTATTTTCATTTATACCATATAGTGTACTTTGAAAATCCCAAACATTTGGAGTCAATGATATAAATCTGTTTTATATTTAAGAGCCTTTTTGCTAAGTGTAAATATATCTGTGAAGTTGATATATAGAAAACACCTGTATGGAGATCACTAGGTCATTATGAAAAATATTTAAAAAGGAAAGGCAATTTTATGAGTGGGTGCCTTGGCTTTTGCAGGTGGTATGTGCATATGTTCCCTTATATAATCAGCATTTACATTCATCTGACACCTAAAACACAATGATTAAGTTATGCCTGCTAAGAACAGGTATACATATAGATGTCTGCTCTTTCAATTAAGTACACACATAGAGCCCACTATTCAAGGCCTTTACATGGTTAATAGACCTGTAAACCATGTAAATGTTTCTAAGTGGGATATCCCTGAGTACCACTACTATACACCCCGAAGCTAGCCGCTTATCATTGGAGCATTCCAGGGTCGATGCACGTTGCAAACTCGTCAGCTGCGATATTGAGCCACTGCCTGATTAGCAACCCGCAGGTAAAGATAGGTATTGGAAAATCCGGCTTATCTTTACCTCTGGGAGCTAACCGGACACTGGCTCAGTATCGCCACATCTTGATTTGCTTCCGGGCTGTGAGGCTGACCCCAATATTCAGCGCCAGTGGCCAGATATAGCCCTGGCATTGAATATCCGGGTTTTGTATTCAGCGGGAATGGCTAGGCTCTGTAATTGCTCTAGCCACCTCCACTAACTCATACCAGACTCATACTTTCCATCATAGAAAATATATATGTAGGGGGTATATTTAGTGGCAGCGGTAAAGTTATTTAAAAAAGCCAGCTCCAGCTGCTTTAATTAAACCTAGATATTCAACACCAGAATTTATCTGCTTTACCCACTGAACATCTGGGTTTGTCAAACAAAGCTATTGATATCCATTTAGTTATGATATTCAGTCAGCCATTAAGCAAATAGCAAAATCTGGTTAAAGATAGGATAGCTATTCAGATGAACTAACTTTAACCAGTTAAGCTATCCCGTTAATGACTGTGTATCACTGCTCTCTGGATAGTGATCTGCACACCCCTAACCTGCCCAGAGATCATCCCGGTTTTAACTAGGCATTTTTTATGTGGTCTGTGGGGACATTTGGTGGCTCTAACTGGTTAGCACTGAATATTTGGATCAGTGCATTGTAGTTGGTTAATGAGTCTGAATGTCCCCCCCCCCTCACCCCCATATATTCTAAACTCCACCCAGCTTTGCCTTCTGGAATACTCACTTTCCAGATGAATAAACATATCCTTGAGTTTGACGCCTGTACATCTTTTTATGTGCTTAAGAACAAAAAACATACCACACTGGGTCAAGCCAAAGGTCTATCAAGCCCAATATCATGTTTCCAACAATGGCCAATCCAAGCCAATTTCCGAAAAGGCAGACAGATTTTCTCTTATCAGTCTTAAATGCGCTACATTATAGTTTCTTTGCATATCTCCTAGTTTTTCTACTTTTGGATGGAGTAAACAACCATTCTGTGTTTATCTGTTTGACTCCACTCATTATTTTATAGATCTCAATCATATTTCCCCTCAGCCATCTTTTTTCCAAGCTGAAGAGTCCAAACTGTTTAAGCCTTTTTTCATAGGGGTATCCTTCCACCCCCTTCTTTATTTTGGTTGTTTTTCTCTGAACCTTTTCTAATTCTGCTGCATCATTTTTTAAATGTGGTGAGCAGAAATGCACGCTATATTCAAGATATAGCAATACCATGGATCAATGCCGAAATACAATAATATCCTTGGCTTTATTCTCCATTTCTTGGTTTATGATGCCTAGCATTTTAATTTCTTTCTTGGCTACTGCTGTACACTGAGCAGAGAGTTTCAACATATTATCCACAGCGATTCCTAGATCCATTTACTAGATAGTAATTCCTAATGTAGAACCTTGCATCATGTAACTATAATTTAGGTCGTTCTTCCCTAAGTCCACAACTTTGCACTTATCAACATTAAATTTCATCTGCCATTTGGACGCCCAGTCTCTCAAGGTCCTCTTCAAATTTTTCACAATCCTCTTGTGATTTAACAACTTTGAATAATTTTTTTGTCATCTATAAATTTTTTCACTTGACCTGTTGTTCCCATTTTCAGGCCATTTATGAATATTTTTTAAAGTGGTGGGACCAGCACAGATTGTTGAAGTACTCCACTATTCACCTTTGTCCATTGAGAAGATTGATCATTTAGCTCTCCTCTGTTTTCTATATTTTAACCATTTCCCAATCCATAATAGTACACTGCCTCCTAGCCCATGATATTTTAACTTCCTCAAGAGTTTTCTTTCAGAAAATCCAAATACACTATGAGCCCGATCCAAGAAAGGGCATGTCTGGCCATCCAGATGTCCCAGAATAGGACGGGCTCCATTGTACCCGATTCCACACTGCAGGAGCTAGACATTCCCACGGTTTCAGGATTGAGCATGGAGATGGCTCGGCGTGCCCCTGAATCCCCATGGGAGATGTCCAAAAGGCAACACAGCCAGGCCTCCCTGTGGTCCAGCTAATATGCTTGTGTCATGATGTCCCATTGTCATGGCACCAGGATGCCAAGCAGGAGCATCGGAGGCCCAAATCCCCTCCCCTTGCAACTGGTACAAAACACTGCGGCCAGAATCATCACCAGAACAGCAAAATACAAACACATAACACCCACACTCCATCAGCTGCATTGGCTCCCTATGACTGTACGCACCAAGTACAAAAACATAATAATGATCTTTAAAACACTAAACAACCTCACACCTACAACAGTGCAACCACTGATCAAGAAAACACTGACTACCAGAACAAGGAGAGGAACAGATAATAACATCCTAGAGACCCCGCTAAACTTCAGGAAGACAAACCAATCCACCTGCAACAGAGCCTTCTCCCTGTTTGTACCCAATCTGTGGAATGATCTCCCCGCATCAACATGTGAGATCAAAGACCTAACAGACTTTAGAAAGGCGATAAAAACCCATCTGTTCCTGGAATACTTTGGAACGACCCCGGAAGATGATGATTAACAGTAACAGCAACTGGACCATGAAACACAGAGTTCTTGTATATAGTTAGCAACTGACAATTGCTTGTTTTACCCCATGTAACCTCCAAGTTGAATAATCCTGTTCAATGTAAAGCTTGTTGCTATAACTGTTCATTGTAAACCGCTTTGAATGTATATGATAAGGCGATATATAAGACCTGTTAAATAAATAAATACAAATAAATAAACTCACCTCCAGACCACGTTTCCCTACCATCTGACCCTCGAAGGGGTTTGTCAGGGCCAGGATCAAGCAGCGGGGCCTCACCTTCCATGGCTCCATTGCATCCTAAGGGCCAGATTGAATGGGCACCCTGTGTTTATTGCACCTCCAAGGTGGAATACACTGGGCATCCTCCTGGAGAGCACCAGACATACAGGGCCATGACCTGAATTGGACCTGTATGTCTGGGAGCTATGGCCTGCTCCCACCCTGTTCTATCTCTGCCCCCTCCCACCCCCATACAGCCCTCTCCACACTGTGGGTCTGTGCATGCGGGGAGTGTGTGTGGCAGCATACGGTCAGGACGAATAGCGGGCCTGCACGTCCTCCCAGGACGTACAGCCCTACTATTCACCTCTCAGAATCTGGCCCTATATCAATTGGCTCACCTTTATCTATCTGTTTATTTATACCTTCAAAAAATATAGCAGATTAGTGAGACAAGACTTTCCTTGGCTAAATCCATCTTGACTTTGTCTCATTAAACCATGACTATGAGCATGTCGAGTAATTTTGTTCTTTATAATAGTTTCTACCATTTTACTTGGCACTGATGTCAAGCTCCCTGGTCTGCATATGTGCGGCACAGTTTTGTAAGAGGCAATTTCTGTGTGTACAACCTGATTATGTACATAGAAATCACATAAAATTATCCCCATTGTGCTTAATAGTGCCCAAGCTGAGAAACAGCTATTGACAGCAGTCCTGGTTCCACCCCATGAAGTCAAAATCAGACTGTATGAAGGAGCCAAAGGCATCATCTAGGGTCATCCTCTGCCACCAGGATGCATTGTAGAGGGGAGTGAAAATTGTAGGAAAGATCTATGAAGATAGCCCTTCCTATGTAAGCTTCTTGAGAAGACAGGAGAGTAAGTCTATAACAGGGCACCTATATTTAGAGATCAAGAAAGCACAATTTTAAAAAAGCTGTAGTCTTGTCTTTATGAAATATTAGCTCAAATTCAACAGCAATTACAGTTCCATTGAGTTCATGGACATTTACGTCTGAGTGGAAGGAGGCATAAATGGCCACACATAAACATTCACATTGACTGTTGCATTTCATAATTAATGGAGCATGTTTACTAAACTGTGCTACCAGGGTATCATAGGGTAAATGTACGGTTTCAGTGCTGGGCTAAAAGGTTGCTCAGGGCCCAATGCTAAAAACCCTATGTTACCATGGTATCACCTGTTGGGGTGGGGACTGGGTAGGATAGGGGAGCTCCTGGCACAACGCGACTTGCACAGGTGTTAGTTGCGTCCATGTGTCAGCATGCTTGGTGCATGCGAACTACAGGGGGATGGTAATACACACCTCCTGCAATTACAGCAGATCCCCCACACTGGTATCATGGCCCACAGGCATGGGGATTAGTAAACATGCTCCTATCTCCGTAGTTTGTGTTTCTACTAAGCTCTTCTCAGACTATGCCTCCTTTAATGCCTAAAATAAAAGAATATGAGTTCAAGCGCTGCATGCACTTTTATGCCCAAGGTAGTTCTAAAAGCCATTGTACTTGCATACATTGCCACACATGCACTAACAGGACCTTATAAAATTGACCCCCTTTAGGTGCAAACCATTTTCTAAAGTAATCTGTTCAACAAATGGGCTATGTGGATTTTATAATAGCGCTGAAAATTCAGTACCATTATTCTGCTTTCAAATCTTAACTATACTTCAAACAAATCTATGCACACTGAGAATGTATTCTATCATATTGATAATACAATATTTTAGGGATAGGCAAGTTCATAATTTGTGATGCATTACTTGGCCTTAATATACAGCTTAATTACATATAGAAAGGACTTAAACATATTGTGGAAATTTAGGATGTCGTTAAATATTTGGGGGTGAAAAGAAGTTGCTTCCCTCTACAATTTAAGGGGAATTTAAAGCATGGTCACAGAGTTTAGCGCACATATAGTGTGTGCCCCTGCCCCGAGATAGCTGGGAGCACATGGCAACAATTCTACTGTGATGTGCTCCCTACCTCAGAAACACAGTTGTTTGTGGGATGGGTAGTCTATGTCCTTGTCCTAGGGGCTGTGTCCAGATAGCCAGTTCCCCTATAGGTGGGAGGGATGAATGGCTAAGAATCCTTGTCAGATGTACCCCGTATAAGTATGATCTCTGTGTTGGAGCAGCTGATCTCTGCATCAGACATCACCCATATGAGGTTGGGGTGGTCCACCCTCCGCCCTAGCCAGGACACAGGGCTAGGTGTATAAAGGGATCAACAGGGAAGGGATTCACATAGAAAGATGCATGTGCATACACACACACACACACATCAGAAACCCAAGCACCTGCCCATGGAGGTCTAGCACCCTGGGTGCCTCAGGATTAGAGATTCACATGTGCCCATGCTATCTGCAGCATTAACAGCCATTGAATGATCTATACCTTCACACTAATTGCTCTCTACACCCACTCTTTGTTCCTAACCTGCCCATTCCCCACCCTATTGTACAATCTGCAGTTACCGCAGAAATTAGCACACATTAGCTGTCATGCCTGCCTGATAACCATTACCGTGGTCCACACCAACAGTTACTGCATGCTAAAATGCATGCTAACTATTTAACACAGTTCAGTAAAAGATCCCCTTAGTAAATACGACACGGACGAGGACCCAGGTATTGGTCTTGTAAGAATTATGGGTGTGCATTCTTAGCATGCAATGGCTACAAAATGTACATGCATGCAAATCATTGTGCATGCATAAACTGTATCTACTAAGTAATGCATGTGCAATTACTTTGCATATGTGAGAAAAATCCTAGCATGCATGCAAGGCAATTTTAAAATGAATGTGTGAAAAAAATCTTTAAAAACACACAAATCAGGAATAATTCAGCAAACAAACCAAAAGGGGTTTTTTTGTTGTGTTTTTTTGAAGGGAGAGGGTCATACACATTCTAGTAAAAATCATAAAGAAAGATGGTAAATCTTGAAGTAGACTGTTAGCATAGATGGCTGCTGCTTTATAAGATTCTGGACACTTGAAGGAGTGGTAGAAAAAGGACTGAGAGGTCAGGTAGAAGAAATGGACAGGGTTTATATTAGATTACATATATACTGTAGAGCTTATATGCAGAATATATGAAGAATCTCAACAGGGTAGAATGAATGGGTCCCATCGTTCGTTATGCTACTGTGTCACGATTTTTATAACATTAATTGCAAAAGTATTTTTTACAGGTCTTTCTCCTCTTGGATATCTTTAGAAATATCTATCCTATATATCCTAGAGCCTTTTTAGAAAAAAAATACAATCAGAGCTGATTTGGGACAAACTTCAACTTTGTAACATCTTTTCAATTCAAAAAAAGAGGTGGGGGGAGCAGGGAGCTCAAAGCTGATGATGAAATTATAAAATCTGAATTGCACAGTTAGCTGGGGAATTGAATTGCTTTGGTTTTGATAGTTTAGGAACAAAATGTCAAACATTAGCTTCTTGCGTATACTATGATGCCAAAGTAGTTATGCTGAATAAAATCACATTTTCCTGATTTGATAATGTTGAAATAGGTTTATTCTTATTAAAATCAAAGTATATGGCTGGGATCTATTACCAGTTAAACAACTTTCAGTAGAGTATGCAATTTACTTCAGAATGACTTTTTTTCCATCCAGCTATCTTTATGCTTTTACTTTCTGTGGTCTTAAAAGGTCTGTAATTTCAGTACAGAATGACCTCTAAAATCACCGCCATAGTTTAATAAGGCATTCCAGAAGTGACAGAATCACAGTTATTTAAAGAAAAGTTATATAATTTTTTTTTAAAAAAGCAAACAAACCAATTTGGAGCATGAAAGTTTAAACCAAATTTGCCTCCAGGCCTATAATTCCACCTCAGAATTTAAATTCCAATGCAAATGTTCATTATAATCAATTTGTACTGTATATACAAAATGAAATGCTGTGCATGGGGGGTGGGTGTCAAAGGGAAGTGCATTGAGAGAATATAGTTTCCTCCCCGAGTCTTTCTCGGTACCTTCATGTGTGACTCCTATTGTACAAACCCTTTACTAAATCCCAGCACAGATGACACTACAATTGAAGTATGGTAGGAAAGAAAAATAAAAATACATACTGGCTACACGTTGCTCAGGATAAAAAGGTGCCTATCTGTAGCTTCCGCACTAGGGCCAACGATGGTGGTAGCGATAGTGCAGACACTGCAGATGCAGGTAACATCCCTGCCATGGATAAAGGACCCACTGTGGCAGGAGATAAACAATAGAAATTAATGAAAAAGTTAAGAGGATTAACTACAGTTAAGTGGATTTCTGCAGATAAAGAAGGGATAATATACTGCTACTTTTGTGCTCACTTGGCTTGCAGCTTGTCCTGCTGTGAGGGTTTGTGTGCATTAATGATACTGGGAGCTAAGCTAGTGGTAGCTTAACTACTGCCAGGGTCTCCTAAGATGGGCAGGTCTCAGCTGAAGTGCCAGACCAAGACAAACCACTCATCTGGGCAGAGCAAAATGGGAAGGTGTTGGTGGCGGAGGATCACATTTTTTGTGACAACAGTAACAACACTAGAATCATCTGTGTGGAAGAAAGGCCTGGCAATCTACTTCCATATCTTGCCACAAAAACCCAGAGGATAGTCAGAACAAAACAAATTGCACTATCGTGCTGAAAGATGAGACCCCCAGTTCGGAAGGCACTCAACTGACTACTGGGGAGGAACTGAAGACTTTTTAGAGTAAAGCCAGCATTTATGATGTGGTTGGATCAAAGCCCTCGGGACGTCAGACTGCTGATATAGCTGTGCATGAAATGAGAGTCAGAAGCTGCAAAGATGTTTTACATACTGGGACATGGAACGTAAGAAGCATGGACCAAGGGAAGTTGGAGGTGGTCAAGAATGAAATGGAACGAGTACAACTCAATCTGTTGACTGTCAGCAAACTGAAATGGACTGGCATAGGGTACTTTGCATCTGATCATCTATTATGCTGGAAATTACAGACAAAGAAGAAACAGTGTTGCATTCATAATTAAGAAGAAACTTGCAAGAACTGTAATGAAATATAATGCAACCAGTGAACACTTAGGGCCCAATTTTAAGTTGGGCAGGCTATGCGCTGTGGCAGCACACAGCTGCCTGCCAACCCCCCTAACCCAGATTTTCACTTCTGCACTGGCAGAAGTGATAATCCAGTTTAGCTCGGATGCCCTCACTAATCACAGAGGCTACATGGATAGCAGTGATTTTTGTTGCTACTGCATAGCCTCTGCATCTTAAAGATAGGTGAAAATCGTTGCTACCTCTGTAGCCCCTTCCTCTGCTCCCACTCCTCCCCGGAATGCACCTAACATGCCCTGATACTATGTAGATGCCTTCCAAAAATCCTGGTTATAGCCTTTACATGGGTAACTAAATAAGTTGGCAACAAAGAAGAAGGCAAAGTGGTTGGAAAATATGGACTTTGCAACAGAAATGAAGCTAGAGAAAGACATAGAATTCTGCAAGACCAACGATCTATTCATCTCAAAAACCTTCTTCCAGCAACACAATCAATGACTGTACATATGGACTTCACCCAAAATTAAAATGGACTACATCTTTGGAAGTCAATGATGGAAAAGCTCTATAACATCAAGAAAGACAAAACCTGGAGCTGACTGTGGGACACATCACAAACTACTAATATGCAAACTCAAGCTAAAGTTGAAAAAAGAGCAAGCCACTCCTGAATGTAGAAACATATGACCTTGAGAATATGATACCAGAATTTAAAGACTGCCTGCAAAGTTGATTTGCTGCTTTAGACAAATGACAGAGCTTCACAAGAGCTATGGGATGACATCAAGAAGGATGTCATGGATACAAATGTGAAGTAAAACATCATGTGGTCAGGCAACCCTTGCAAAGGTCATGTGTCCTCTGTAAATACATACTGCAGCAGTGAGTGTGACACCTGTGTGCATGTCTCAGTGTGTATGTGTCACATAGACATGGACTAGAGCCCACAACAGGGTGTGGGGAGCACCATTTGTGCATCTGGATGTATCCCCTGGTGACACTGTGATGTAACCATGTGCTGCACAGTTCAGCAGACATGGAGACATCCACGTTGTCATGGATAGTCAGTCTGTAGCAGGGATGCACCATGTGACAGGATGGTGAAGAGGTAATAGAGTTGTACCTGTGAAGCTGGTTAGATGGGATGGACTCGTGAATCCACGTGTATGACAGGGTGTTAGGTGGTGAGGCTCTGAGAGATTGTGTTTGCTGGTGTGGGGAAGCAGTGGCTGTCTACAGGCACTGGAGGGATATAAACAACAGGCTGCAGCAAGGTAGATCTGTCCGTCGGGTCTGTAGTCAAAGCATGTGGGGTTAGTATGACACGGAGACCTTGGTGTGTGTCTGATAGATGGGTCACCCATGTAGATAGCTCGATGTGGATGATATGCGGTGACAGAGAGGTGATGCCACTCACTATGTCAGTGATCAAGCAGACATATGCAGCAGCTGGGAGGGGGAGGTAGGGTGTAACCCATATGTATAGCTGTGCACACATGGCATGGTGCATTGAACACAGGGCATGTGTAGAGCTATCTGTCATGTCTGATGATGGTGCAGACACCCCACCACTCTGCAGCATGGTAGGGCACATGTGCTCATGGTGAACCCAATGGGGACAGGCCACCCATGGAACCCCTGACACAAACAGTGGACATGTGCACATAGGTAACCAAAACAAAGGCTGTATTTGCTGTGGTGTTCTGTCATATATAGGATAACAACACTACTGCCTGTATGGCCACCCCCAACCTCTCCCCCACCCATGACCCCCCATACCACTTGGCGCCGGGGACGCCGGTACCCCTGGCGCCACAGCTGGTTGCTGGACTCGAGATGCCATGGCCTTGAGGGTGTTAGCCACCCAGCCTATCCCCGTTGTGATCTGTATGTCAGTCCCTCACAGCTGCTGTGTCTCCTGGTTGTGCTTCCACATTTCTCTGTGGAGCCCCAGCACCACCCGAGTGAGGGCCCGGACTGCCTGGCATTGGGCAAGCTGTACCTCCTGCTGTCCACGCAGTTCTGACCATAGTGCCAGCAATGTCCGGTGAGTGCCTGTGGGTGGGAGGGTTTGTGACCTGTGAGACATATGCTGCACACACCCATACGTGCTTGACCTGGCCATTCCCCAACATGTCACACCACCCTCCACAGACATGACCAGGGGAGCATATGTATGTGTGGAGGCCCACTGTCATTGTGCATGTGTATGCCCCCACCACTGTGTCTGAGGGTTGGTGTGTCACACCAGAACATGCAAACATCCTGCCAGTTACCTATCTGCAGCATCCCTGCATGCCAATGCTGTGTGTGCCCTCAGCTCCTGGAGGACGACATGCATTGTGCTTTGTGGTGTGGCCGCAGGCCCTGGTGGTGTCATTGTGGGACTGACCCCCACATGCTCCGCCCCCTCCCCAGCCCCTGTGGTGCTGGTATGAACACACCGCTGTGGTGTGTGTTCATCCTCCGGTGCTGCCACAACCTCAGGCATCATATCGGCCCCTGGGGTGTCTGGGGTGGTGCTGGTGGCAGCCTCTGGATACAGCTCCTCAGGGACCCACACTGGCTCAGGTTCTTCACTATATTCCTCCTCGCCTGCCTCGATGGCCTGGATGTCACCTGGGGGGAGGGTGGAAAAAGGTGCCCAATAGATATGGGGTTGACACTGACACAGATGTAGAGACCATTGGGACATCACTATTATGGGCAAAATGTTTACCGCCTATAGGCGATGTCACGGATCCTACAATGTGGTCAGCACATGTGTGTTAAATATAGTGTACCTGGGTGGGGGGGCAGCACGTTGTGGTGTGTGTGATGCAGCACCACATTGTCATGTTGGATTTGGGGGTCAGGGTGGTGAGTGCTGCGCTTACATTGCACATCACCAGGTGTGCACTGTGTGTGAGACATGGGCTATGAGCACAGAGCTACATGTAGCAGGTGTGTGCATGTGACCCTGCAAGGTGGGTGGGGCCTGTGACATTGTGTGTGAATGACATGTATGTACTGGGGGGTGCAGGTATGGGTAGTAGATGTTGCTGGTGGCATGGTGGACAGCCAGATGTGTGTGGGGACAGATTCAGTGTTGGCCCATGTGTGTCATGGCTCGGGAGCAATGCAGGACTGTGCACCCTGTGGTCCACATATGCAGGGGATGGGGGGCCCTGCCATGCATGAGGTTACACTGGGGGGGGTGGGTGGATTGGAACAGTGTCCCCGGCACTGTGGTGTCTGTGAGGGGGTTGACCCCTGGTGGTGTCGGTGTAGGTATAGGTGCATCTGTTACAGGGGTCAGTGGGTATGGAGATAGGGACATGAGAGGAGGGTGTATTCACTGTGTCAGTGGGGGTGTATCAGCATATATGCCCATGTGTTGGGTGTCCTGGGGTGGTCATTGGGATGCCTGGCTGACTGGGGGCACGCCTATGCTGATGGTGGTGGTACATGGTGGGGGGACTGGGGTGTGTGGTTCATCTGTGCATGTGCACATGACATTGAACAAGACATGTTGACATGACATATCCCTCTGCAATTGATACATATACAATACATAGTAACATAGTAACATAGTAAGTGACGGCAGATAAAGACCAGCATGGTCCATCTAGTCTGCCCAGCTAGATGGCAAGAGTTGATGCACCTGTCGCTCTGTGCAGGCCACCTCTCCCCATGTATTTGTTTAGGGGTGAACCCACCACTCCATGTAGGACACCCCTATTTGTTGAGACGTTAGATGGTTCAGAAGTTAGATGGTACCGTTTATTTTGTTTTTATCCTGTTGCTGTAAAGGGATCCACTGTATTTGTCCCATGCCGTTTTGAATTCTGTCACCGTTTTGCCCCCACCACTTCCATCGGGAGGGCATTCCAAGCATCCACCACCATTTCAGTGAAGAAATATTTCCTGACATTGCCTTTCAATTTACCACCTTGCAGCTTCATGTTATGCCCTCTAGTTTTACAGCTTCCCCGTCTTTGGAAGAGGTTTGTTTGTTCATCATTTCTCTTTAAGTATTTAAAGGTCTGAATCATATCTCCCCTGTCCCTCCTCTCCTCCAAAGTGTACATATTTAGGTCTTCAAGTCTCTTCTCATAAGGCTTCTGGCGCAGGCTCCAAATCATTTTGGTCACCTTTCTATGAACAGTTTCCAGTCTTTTTACATCTTTTGCAAGATATGGCCTCCAAAACTGAACACAGTATTCCAAGTGAGGCCTCACCAGTGAATTGTACAGTGGCATAAGTACCTCTTCCTTTCTGCTGGTAATCCCTCTGTGTATGTAGCCCAACATTCTCCTGGCTTTTGCCACTGCCTTGTCGCATTGTTTTGCCACCTTGAGATCATCAGAGATAATCACACCAAGGTTTTTCTCCTGAACCGTGCATACCAACCTCTCACCCCCTATCGTGTACATTTCCCTTGGATTTCTGCTACCCAAGTGCATGACACTGCACTTTTTCGCATTAAATGGTAGTTGCCAAGCATTAGACAATTCTTCCAGCTTTTGTAGATCTTTCCTCATGTTAACCACTCTCTTGGGGGAGTCCACTCTGTTGCAAATTTTTGTGTCATCTGCAAAAAGACAGACCTTTCCATTCAGTCCTTCAGCAATATCACTCACAAATATATTGAACAGTGCCGGGCCCAGGACCGAACCCTGGGGCACCCCGCTAATCACCTTCCTCTCATCCGAGTGAGCTCCATGTACCATCACCTTCTGTTGTCTGTCAGTCAACCAATTTCTAATCCAGTTTACCATCTTGGGACCCATCCCCAAGCTACTGAGTTTATTGACAAGCCTCCTATGAGAAATCCAGGTAGATGACATCCATTGTATGCCCCTGATCTAGTTCTTTGGTCACCCAATAAAAGAACTCAATCAGATTTGTTTGACAATACCGTCCTTCGGTAAAACCATGTTGCCTCGGATCTTGCAACCTGTTGGTTTTGAGAAAGTTCACTATTCGCTCTTTCAGGAGCATCTCCATTACTTTTACCGCCACCGAGGTAAGGCTCACGGGCCTGTAGTTTGACACTTCTTCCCTGTCACCACTTTTGTGTAGAGGTACAACATCAGCCATTCTCCAGTCCTGAAGAACCTCTCCTGTTTCCAAGGATCTGTTGAAAACATTTAATGGCCCTGCAAGAACCTCTCTTAGTTCTTTCAGTATCCTGGGATCTATCCCATCCGGTCCCATGACTTTGTACACTTTCAGTTTAGCAAGTTGTTCTAACACGTCATCTTCTGTGAATGGTGTGGTATCTACTTCATTCCCATTTTTATATTTGGGAGTCACAGCTGGTCCATCTCCAGGATCTTCTTTAGTTAAAACAGAGCAGAAGTATTTTTTTAGCAATTTCGCTTTTTCAGTGTCACTTTCCACAAGTCCTTTCCCAGTACTTATGAGTCCTGCAATTCCAGCTCTGATCTTCTTCCTTTATCAAATATACCTGAAGAAAGTTTTGTTACCACCCTTAACATCTTTAGCCATCTTTTCCTCTGCCTTTGATTTTCCTATCCTTATTTCTCTTTTAGACTCTTTGAGCTTGAGCCTGTATTCATTTCTGTGTTCCTCTGTTTGCGAGCTTTTGAATCTTGCGAAAGCTGTGTTTTTTGCCTTTATTTGAGCAGCCATCTCTTTGGAAAACCAAATAGGTTTCCTTCTCCTCTTGTTTTTATTTACTTTTCTTACATATTTATCTGTTGCCCCTTTTATTGCCGCCTTTAGTTTAGCCCATTGCAATTCCACTTCCCTTATCTCTTTCCACCCCGTCATCTCCTCCTTTAAGTACTCGGCCATTGTATTGAAGTCAGTGTTTTTGAAGTTTAGGACTTTGAGCTTGCTATGATTGGCCTGTACCATGGCTTTTATCTCAAACCACACCGTGTGATGGTCGCTATTGCTCACGGGGGCACTCACGCAGACATTTGACATGCTATCACTGTTGGTGAGCACTACATCCAGCGTTGAGCTTTCCATTTGTCTAAGTAATGCATCTTGGAGAGCATCCACAATTTTTTTGTTTCTTTCGAGATGTGCAGAAGGAGTAATCCAATCCACATCAGGTAGATTAAAGTCACCGAATATGATCGCTTCCCCCTTTGTGGCTATCTTGGCAATATCTATAATCAATTCGTTATCTCTCTCTTCAATTTGAGTCGGAGGTCTGTAGACTACAGCAATATGGATGACAATGCCATCTCCTCTTTCCAACGCAATCCAGAGCACTTCTTCCTTTCCCCATGTCCCCTGCATTTCAGTAGCTTTAATATTGCTTTTGACATACAAGGCTACTCCTCCTCCTTTTCCATTTTCTCTGCAGGATGTCACACCCCTTTCACTGGACAGGGATGCCTCCCACAAGCTAGGGCTGAGACAATGCTAACTCTATAGTCCGCAGTTACTATCATCACATAGCAGGTGGTTCCATGAGTATGAGGGTCACGTGTCACCAAGACATGCACTGGGACCCACTAAAACATCTCTACCCGATGTGTCATGGACATAGATACTGGGAACACTGCCACGGTGTGATGGTGGTTTGTGGCCTAGGTGATCCACAGACAGGTAATAGATCTGAGACTATGTGCATTTCTGTGTAGGCACAGGGCCATCATGGATCCATGATCAGCGGCCACCAGGGTGTGCAGAGTTGACAGGGCAACAGGAGATGTGAGTGGGAGCGGAAGATGCAAGTCAGGGGCTACAAAGGGACTATTGGGAATGGGCACACTGTCACATGACAGATCCGTTACTGTTGGTGTACTGTACACCACATTCACATGAGCTGTTGCTTCGCAACTTCCCACGGTATGTCAGCTGTGGTGTGTGTGGTATGTGTGTGATATCTGCATGACATACAGCCCAGCTCATCACTGGGTATGCCTGGGTCTATTCCTTGTCACTGTGCTGTGAACTGTCTATGGCCAGGACATGTCTTCATACCGCTATGCCTGTGATCGGCGGCTGCTGTGTGGATATGCCAGGGCACTTGGTGTGTCTGTTGCCTGGTCTGCAAGTGGTGTGTGTTTGCGTCTGTGAAAGAGGTTTGGATGCTGCAGTCATGCATTTGTCTGATATGTGTGACATATGTGGCTTGTAGGGGTAGATGCAGCTTGGAATGATATGTTGGGGGGAGGTTAGCCGTCCCTGTCTGCAGATCATTGTGTTCTCCTGTGCACGGTTGGGGGGTGGTGTCAATCTACCTGCCTGACCAAGTGCCCCCCCCCCCTCGTTCATTACACCTGTTCAGTGCTGCATCATATCCACCACTGTGCATGTCCACAACACACACCCATGGTACCTGTCCTAGCCTCCCTGGGGACACATAGCTAAACATTGCTGCCCCTGTGGCCTCCCCTGTGTCTGTTGGGGCACACCTGTTCTCAGGACATGGGCCCACACCACCCCGTGGCTGACACAGCATGTGCTTGGTAGATAGCTGTACATGTGCTGCATGTCTCGGACATACCTGCTTGTGGGTGGGCCATGTCCAGTGCCGGGGACAGTCCATGGAGGTATATCAGCCCTAGATGCTCAGCAAGCTGCAGCTCCAGGGGTATGAGGCTTGGGGTGAAAGGACCACCCCCTCCAGTGGCGCTAGCGTGTCGGCGTTCAGCAGCAGAGTATTTTGTAATTAAATTAATGTTATTACCTTCAAAATTATCTATCCTACGAGAAGGTTTTATTTGCAATAGGGCAGCCCGATGGTTAAGCACTGTTTAACCATCGGGCTGCCCTATTGCAAATAAAACCTTCTCGTAGGTTAGATAATTTTGAAGGTGATAACATTAATTTAATTACAAAATACTCTCCTTTGAGTAACAGTATCCAAAAAGTTCTTAAAAAGCATAGTAATATCTTAGCAGCAGTACCAGGTTTAGCTGATAAAACGGTACGATGTGTATCGCAACGGGATCATAATTTAAAAGAGTGTTTAAGCCCTGCGGTGTTGCCACCTATAACAGATGAGTCTCAGACTGTCTTGGAGGCAGGGCATGAGAGCTGCGGCACTTGTGATATTTGTGGTATTACGATCACTACTACCAAGTTTAAACATCAGGGCGTAACAGTGAAATTGAAGCAAAAGACCACATGTGGCTCTAATAATGTTGTTTATGCAATATTGTGTCCGTGTGGTCTATGCTATATAGGGAAAACAATGCGTCCGTTCCGTACTCGTATGAGGGAACATAGGAGTCACCTAAATCGTAAGATTTTGGAGGCCCCCATTGTTCATTGTTTATTGCAGAGTCATTCATTTGAACAATTACGCTGTTTATGTATTGATAAGGTAGACGAAGGGAGAGCAGGGAGGACTCTAGAACAGGTGGTGATCAAGAATGAGCAGAGATGGATTTATAAATTGAACACTCTTACCCCGATGGGTTTGAATAACAGTATAGAGTGGTCGGCATGTTTCTAATTTGTTAGCATTATTTTGAGTGTTTGGTTTTGGAGGTTAGTTTAATGTGGATAGTCAGTTAGGGGAAGATAGGAAGTTGTTCCCTTGCATCATTTTTCCAGTAGGAGTGACGTATGAGTCATTTGATAGGTTGGTGTTGGTTTTAAAAAAACAGTGGGGTATAAAAATGGAGGCTTGACTTGTATTCCGCAAGCGTGGCGTCTTTGGCTAGCAAGGCAGTTTAAGCTTCATTGAATGAAGTGCAAGATGGAGCTGAGGCTTGATTGAACGTGGGCAGCATTTGTGGTAAGGACTTTATGGTGGTTCTTAGGTTTTAGGATTTTTAATTTTTTGTGGAGCGGTAGTGGTATTTGGGATTAGAGTGGTGGTGATTGTTGTGTTTTTGTTTCGTTGTAGTTTTCATAATCTTGAATGATCCCCTGAGGAAACCATCAATGTGAAACGTCTAAACGATACCAGGGATGAACGTCGGGATCAATGTGAAGTATGGGCATATCTAGTCATTAAAGTTAAAGTTAAGTCTACAACTATTATTGAAGTTTTATTGGAAACTGAAGAGTTTTGGCATGACTAGATATCTGTTTTGTTCATTTTTGAGGTTGTTGATGTCACAAAGCACCTTGCTGCAGGTAGACGTGAGTCTCAGTAGCGGTGCACTTTAAAACTGAGACCTCTGGTGTTACCTCTGATCCGCATAGTGTTAATGGTGAACGACATAAACTTATAAGTACAGATCCTATTGGCACATTGAAAAAGCCACCTAGCAGTTTCCCAAAGCTCTTTGAGCAATTCTTAGACTGCTTTTGTACTAGGTATCATAGTATATAAAGACATCAGTGATTTTTAAGAGTAGTGAATTTCTCATTCACTAATCAACCAATCAGACAACATCTAGGGAGTTGAGTCCACATAAATAATTAGTGGACAACTATCTCCTTCAGAACTGAGGGTTATGGTAGTTTCCCACAGAGTATGTATTGTGGGAAAAGCTCAATGAATCTGTTCCTTGATGGGGTTTTTTAGTATAAAAACTGCTCTGATGTGTATAGCAGTACTGGCTTATGGAAGAATAATAAATCAGATTTCTTAACTTAATTACATATATGCTACCACTAGCTTCCCATCAGTTGCATAAAGAAACATCTATGATCTTCCATAAACATCAGTAGCTTGCTACCATGTTAGGCACATTTCCCTTAAGTGATACTGCCAGTTGGGGAGGGTCCACCCATCTGTCTGTAGATATATGTTTATTTGCACAGTTCTGGTGTGTGTACCTTCAGACTTGTGTCCCTTTGAGGAAGAGTCCCTGGGAGTGGGAGAGGAGTGATCATCCCATAATGGGCTCTTCAATGGTAGTTTCCCCTAGTACAGAAACATTCCATACATTCTCTACTCTCTTTTCAGATATTGAAAGTGAAAGAAGAAGCCAACAGGTCAATTTTACATGATGTGATGCGGAAACTTAGAAATAGCATTCTACTGATAGGTCTGCACTATGGCTTACCACTTGATGTACCCGGAGGACCATAGAACATTAGGTCTGAGGAACCAGTAGAGAACCAAAATGTGAAAGAGTCACCAGTACTCTCTGACCACAGTTTGCCAGGAATGTTGTCTCCGCTCTCTCTGAATATCTTAGACTGTAATAGTTATTTCTTCTTGATTTTTGAAATTTTGGAATGGGGAATTGAAAAGTAGCACTGGAAATGGCAGCATTCCATAGAAACTGCAGTGCAGCTGTCAAAAACATAGCTAGTAGATGCACTGAAGGCAGAGGTTGTGGGCAACTGCTCAGTATAGCTCTACATTTCTTCCTTCTCCTAGGAAGGAAAAGAAAACAAAGGCAGGTTTCTCTTCAGAAACCTCTAGTGCTAGCCATGAATGATGGGGAGCCATGATATCCCCTGCCACAGAGAATATATGTTCACTAGGCATACTGGGTGGAGAGCAGGACAGGAAATAATGTTCAACCTTGGCCCGGTCTGGCCAGATTCAGAACTTGCCCATTATTCCAAGGCATCTCTGTGTATGTCCATAATGGATTCTCTGTAGTTTCATATCACTGAAATCCATGCAGGAGTCCAACTTGTGGCA
Organism: Ichthyophis bannanicus; assembly: GCA_033557465.1. Taxonomy (NCBI): domain Eukaryota; kingdom Metazoa; phylum Chordata; class Amphibia; order Gymnophiona; family Ichthyophiidae; genus Ichthyophis; species Ichthyophis bannanicus. The sequence continues at coordinate 114,527,892 of CM066034.1, forward strand.
GGCTTATCTCTACAGCTTAGCAATGTAGCTAGGGCTCCAATCACCAAAGATTGTCTCTGGCTGGGGTTCAAGGGCCACAGGCATGTGGAGCCGAGGGGGGGGGGAGTGGTAGTTGGCAGGTTAGTATTCATATTAGCAATACTGCTTGACAGCATGCCTGGTATTTCCCCTGATGCTTCCCGACCACCAGTACCATCCTCCCTCTGGCAATCTCTTTTCTCCACTTCAGTCACCAGCTTCTCCTTCCAGTAAGTCAATGAGTGTAACACAGAGCATCCTTTTATCTGTGGGTCACAGGGACCAGCTAGCATATAAGCATCCTCCTTCTTAAGGGGCTCCAACCTTTTTCCAACTAGACTATGCAAGAAATCCACCATCAACAAAATCTCTGCCATGAATCCCTGCTGCTGCCAAAAACTCTCTAATTTGGCCTGTAGAATATTCACTACTGGGATAAGTAGGTCCAGGCTAGCCCTTGTGGAACTCATTTCCTCTTTGGCATCCTTAAAGGGATTATAATTTTCATCATCTTTCTGATATTTGCCCAGTCCTGCTGACCGAGGCACCTGCCAAAGTTAATCTTGGTTTCTTTTTTTTTTTTTTTTAAGTTTTTATTTAACATTTCAGTAACACATCAGAACATATCAACACAGTCAAAAAGGAGACTATACAGAAACCATGGCTAACACAGACAGGTTCATGCCAATTTTCTACTAGATAGATCTTCAGATACCGGAGGGAAAAGAAGAAGGGATGGGGAGGGGGGGAGCTAACCACAAGCACCATTCCTCCAATTGGAAATGTAGCTTCTCTCGTGTTTTCGTTACGTTACAAGGGTGTCCCACTTGTCAAGTAGTCGGCTGAAAAAAGGGTTCTGCTGAACATATGTAAATTCACAGGAGCGATGATAGCATACCAGATTCCACCAATATTCTGCGTTCAAGGAACTGAAAGACTTCCAGTGGCTCAAGATAGCCTTTAGTGCCAAACTCAAAACACATCAAACAGGGCGTGGTATTGTTTTTGGAGGCCCGGCACATCCGCCATGGACTTATATAACAATCTGGAAGGTTAAGGGCGTGGCAATCCCAAACAGCCTCTGTACTCGCCGCCAAACCCCATACCAGTAGGCCGCTAGTTGTGGGCAGTAGTACAACATGTGTGAGAAGGTCCCTGGTTCTGTACCACACGACCAACAGCGATCATCTTTATACTCTTGCCATTTGGAGATCTTAACCGGGGTCAGGTAGGCGCGATGTGCTAGGAAGAACAGCATCTGTGTCAACGACGCAGACCTCGATATCCGTATTTGGGAACCCCAGAAGGAGGCCCAACGTTCCGGGGTTGACATAGGTCCAACTTCATTTTCCCATACCAGCTGAGTGCCCCTTGGGCAGCGTTCCACCGCCGATCTGAGGAGCGTCACCAGCTTCGATATTTGCCCGGAGCCCATCCGGAGCTCTTGGAACCAAAGATGTGACGAGCGCCCACTGAACATTAGCAGAGGTATCACACCAGCTTTGCTCAAGCAGTGCCGCAGCTGTCCCCACTGGAAAAAGCACTTGTTTGGAAGTTGGAATTCCCGCTGTAGTTCAACAAAGGATTTATATCGCCGTCCGCAGATGAGGTGTCCCAGAGAGAGAATACCATGACGCATCCAAGTGGTCCATGCGAAGCAAGTACCGACGATTTTAAAGTGTTGATTGAGCCATAATGGTGTAACTTCCGTAAAGGTTTGCTCGTCTCCTAAAAGTGGCAACACCACATTGAAGGCTTGTTGAGTGGCATGAAGAATCACATTATGCTCCTGTGTATGCGACTGCAGGGCGGCAGCCCCAATGCGATAACGCAAAGGAAGAGGGTCACTCGCTGCGGCTTCCACTATGAGCCAGCTTGGGGCTCCTGGGGTATCCAACTCCTCCGCCCACCAGGAGCCTTGCTTGGATATAGCTGCGACGTGATACCAATAAAAATCCGGAAAGTGGACCCCTCCTTGTTTCTTGGGGAGCTTAAGTTTCCAAGCAGCAATACGCGGGGTTTTCTTCGCCCAAAGAAAAGCGAGTAATTTTTTCTCTAAGGTTTGATAGAATTTCTTGTCAAAAAGCACTGGGAGCATGCTCAGGATGTAAGTGATCTTGGGGACAATAACCATTTTAATGGTTTCTAGGCGGCCCCACCATGTCAGATTTAACGGCGTCCACTTATGCACGCATTCCTGCAGGATCTCAGTACATCGGTCTACGTTGAGGGAAACCGTGTCAGCCAAAGTAGTACCATAGATCACTCCCAGATATTTAAACGAGGAATTCTCGACCTGGAAGGAGTACCGCCGCAATTCATCCGCCGAGACTGTTGGTGTTAATGGTATGCTGGTAGTCTTGTCCAAGTTTAGCTTGTAGCCCGAAATACGGGCATACTCATCAATAGTCTCCAAGACAGCATCTACCGACGTCACATCTAGAAATAGCAGGAGATCATCTGCGTAAGCGGACAGTTTGCAGTGATACCCCTCCAGTGGGATTCCCATTATGTTAGAGGCTTGACGGATTTTAAGAATCAGTGGCTCTAGGGCCAAGTTAAACAAAAGGGGGGATAGAGGGCAGCCTTGCCTGGTACCTCTTGTAAGCAGGAATTCCCGAGAAGCAGTGTTATTCGCCACCACCCGGGCTACCGGCTTAGTATACAACAATTGGATATTCTTCAGGAAATTGTCCGGGATTCCCATCCAGTGCATAGTTTGGAATAAGTAGGAGAATTCGACCCTGTCGAACGCCTTCTCAGCATCCAGCACCAGGCCCACGATTGGCAGATCCACCTGCTGCGCCCTTCGAAGAACGTGGGCTAGCATACGTCCATTGTCCGCCGTAGATCTCCCCGACATAAATCCACACTGGTCAGGATGGATAAGGGACCCCATGACCTTGGCCAGTCGATTAGCTAGGATCTTGACGTAGATTTTATAATCGGCATTTAATAGGGAGATGGGTCTGTAGTTCTCAACCTTTTCCGGGTCTCTACCGGGCTTGGGATGTATTACTATCGTAGCCGCTGCTAGTGCACCAACAGCAGGGCATTCTTCTTTTATTCCCGCGTAGTAAAGTAGCAGCTCAGGTATCAGCTGATCAGCAAAGGCCTCATAGAATTCCACGGGGAGCCCGTCCGGGCCGCTGGCCTTCCCCTTTGCAAGCTGTTTGAGAGCTGCGCGAAGTTCTTTGGAGGTGACATCTGCAGCTAGAAGTTGCTGTTGCGCTTCCGTGAGCTGGGGACCTTCTATGGAGGAGACAAAATTCGAGAATGCCAATTCATCATTGGCGATTTCGGATTGGTAAAGTTTGGAGTAAAAGGTTTCGCAAAGCGCTAGGATCTCATCATCAGAAACTTTTAGGACTCCTGCCGGATCCTTTAATCCCGCAATCCGGGTCACCGCACGCTTCATCTTTAGCGCGTTTGCAAGCAGTGAACTCGCTCTGTTACTATCATGGTAATATTTACCCTGTTGCGCTCTAATCAACTCACTGACTTCAGCCTGTAAAAGAGCATTGTATTGGAACCGAAGTTTCTGCAGTCGCAGGAGGATAGTCGGATCTGCACAGCGAGCCAGGAGCCGCTCACCGGCTCTAATTTCGATCTCCAACTCCTTCTTTCTTGTTACCTCTGCCTTGTGCTTACGGATCTTATAGGTGATCATACGCCCTCGTGCATAGGCTTTAAAGGCCTCCCACCAGGCCCATGTGGGGGTGTCCCTGCAGTGGTTGTCAGTGAAATATTCTGCAATGGCGGCCTTTATAGTAGTACGGTATTCGTCGTCCGCCAACCAGTGCTTCTCAAAGAAGAACCGCCCCGGAGATTTCCTTTCAGGGCCCACACTAAGGTCCAAAAGAATCGCTGAATGATCAGAGACTGTTCTGGGGAGCATGGTTGCATCAACAATCTTAGGTAACAGTGTCTTGGAGGTAAGATAGTAGTCTATTCGAGTTTGTGAGTTATGAGGCAAGGAATAAAAGGAGTACTCTTTGCTATTCGGGGAGAGTAGCCTCCAAGGGTCAACTAGCCCTAGTAGATCTGTCATATTTTGTAGCTCGGTGGAAGAGTGGGGTTTATGCTGCGGTTTGTAGGGAGTTCTATCTAGGAGAGGATCTGGTATGAGATTGAAGTCACCCCCCAGGACAATACTGGTAGAGCCGGAATCTATGAGTTCCTGAGTAACCTGAATAAAGAAATGCGGGTCATCAGCGTTAGGACCATACACCGTCATAAAGGTGTAGAGGTCCACCTTCAGCAGTGCTGTCAACTTGGCCCAGCGACCGGCGGGGTCCACTTTGGTCTCCCTTACTTCCACCGGGAGAGTTTTCCGGATCAGTATAATGACCCCACCTTTTTTTTTAAGAGCGGGCGCTGAGAGGGCGTTCTGGTAGGTCTTATCTGTCACTTTAGAGGACTCAGCATGAGATAGGTGGGTCTCTTGTAAATACACCACATCTGCATTCTGCTGCTTGCAGTAAAGCAGGATTTTCTTCCTTTTGGCCGGATTGGAAATACCTTTGACATTTAGGGACAGGACCCTCACTCGGCTGTTAGCCATATTTAGCCGTGTTGAGGGGTGGGAGGAGGGCATTCGTGGTCAGCTGCCCCGGGAACAGGGTATCAGATACATTGCAATTAGCATACCTACAACCTGGCTGCAACAAGCCATAACCTAATCCAACTTGTATGGCGAAATCCCCACCGCCCATCTAAGCCCCACTGACTCCCTCCCAACACTTAGGAAAAAATGCAGTATTGCCACGTTCTGTGAGCTAAAGTGGCATACAGGAACCGGTGAAAAATGTTACCTGCCTCTATTATATATTGTATATCCCAGACGGGTATGAGAACTAAATCATTATTCAAATAACATTCACATTGCACTTCTCTATCCTGTGAACTACATGTACAAAAGAAAACAATAAAACAGCATAACAAAGTGGGGACGGCAATCCAGCTCTCTATCGGTTTTTTACACACCGGGAATCAAGGCTGTTGCTGCTTTACCATTGCAGAAAGTCCCGTATGCGCTAAGTCCCGACTTCCATCCTGGCCCGGTCTTGAAGGAAAGCGCGAAGTAAATGACCCTCCGTGAAAGTGTGAGTCCGGTTGTCCAGGGTCACTCGCATATTAGCTGGATAGAGGAGTCCAAAGCACGCTTGTGCTTGCTGTAGCAGAGGCCTGCAGGCTAGGAGATCTTTCCGAAGTTAGGCTGTCTGCTTACTTAGGTCGGGGAAGAAAGAGATGCGTTGCCCATCCAGCTGTAGGTTTTGCCGCCGCCTAGCCGCTTCCATAATCTGTAGGACATGTTGATACCGCAGAGCTTTTACTACAAACGGCCGCGGTCTCAGGTTTTGTGAAGAAGGGTGTGACGGCACGCGGTGGGCCCGCTCCAATTCCAGGGGCTGCTCGAATTTAAGACCTAGTATCTCTGGTATGAGCTTTTCGAGATATCTTATGGGGTCGGATCCCTCCCGGCCTTCAGGGACTCCTAAGATTCTAACGTTGCTTCTCCTGGCCCTGTTGGATTGGTCCTCTACCGATACTTCTAACGCCGTGACCCTCTTTACGAGTGGGTCAAGTTGAGCTGTTAATGCGGACTGCCGATTCACCTCGGCCTCGAGCTCCGTCATGCGCTGGGCCATACAACCTAGTCGGTCTTTGACTTCTCGCAGATCTTCTTGGACCACTGCTAGCGTACCTGAATTGGTAGTGATAAGTTCTTTTACGGCCCGGAGTTCTTGTAGGATCTCTCGCACCCCTTACGCGGTTGCTTTGTCAGGCGCCATTTTCACCGGGGATGATAGTTCCTGTTTCGCTCTTTTATTCGACTGTCCCGTCGTCTGCTGGAACTCTAACTTGGCAGGTTTTAATGTAGACATTACGCCGCAGTCTATACCGGTTCAGAGTAGCGTTTCAGAGCACCCGCTATCTGTATTAGCTCCGGATTCTACAGTGCTGGGAGGGAGCAAACAATCTATGCGGCCATTTTCTACCGCGGCAGACTCCGCCCCCCGTTAATCTTGGTTTCTGATGCTGCCCATTGCTCCACTAATCTCTCCAGCATGTCATAAGTGGAATTACACCTGGTGCTAACATCCTACTTGAACTAGGGCTCAGGTGCCCATGATGTTTTCAGTTTTTCAAGTCCACCCTTCACACTCTAATACACAGCTATTTTTCGGCACTTCTCGATCAGTTTCATCGGGTCAGGACTATTGTTTGCCTTGCTGTCCAGGCTTAGAGAATGTCTAACAAGCAAGTGTAGCAAGTGTGCAAACAATGTGATCCTATGAAAGCCCCCACCCCCACACTCCTTTGCAGCATTGACCATGTTTGTTCCACAATCTGTTGCAACAAATCAGGATGCACAGAGCTTTGTTTGTGTCCTATGTGCCAGCCCTGCAGTATTGTCTTCATTTCTGCTATGGTATAGATCTATATATGACTATCATCCATTACTTGGTTGTATGTTCCTGCCTCCACCAACAGCCACCAACTTGCTTTCAGGGAGAATTAGGTGTCTAACATTCTGACTAGTTCAGATGAAAGTGGTGAAATGCATGCTAGTACTGGCTATTGCTTTCTCCAGCTCTGCCTGTAGCTAGTGATACAATTGATTATACATGCCAAGGGTCCCCTGCCTACTAACGTTGTCCTGCAGAGTACTTAGTAAGTGACAGCCAAGACAAGGCTCAAAAAAACCCAGTGTCAAGATCGCCATGGCAACTAAAGAACAGACCTAGTACCTGTGGCTCAGAGCACCTATGCAGCAGCATGGAGAGGGGCATGATTGCAGTTGCGACAATGCTGTCTGCCCACATGGATCCCATCCCCCAGAGGCCGAAGTGCTGCAAACTGGCATCGCCTGCCTGAGGGGATCCTATCCACTGTGGTTGCCGTATCTTAAAAAGGATATAGCGTTATTAAAAAAGGTACAGAGAAGAGCCACCAAAATGATAAAGGGGATGTAAGGATACCCCTATGAAGAGAAGCTAAAAAGGTTAGGGCTCTTCAACCCGGAAAAGACACAGCTGAGGAGAGATATGACAGAAGTCTATAAATTAATGAATGGAGTGGAACGGGTAAACGTAGATTGATTGTTTATGTCATTAGAATATAGAAAGACTAGGGGACATGCAATGAAGCTACAGGGTAAACAATTTAAGACTAATAAAAGAAAATATTTTTTTCACTCAACGTGTAATCAAACTCTGGAATTTGCTACCGGAGGATGTAGTAAAAGCTGTTAGTGTAGGGTTTAAAAAAGATTTGGACAAGTTCCTGGAGGAAAGGTCCTTAAACCATTATTAAAGTGGACCCAGAATATCCACTGCTTGCCCCAGTACAAGCATTGTGGAACCTGTGTCTTTTGGGGAAACTGCTAGGTACTTGTGACCTAGATTGGCCTCTGTTGGAAACAGGATACTGGGCTTGCTGGACCTTGGTCTGACCCAGTATGGCATATCTTACGTTCTTATGTGGACAGAAGTGCTAACAAAGGCTGCAGTAATGGCCAAGATTTCCCGAGAGCTGAAATGCCTGCCAAAAGAAAAGCTAAGAGGCAGGGGGAGGGCTGAAAAAATGTATAGGGCAAGTAGATTTGAGTAAAAAGAATGGTGTGGTGAATGGAGGGCAGGGATTGAGTGCAAGGGAGGAAAGAGTAGGTAAGGGAGTCTGGGAATGGATGCAGAGCTGGGGAGATGGGGTAGGGACAGCAGGAGAGAGATTGGAGTGAAGCGGAAAGGTGAAGAAATGAATGCATGGGAAGTAAAGAGCACATGGCACACCCCTCCCCACCACAAACGCACATCACAGGCACCCCACCTCCAGAATCACACACACACCCCTCCCACACACACAGGCACCCCATCTCCCCACTCTCTCCACACACACATAGGTATTCCACCTGCATATAACCTCCCTGCCATGCACACACCATCTCTGCACCCCACACATATGCACACATACAGGTATAGCTATAAGGGGTCAGTGAAGGTCATGGGAGAGGGAGGAAGAGGAGTGGGTCTACTGTCTTTTGTTGGCACAGTGTATTAGCCCATTAAGAGTCTGAGTTATTAAGCTTTCTCAGAAAATGGGAATATAGTAAATCAGGCCCTAAAACCTAAGAAAGAGCTGTGATACACCATAGTTGGGGATGGGGGGTATGCACTGTGACCTAGGTTTCTGAGGTCAGCTCCTAGATTTTTAGGCTGGTTCCTGTATTATAAGAAAATTTGGCAAGACTTGAGCAAAGAAACGCATTAGGCTCTTAAACCTCACCTTCCCAACTGTCTTCAGAGGATGGTCATCCAGGTCTATCATTTCCCCTGTGCACCGAATCACCACCCTCAATGCTGCCTGTTGCCTGCCTGTGACAATAATAATGCACACTATTTTATGGCTTGCTTTCATGTGCATTGGTTCTGCTGCCATGCCATCTAACTGGTAGAAGGGGATAGATAGGGGCTCAGCTTGGGAAAGGGATTTAATTTTTTCTGTACCTTTCCCACTACTGCTATTTCCATTCCTGGATGGAGTCCCCAGCCTGGGATCAGTTCCCTCCTTTTTACTGAGCTGGAAAGGGCACTGTTTTTCCAAATGATGTAGCACACCGCTGTTTGTAGGATGACTCATGAACTTCCCTCTGCTAATGGCGGGCCGACACTGAAAAGGTGCAGGCCTCATAACAGGGCTGCTGGATGGAGGAGGAGCTCCAGGCAACAGCACCGATAGGTGGATGGCAGGAGGGGGAGCTGCCAAGCCAAAACAGGATATAGGAAAAGGGGCAAGGGTCACCCCTTCCTTTCTTGACCAGTGGAGCGGCCCCACCCTCCAAACCCAAAAGGGCAGGAAAGAGGGTGGGGTGGGGACAGTTTGTCATAGCAGGTGGCAGGACTTCACTGTAAAGGGGATGGGAGGAGTACCACTGAAAAAGAAGGGGGACTCAGGTACCTATCGGGGGGGGGGGGTGCCTGGGTCTGGTAAGAGGTGGGCCAGGTACTATGGTCAGGGGTGCCTGGCCTCGATTACCAGGAGCATAGAGCAAAATGGGGCATCTGGGCAGCAACACGGAGTGGGTGGTGATGGGGGTGAAAAGGGGGACCACCAAAATAGGCAACAGGAATGGTGGTACCCTCCATGTTAGCCGGGTTAGCTTATGCTTATTGTTTACATATTGTTATTGTGTACAGATGTTATAGTTATGAATATTAATATTGCAATTATTTTTGTATCCGCAAGCTGTGGAAACCGATGGATCAGGCCAGTCTTTTATACATGTGAGAGAAAGGGACGGGGAGGGTTGGGGGGGTGAGAGGTGGAAGGAGCCTGAAGGAGCCTGAAGCCAGTCCGGCATGCCTCAGGTTATGTGCTGACCACACTAATTGCATTATGCATAACACGGGTTATTAAGCACCTTAAAATGCTTCCACACATGTGAGATTTCATGAGATTTCCCCTTTCTATCTTGGTGAATATGGGGGAGGGGAGGGGGGTGCTGCTCTTGGTGCTGCTGCTGGATCTGTGGCTGGAGGCAGAAGAGCAAATGAAAAGTCAGTGGCATCCTTCCACCTGTTGACTTTTCCCTCTACTTGTGAGGATGTTCTGGCCTTGGCATTGTCGGGATGACTTTCTACCTCCTTACCTGCTGGCATGCTAACAACAACCTCTCCGATAGCCTCTTCAGCCAGTATACTTTCTTTTTTTTTTTTTTTTTAATTGAAATTTTTCAGTCATATACAATAACCAAATTGGATACAGGACACATTACTGAATATACAGTACAAGAAATTCAATCCACAAAAACATTAAACAGTATATGCAGACCACTTCATGGGAGCTGACTACAACCATCCTAACAAGAAATCTTACAAAAGAGAAAACAAGCCAAAAAGGCCACATATCAGGAGGAACCAGTATCAATGCTATCTAGCCCTGTTGAGCCCTGTCGATCAATCAGAAATTTTTCCAGAAGAGTTACGTCCTGAAAAACAAATGAAGTACCCTCAAAACTAATTAGGCACTTACAAGGAAAACGTAGGAAAAACGTTGCACCCAGTGCTAAAACTTGAGGCTTAAAAGATAGAAATTGCCTCCGCCGCATCTGGGTGCTGCGTGACACATCTGGAAAGATGTTAATTTTTTGCCCACAAAATAAAGCGGACTTCACTTTGAAAAAAGCTTTTAGTATACGTTGTTTTACCACAATAGAAGATAAGGTAACCACCAAAGTGGACCGCACAGTAATATTATCAGAAGAGTCTTCCAGAAAAGCAGTGAGGTTAGCTACACTAGGAACAATCTCATCAAATTCTGCATCAACAACAGAAGGTTTTTTAGTGCCAGAAGGAATATAATATATCTGTTTAACATCGATAGTATCTGATAAGGCCAGAACTTCCTGCACATATTTATCAAACAAAATCTTTGGTGAGAGCAAAGATGTATAAGGGAAATTCAAAAATCTCAAATTACAAGCACGCATGGAATTCTCTAGTGCCTCTAACTTAGAATGTAAAATCATAGAATCTTTAATGCCAATCACGTTTATAGACTGCAGTGGAAGCACCTGAGATTCCAGCTTATCAACTGCCTTATCAAGTAAAGATACCTTCTTATCAAGTTGCTGCATAGCCACTACAGCATCTTGTGAGAAGGAAGCTAAAGAACTAAAAGTTGTAGACACTTTAGCATCTATACACCGCAAAGCCCCCCATAAATCCTTTAATGTAACTTCATTATCAGAAGACAGAACTGGTAGCTCCATAGAGCCCTCCAATACTGCCAGCTGAACTGGACAAGGCAATTTAATTGCAGCCATATCCCTGCTAAACTGTGAAGAAACCCCTGAATTACCAACAGTAGGGCAGGGGGGAGGAGACCTCCCACCCGGGCTCAAGAACACCCCCTCCGGCGAGGACTGTGCCAGAGGAACCGGAACAAAATGTTTGTCCAGGGGGCCGACTGGTTTACCCCCACCAGCATCAGCCGACTGGGCCTTACCCTGTGGTTTTGCCTTCCTTTTCCCCATTATTAAACAAACTCTAGTAAACAGGAAACAAACACAAAGCAAAACTCACAGTACACAGACCAGGAAGTGCAAGTCCTCTGACTATCCAGCGTCGCTGCAGCGTCGAAGGGGCATCTAAGGGGCAGGGCCTGCCCCTTCAAACACGCCCCACGGCCGCGCTCCACGGTCGCGGAGAAAAAAAGTTCTCACTTTATATAGAAGAAGGACCCCTCGAGTAGCAGGCTGACCGAGGAGTGCCTGCAGTGGACCGGCAGCAGCAGCAAGGAAGTCCCCGCACTCCAGCAGCCCTCAGCAGGGCACACACACTCCTCCCTCGCTCTCCGGTAGACAGCTTCACTCCCAGATGGCAAAAAGGAGGATTTTAAAGCACCGGAGGACCCTCGAGTAGCAGGCTGACCGAGGAGTGCCTGCAGTGGACCGGCAGCAGCAGCAAGGAAGTCCCCTCACTCCAGCAGCCCTCAGCAGGGCACACACACTCCTCCCTCGCTCTCCGGTAGACAGCTTCACTCCCAGATGGCAAAAAGGAGGATTTTAAAGCACCGGAGGACCCTCGAGTAGCAGGCTGACCGAGGAGTGCCTGCAGTGGACCGGCAGCAGCAGCAAGGAAGTCCCCGCACTCCAGCAGCCCTCAGCAGGGCACACACACTCCTCCCTCGCTCTCCGGTAGACAGCTTCACTCCCAGATGGCAAAAAGGAGGATTTTAAAGCACCGGAGGACCCTCGAGTAGCAGGCTGACCGAGGAGTGCCTGCAGTGGACCGGCAGCAGCAGCAAGGAAGTCCCCGCACTCCAGCAGCCCTCAGCAGGGCACACACACTCCTCCCTCGCTCTCCGGTAGACAGCTTCACTCCCAGATGGCAAAAAGGAGGATTTTAAAGCACCAGAGGACCCTCGAGTAGCAGACTGACCGAGGAGTGCCTGCAGTGGACCGGCAGCAGCAGCAAGGAAGTCCCCGCACTCCAGCAGCCCTCAGCAGGGCACACACACTCCTCCCTCGCTCTCCGGTAGACAGCTTCACTCCCAGATGGCAAAAAGGAGGATTTTAAAGCACCGGAGGACCCTCGAGTAGCAGACTGACCGAGGAGTGCCTGCAGTGGACCGGCAGCAGCAGCAAGGAAGTCCCCGCACTCCAGCAGCCCTCAGCAGGGCACACACACTCCTCCCTCACTCTCCGGTAGACAGCTTCACTCCCAGATGGCAAAAAGGAGGATTTTAAAGCACCGGAGGACCCTCGAGTAGCAGGCTGACCGAGGAGTGCCTGCAGTGGACCGGCAGCAGCAGCAAGGAAGTCCCCGCACTCCAGCAGCCCTCAGCAGGGCACACACACTCCTCTCTCGCTCTCCGGTAGACAGCTTCACTCCCAGATGGCAAAAAGGAGGATTTTAAAGCACTGGAGGACCCTCGAGTAGCAGGCTGACCGAGGAGTGCCTGCAGTGGACCGGCAGCAGCAGCAAGGAAGTCCCCGCACTCCAGCAGCCCTCAGCAGGGCACACACACTCCTCCCTCGCTCTCCGGTAGACAGCTTCCAGCCAGTATACTTTCAATATCTGATGATTCAGATGTAAATCCTGCATGTGGATCCTTCAGATTCTCTATTTGCCACAACTATCTGCACACATTTTCCAGCAGGGAATATAGTGTGGCTGCTGTGAGGCTTATTTTGTTTTCATCGGCTGCTTCTCTTTTGTCTCCCTACCCTGCACCATATTCCCTGGGGAATTCACTGGATATCTGCCCTTCAACATTCACACTGGAAATTGTAACTCTTTCTACTCTCTTTTTCAAGACAAGCATGGGTGGTGGACTAGATGTGACCTTAACCATTCCCTGGAAATACCCTTTCTCTTTCTGCTCACTTGTGCTAGTAGTGCTCTTACCTTCCCTACCTTTTTTTAGTTCTGCAACCATTTAATTTTCCAGATGTATCCTTCCCAAGCATCATGATATGCCTCAACGTCTGAAAATCAGAGCCAAAAATGGTTCTCTGCTCTTTTTGTTCAGTATGTGTTGCAGTTTTGCTCCGACATCATCAGACATGGGATAGGTTGCTGTTGCTACCTGTCAGCATGTGAAACAGGAATGGATGAAGTGCCTTTTGCTGACTGTTAGTGACTACTCCCTCCCCCCCCCCCCACACACATATACAGATAAGCTCCAGCACATCTGTGCACACATGATGAAAACAAAGTGCATGAATGGTGATTTATGAACATTTTCAGAGCATTCTGCTCAGTTAATTGATCCCGGGATGACCCCCAAATCATGATTTTTTTTCCATTCAGAATAAAGTTAATAGCTGTGTTTTTTTTATATAAGGTAACAAGAAGATGGGGGGGGGGAGGGGGCAAGCAGCTGGCAGGAAACAGATGGGGATAGGGGACAGTGCAAATGAGTGAGTGGCATACAGTAGGGAGGGAGAGAATGCAAGAGGGTAGAAGAGGCAGGGGCAGGGATAGGAAGTGAATTATAGAGGACTGGGAGATATGGAAAGGAGAAAGAAGTCTACTGCTCCACTGGCACTTAGATATTCACCCTCAATATAGACACACATGTGCATGCCCCCATCGCTGATACACATCAAACACACACACACATCCCCACCCCCAGCCCGTTGCAAAAACACATGCCCCCACACTTATGATATAGCACCAGTAGGTCTTTGTGACTGGTCACTGTCAGGAACAGGATTCTGGGTTCATACGCATACCTCACATACACCCCCCATTTCTATTATTCCCACCAATCCCTTGCTGCACCACTAAGAGATGTTTTCCTATGGCTGTTTCAACTCAATATCCCATACAGACATCCCTAAGTGTGCCAGTAGAGGAAAGGGGAAACACTATTTTGTTGTGCTGTAAATGTGAACTTTTCAACTTGTTAGAGTTCAGCTTATACTTGTTATTCTTAAAAGGTGCTGATGGGTCAGATTAATGGTCCATTTGACCCAGAATCCTCATGTCCAGGAGGGAAACTATTGCTAGTTCTAGTTTGAATTTATATCCCAAAGCAGGGTGGTTATTATAGTTCCCAGTTCTACCCATTAATATCAGTGCTACTTTCAAAACGCATACATTTATTTTATTTATTTATTTATTTAGCATACATTTGTATACCGCTACTTCCAGCGATCAGTAGCGGAATTAGATTACACATTGGAAACAGTCAAATCAGGACAGAAATTTTAAAGTATATACAAACTGATTTGTAAGGTAAGCACAACACACATTAGCTATGGAGGAGTGGTTTACATATGTACATTTTTACATATATACATCTTTGAATATACATCTTTGATTCTCAGGGTGGCACAGTTTATGCCATGTGGGCTAAATCAAGTTGTACTGAATCTGAAATAGGTGAGTCTTGAGTTTTTTTCTAAAGTCCATCAGGTCTTTGCTAGCTCGTAGCTCCGGCGGTAGTTGGTTCCAGAGTGTCTGTGCTGTGTAAGAGTATGCTCTGTTACTAGTGCCGGCTTTGACAGATCTTATGTCTACCGGTCCGCAGAGGGTGTTGGAAGTGGTGGTTCTTCTGCTTCTGTTGGGTGGTTGTGTGCAGATAAGGTTGGAGAGGAAGGATGGCGCTATGTTATGTATGAGCTTGAAAGAGGTTATTAGCGTTTTATATTTTATACGAGCTGTAATGGGGAGCCAGTGTAGTTCAATCAACACGGGTGTGATGTGTTAAGCAAAACCTTTCTTCATAATGATTCTAGCTGCCACATTCTGTGCCATTTGTAGTATTTTTAGGGTTTTCTTTGGCAGGCCCTGTAGAATGGCGTTGCAATAGTCGAAGTGTGGTATGATGAGAGCTTGTGCCACGGACCTGAAATCATGAGGCTCAATAATGCTTCGTAGAGGTTGCAGGACTCTTAGTTTGTGGAAGATGGCCCTGTTTGTTAAGCAGAGGTGTTTTTCCATCTTTAGGTCACTGTCGAACGTTACCCCGAGATATTTTATTTCTTTCTTTGTTTGGTAGGTATTGTTGCATAGTGTGATTGTTGCTGGGGGGTTGAAATTTGGTTTTCTGGAGATGTACATCACCTCTGTTTTTTTATGGCTGATCGCCATGTTGTTTTGCTGCAACCAGGTTTGCATTTCGATTAGGCATTCTTCTAGTTGGATGTAATTTGGGTTATCTGAGTCGAGTTGTGTGTACAGCATGATATCGTCTGCATAGATGTGGTAGTTGATTTTGTGCTTTTGGAAGGTTTTGCAAATTGGTTTCATATATACGTTGAAAAGAAGTGAGGAGAGAGCAGAGCCTTGATGTATGCCTTGGGTTTGTGGGAATGCCTCGGCTGATAAGGTTATTGGAAATTCAGGCCTGACTTAAAAATTTCTTTCCTGGAACTGGATAACCTGGCAGCTCTGCATCCTGACTCCTAGTGAGGCAATTTTGGGACACTTTAAAGCACCTTGAATAGTCTCCCTGGTGCTCATTCCCAGCTATAGGAGGTCCCCATGCTTTGCCTACATAAAAAGTATTAATGGATCTATCTTCCAGAAGTTTCTCAAAATCTTTTCTAAAACCTATTATGCTATTAACGTCCTCTGGCAAAACTTTACTTTTCCATCTTCTACCTGGTAGCTTTATGAAGCACACTTTAGCCGTAATACTATTGGAAAGAGTAAATAAATATTTCCTCTATATGTAACATAGTAACAAGTATATGGCAGCAGATAACGACCAGTATAGTCCATCTAGTCTGCCCAGCAAGACGGCAAAAGTAGGTGCACCTGCTGCTCCATGTAGGTCACCCCTATTTGTTGAGATATTAGAGATAGTTATGTTCATTTTTATTTTATCCTTTTGCTATAAAGGGATCCACTGTGTCTGTCCCATGCCATTTTAAATTCTGTCACAGTATTTGCCCACACCACTTCACACTTCTCATAGTTTTATAAACCTGCATTATATCTTCACTGAGCCATTTCTACCCCCAAATGAATTCATCCTAATAGGCTTAGCCTTCCTTCACTAGGGAGCTGTTCCTTTTCTTTTATCATTTTAGATGCCCCTCTCTGTATCTTCCCAGATTATCCTATATATTTTTTGTATGCTTTTGTTGAATACAGAGACATAAAGGTCCACAAACATAATCAATCAAACAAAACCCAATAAGGCTGGAGTTAATAGGTGTAAGAGGTACCACTCTAGCATGTTTCAGTCCAACCTCACTGACCGACCCAACAAGTAAAAATAGGAAACCAGACCTCCAAACCATTCAAACAGCTCCAAGGCATCCCCCAGGAATCAGCACTCTCAGCCTTACTCTTCAATCTATACATTCAACCAATCTGCTATATCATTCAAGCACATAAAATGCACTATCACATCTGTGTTGATGATTTAATGATGTACACCCCGTCCTGAACTGCACTGCTATACAATCATGCTTCTGCAAAGTCACTAAATAGCTGGAAGACCAGAAACATTCTCTATCAACTTCAACAAGTAAGAAGTACTCATAATATCCAGGGGCCCATCCTATAACCCACCAGAACAAATAGAACTCAATAACGTCCAGTTACCTGTAAGATCAGAGGTTAAATATTTAGGAATCACCCTAGATCACAAGCTGACCTTCCAGACCCAAATAAAAAGGATAACAAATTCTATTTACCAGAAGATCAGGATTTTGCACAACCTTCTACCACTATTAGATCCTAAGCATTACCAGCCAGGTCCTAATCACCCCAAACCTGGACTATTGTAATTCAGTTCTCCACGGACTTTCAAAATTATCCCTTAAACCTCTTCAAACAGCACATAATACAGCAGCTCGTCTCATCAGCAAAACACGTCAACATGGCCACATCACACTTGTATTTCTGGCTCTCAGTGGGAACAAGAATAAAATATAAGACCACAATGGCCACCTTCCAAACTATGCACAATCTCTCAGCAGCTTGCCTGGTACCACTCATACAAAGGAGAATGGACATAGGAGTACATCGACAACAACACCAAAACCTGCTCGCTATCCCAGCTCTAAAAACAAAATCTTCACAATTGATCTGTCATAGAGCTTTTTCCTTCTATGGTCCTACAAATTTGAACTCATTGCCACCCACTCTAAGATCCATCCAAGACTTAAATGATTTCCAAAAAGAGCTAAAACACATCTCTTCAGGGAAGCCTACGGAAATATCACATGGATTATCCACAGCACCCTACAACTTATCATGCACATTCATATCCATAAATCCTAATAGCTATCATTCCCATTACATACAAGCTAATACTGTGTATGTAGTTGTCTCTGTTAAGGTTACAAATTACACTTAATCTTCTTAATTACAATGTATATATTAACATAGTAACATAGTACATGACAGCAGATAAACACCAGTATGGTCCATCTAGTCTGCCAGTAAGGCGGCAAGAGGAGGTACACCTGTCACTCCATGTAGGTGACCCCTCCCCATGCCTTTGTTTAGGGGTATACCCACTAATCTGTGTAGGTCACCCCTATTTGTTCAGATATAAGAGATAGTTGTGTCTATTTTGAGTTTATCCTGTTGCTATAAAGGGATCAACTGTGTCTTCCCCATGCCATTATGAATTCTGTCACTATATTTGCCCCTACCACTTCCATTGGGAGGGCATTCCAAGCATCCACCACCCTTTCATTGAAGAAGTATTTCCTGTCATTGCCTTTCATTTTACCCCCTTGCAGCTTCATGTTATGCCTTCTAGTTTCACAACTTCCTTGTCTTTGGAAGAGGTTTGTTTGTTCATTAATACTATAAGTATTTAAAGGTCTGAATCATATCTCCCCTGTCCCTCCTCTCCTCCAGAGTGTATATATTCAGGTCTTAAAGTCTCTTCTCATAAGTCTTCTGGCTCACTGGAACAATTGCCTCAGTTCAATTGCCCAACGTACACCAACCAACAGGCCCCCAGGTAAAAGGGTGAGTGCCCCTTGGTACTCAGCCGATCTTAAAGCATCACTTAACCAATTACGGAAACTAGAGAAATGCTGGCACCGATCTCATTCTTTAAATGACCAGACAACATACAACTGTCATCTGGCTGCGCATCGCAACGCAATCACTGACACGATGAAGCAGTACTACTCTGACACCTTAAAGAGATCGCTTAATAAACCACATGACCTTTTCAACTTGGTTAAGACCTTATCAAAGGAACCATCCTCTGGACCTCCATTCGAGATACTCCACAAGATTTCGCAACCTATCTCCAATCCAAGATATGCCAGACCAACAAAACCTCTACTACAACCTCCGCAATAGAGCAAGACTGCCAAACAACACTAACCATGTTTTCTACACCCACCAAGAGAGGACTTGAAGACACTATTGCGGCCCTTAATACCACTACTGCCCAGTCTGATCCATGCCCAGCCTTCTGGATCAAGGAGCTTCGCAGTCACTTCAGCCCAGTACTGTCCAAAATAATTAACCTCTCCTTCTCAACCAGCTCTTTCCCTTCAGCCCTGAAACACACCTCTATTAGACCTTTGCTAAAAAAAACTGCAAGCTCGATCCCCAACAGGTGGAATCCTACAGACCCATATCCAGCATTCCACTACTTGCGAAGATCATTGAAAAGGAAGCTCAACGTCAATTGCAGGAGCACATTGACTTCGCTGCACCGTTAGACCCATGCCAACATGGTTTTAGGGAATTCCATGGCGTGGAAACCCTCCTTACCACTCTATTCTGCAAGATAATCACAGGCATTGATGATATCCATCAAGGATTTGCTCTCATCTTTCTGGACATTGCTGCAGCTTTTGATTCAATAAATCACGAGCTTCTATTAGGACGACTGATTGACAAAGGCATTAATGGACGAGCGCTCGAATGGTGCAGATCCTACCTGTCCGAAAGATGGCAACATGTTCATTCTGGAGGGATAAATTCTGAACCTTTCCAACAAAGTCAAGGAGTCCCACAAGGATTCCCCCTTTCAGTGCTCTTGTTCAATATTTACATGCAGCCAATTTGTAATATCATCCGGTCCTTCAATGTTGACTGCATGTTATATGCAGATGATGTCCTGCTCTACATACCCTTCTCTACTGAGCATCTGGACCTCTCCCCACTGACGAGTTGTTTCAATGCAATATCTGACTGGCTTCTCTCTCCAAACCTCAGAATACAACACTTAGGCATCTACGTTCCATCCTTGAACCAACTGATTTTCGGACAATTTTCCAGGCGTTGGTCATACCTCATTTTGACTATGCCAATGCCATATTACAAGGTCTTCCCCAAGCAACGTTAAACCCGCTGCAGCTAGCCATGAATGCGGCAGCAAGAGTCCTCCACGGAGCCTCCAGGAGTGACCACGTGACGCCTCTGCTGATATAGCTGCATTGGCTACCCATTCATGCAAGAATTGTTTTCAAAACCTTGATAATCACTTTTAAAGCTGTTCACAATCTCTCATCTGCATCCTTAACCTCCCTCATCCATTCCACATCCCCAAATAGAATAAGAAGCTCCACGGCTATAAACTCCCTAAAAGTCCCGAAGGCACTTACTGTTTGCACCAAATCGACAGCCAACAGAGCCTTCAGTCTCAGTGCCCCAAGATACTGGAATGCATTACCCCATGATATCCGGACTATTAAGAACCTATCACAGTTTAGGAAAGCCCTCAAAGGCCACCTCTTCAACAAGTACCTTATAGAGCCCAACTGCATCCCCTAGAGCTTCAAGACACCCCCGATACCATTCTCAGACAAATTTATAGTATCTCAACAACACCCCAAGTGGATACTCAAACCTATGACGTGGATTGTGTTTTCTATGCAACCTCTTTGATTATGATTCCATGTAGTAAGTTTTGTAAATAGTTTACCCCTGTTATCCAAGTTTTTGTTCCCTGTTATATGTAAACTCATACATGTTAACTGTACTCAGCATTTTGTTCCATGTAAACCGCGCTGATGCTGAATAGTGCGGTATATAAGAGACTGTAAATAAAATAAATAAATAAATAAATCATTTTGGTTGCCTTCCTCTGAACTGTTTCCAGCCTTTTTATATCCTTTGTGAGATATGGCCTCCAAAACTTAACACAATATTCCAAGTGAGGCCTCACCAGTAACTTCTACAATGGCATTAGTATCTCTTCCTTTCTGCTGGTAATTCCTCTCTATATGCAACTCACCATCCTTCTGGCTTTTTGCCACTGCCTTGACACACTGTTTTGCCACCTTAAGATCCTCAGAAACAATCACTCTGGTCCTTCTCCTGGTCTGTGAACCCCAAACTCTCACCACCTATCATATACAAGTTCCCAAATGCATGACACTACATTTCTTCACATTAAATCTTAACTATCAAGCATTAAACCATTCTTCCAGCTTTTGTAAATCTTGCCTCGTGTTCTCCACTCCCTCTGTTGCAAATTTTCGTGTCATCTGCAAAAAGACAGACTTTTCCATTCAGTCCTTCAGCAATATCACTCACAATATATTGAAAAGTACTGGTCCCAGGACAGAACCCTGGGGCACACCGCTAATCACCTTCCTTTCATGCAAGTGAGTTCAGTTTACCGTCACCTTCTGTCACTTGTCAGTCAACCAATTTCAGATCCAATTCACCACCTTGGGACCCATCCCCAAGCTGTTGAGTTTATTGATAAGCCTCCTATGAGGAACAGTATCAAAGGCTTTGCTGAAATCTAGGTAGATCACATCCATCTCATGCCCTTGATCTAGTTCTCTGGTCACCCAGTCAAAGAACTCAATCAGATTTGTTTGGCAAGATCGTCCTTTGGTAAAACCTTTTGCCTGAGATCATGCAACCTGTTGGTTTCGAGGAAATCCACTATTCTCTCTTTCCGGAGTGCTTCCATTACTTTTCCTTCCACCGAGGTAAGGTTTACTGGCCTGTAGTTTGTCACTTCTTCCCAACTACTTTTGTGACAAGGTACCACATCAGCCCTTCCGCAGTCCTGTAGAATTTCTCCTGTCTCCAAGGATCTATTAAAAACATCCTTTAATGGGCCTGCAAAAACCTCTCTGAGCTCTATCAGTATCCTGGGATGTATCCCATCTGGTCCCATAGCCTTGTCCACTTTCAGTTTTACAAGCTGTCTAACACATCATTTTTGTGAATGGTGTGTTATCTACTCTATTCCCATTTGTATATTTGTCAATCACAGATGGTCCTTCTCTAGGTTTTTCTTTAGTAAAACAGAACAGAAATATTTGTTTAGGATTTTCTCTTTTTCAATGTCACTTTCCACGAATCCATTCCCAGCACTTTTGACTCCTGAAATTCTACCTCTGATTTTCCTCCTCTCTCGAAAATACCTGAAAAAAGTTTTGTTGTCACACTTCACATCTTTAGCCATCTTTTCTTCTGCCTTTGATTTTGCTATCCTTATTTCTCTTTTTTTCTCTTTTAGTTTGATCTTGTATTCTTTTCTGTTTTCCTCTGTTTGCGAACTTCTGAATTTTGTGAAAATTGTGTTTTTTGCCTTTATCTGTGCAGCCACTTCTTTGGAAAACCAAATAGATTTCCTTTTCCTCTTGTTTTTATTTACTTTCCTTACATATGTATCTGTTGCATCTTTTATTGCCTACTTTAGTTTAGTCCATTGCAATTCCACTTCCCTTATCCCCTCCCACCCTGCCAACTCCTCCTTCAGGTACTTGGCCATTTTACCAAAGTCGTTTTTTTTTTTTAAGTCTAGGACTTTGAGCTTGCTGTGATTGGATTCTACCTTGGCTTTTTATCTCAAACCACACCATGTGATGATCACTGCTGCTCACATGGGTACCCACCTGGATATTCACTATCTTTGTTGGTGAGCACTAAATCCATCACCGAGCTCTTCCTGGTCGGTTACATCACCATTTCTTTAAGTAATCATCTTGGAAGGCATCCACAATTTTTTACTTTTCCAGATTTGCAGAAGGAACACTCCAATCCACATCACTTCTCCATTCATGGCTATCATTGCAATATCAACAATCAATTTGCTATCCATTTCTTCGGTTTGAGTTGGAAGCCTGTAGATCACACCAATATGGATGGCAGTGCCATCTCCTCTTTCCAACACAATCCATAGCTCTTCTTCTTTTCCCCATGTCCCCTGCACTTCAGCAGCTTTAATATTGCTTTTGACATGTAGGGCTATGCCTCCTCCTTTTCTACCATAGATTATAGACAGCTATGGCTATATTCCATTCATGCAACTCGTTAAACATGTTTCTATAATGGCCACACTGTCCAAGTCCATTTCCACCATTAGGGCTTCCAGATCAGGAACTTTGTTGGCTAGGCTTCGAGCATTTGTGCTCATTGCTTTCCAGCATTTGTTGATTGGCTGGTCTGCATTTTGCATTGATTTTTTCTATCTGCCCCTTCCCGCTTGCCATTGATGTGTGGTTCAAAAGTGTGGCTGTTTCCAATGTTATTTTGCTGGGAGTGATGTATAGTTTCATGATACTGACACAATGTCCATGTACTAAACAGTTGAGTTCTATATAAACCACTATAATATTATGAATAGTAGAATAAAATAAATATTAAATAAATAAACAAATAAATAAACAAAACAAAAGCAATACATATATGGTGCTATTTTAAAAGTGTTAGTTGCTAACAGGCATGCAGACATCCAATTCAGCAAGATTTCCCCAAAGCCATTTTAGAAGCTGGGTCTGTGGATGTCCCCAGCATGAGGACATCCATATCTGAATGGGAGCATGGCAGAGGCATGGCCAGGGAATTCTAAAGAACCTGGACACCCCTGCCTGATATCAGAAACATCCTGGACATTCTGAATAGTGTCTAAAGTTAAATCTGTTCCAGGCATGAACAGGCATTTGAAAAGTGCTTGTTCTGTCAGGTAAACATCTGGAAGGTGTAGAGAAGGAGCTACACTAATGCCCCCTATATATAAACTATGGGCCCAATTCAGAGATTCAGGTGTGGGGCTGCACGTCCTGGTGGGACGTGCAGCCCTGCAAGCCATCTGGACCCTATTCTCCCTCCTGCTCTTCCTGCATGCCTAAAGCTGCAGAACAGGGAGAGCCAGTGGGAGGCGGGAGAGGGCTGAACCAGCAGGACGTACAGGACTAATTCAATTGTTAGCCCTGCATGCCCTACGTAGTCATAGGGACAGCCTTCTTATTCCACCTCGGAGGTGGAATAAGAAAGGCTGTTCCCCCAATCCTGCTCGCCAGCCCTCCCCCCCCCCCGGGAACAGCCCAGGGAGCATGTGGGTCCCTGCTGTCCATTCGTGGCACTGGCTGCCCCTGTTGGGCCCAGGCAGTGGGGAATCAGGGTCCGGGGGAGTGCCGCACATGTGCCGCCATGCGGAGGACATCCACATGGCAATGGAAGGGGCACTCCGGGACAGAATCGGATCCAAACAGGGAATGGGGGCACATGTTTTCACTTTGCTATGCTGTTGGATGTCTCCTTATTCTAGCTTACCTGAGATGAATGTTCCAGACCCAAGAATTCCTACTGGGGACATCTATGTGGCCACCCACATGCATGTCCAGAGCAGAGATATCTAATGTACGTTCATGAAATCAGCTGGAGACATAGATGTCCCTGGCGTTTTTCTGCATATTCCCCCCTGGACATCCCTGATTTAACTTGGACATTGTTTCTAAAATCCCTCTCAGAAGCTTTCACAAAAGGAAAGATTAACTTTATAATTTAAGTGCAATAATGCAATGTTGAGAATTAGGCATGATTAAAAGAATAAAATCTCTTTATTGTGACCAGCTAAGGATTCTCTTAAACATAAATAATTAATTATACAAATATTCTGTATTACACAGCAAGGGCCTGATATTCAAAGGATGTATGCTCTTAACTTTGCTCCTAAATTGGCCTCTTTGGGAATTTTCTAGGGCTGAGTG
The DNA here is from genome assembly GCA_033557465.1 of Ichthyophis bannanicus. Classification (NCBI taxonomy): domain Eukaryota; kingdom Metazoa; phylum Chordata; class Amphibia; order Gymnophiona; family Ichthyophiidae; genus Ichthyophis; species Ichthyophis bannanicus. The sequence goes on from CM066034.1 coordinate 114,551,815, forward strand.
CCTAAATGTTTACTTAACATTTCACTAAACCCCTAAATTTAGAAGCCTAAAAAGTAGGTGATAATGGGCAGATTTAGGTTGGGGAAAAAAGTTAGGAGTATAGCACTGATTTTCAGCACTAGACACCTAAATTGGGCTCATAAATCTACACAAATGAATGAGAGACCTAAATTTAGGAGCATAAATTGTAAGTTTCTAAATTAGGATAAATTTTCAGCTGAAAACTTAGTGGTATGTTTACTAAACTGCAGTAAAGGAGCAAGTGTGCCATTAGCACATGCTAACGGTGCACATGCACCCTTAGCATGTCCAAAAAGCCACTTTAGCACACACTAATGGTACCAGCAGCATAAAGCGCCCTGTGGGCAGAGAGATGACATCCATTGGGTGGAGAATGGGGGTCAATGGGCGGGGAGTGGGTGTGAACAAGGCTTGCCCCCTTAACGCAAGGCACCTTAACGGCAGGAACCCTAATGCAAATCAAAATATCATGGAAAGGGTGTATTTTGAGGAGAGACAGCCTATCTTAACGTCTGCAATGTGATGCACAGTCAGGGGAGTCCAAGAGAGTGATAGTAGTGCTCCATTAGCAGCAACAGCATAGTGCCCAAGTATGAAAGGGCACTATGTTGATGGTGCAAATGGGGCAAATGAGGTTGCATGTGGGTCATGCAGTGGGGCCACTGGTGCATAGGACAGACCAGGCAGTTGCCTAGGTGGCACATAAGAACATAAGACCTGAAAATATGCCTGACTGTGTCAGACCAAGGTCCATCATGCCCAGTATCCTATGTCCAACAGTGGCCAATTGAGGTCACAGATACCTAGAAGTTTCCCCAAAAGACACACAGGATCCACAGTGTGTGTAGTGGGCAAGCAGGGGATATTCTGGGCTCCTCATTAGTAATGGTTTATGGACCATTCCCAAGGAACCTGTCCAAACATTTCTGAAACCCGCTACACTAACTGCCTTTACAACATCCTCCAGAAATGAATCCCAGAGTTTTAATATGTGTTAACTGAGAAATCATTCTCTCCCAGTAGTCTTCAATGGGTTATACTATAGCCACACTGCATGTCCCCTAGTCCCTCTACATTTTGATGGTGTAAACAATCAATCTATGTTTACCCAATCCACTCTAGTCAATATTTTATAGACCTCTAACATAACACCCTTCAGCCATCTCTTTCCCAGGTTGAAGAGACATAACATTGGCAGGCAGTGATGGGGTCCCTGGAGAGGCAGATGGGTATAGGGGTGATGTGTGACAGTCCATGCATGTCTCTGTCCCCCCTCCAAACCTGCATCCTAGGCACCCACCAACCCGCTTGTCAGCATGGAAATGGGAGTGTTTTCGGAGGGGACAGTAGAACCCACCTGCAGCAGACCAAAGCCATTCCCTGGTCCTGTGCACCATGCACAGTGCAACATATGCCAATGTCTGTCTGATGGGGAGCATGTCATCCCCAAGGACTATTGTAGCCATGTGGCAGCACTGTGGCACACTACACACATTTTATGTGAATATGAGCTGTGGGTCACAGATTCAGGGCTTGGCTGTGGATCATGCAGTGCATGTCCCTGTGGCTAAAATTTGGTTCACAGTGCAGGTACAACACCAGCATGTGCAACTCCCAATGATTCAACCAACAAGGGTACAAACACTCACACAGACAGGCTCCACTATCCTCAGCTGGATAGAGAGTAAGGCTGAAAGCACTGCCACACTAAGCATGCGTTAATGCTTGAGCTGAGATTAGGACCAGAGTGGCAGGCAGGAATGCCAACCACCCCCATGTTCACACAGTGCGTCAATATGAGTGTGTGTGTGTATCCATTGTTTGTGGCTTTCTATATCTCACTGAACCTTTCAGTGCCTAAGCTGTTTCCAGTGTTAGTCTGCAAATGTGCATGATGGGGAGCAAAGTATTGTGGGTATGGGCTGAAACAGGGCAGATTGGCCAGGATGGGTTTGCATCGGGGGGTAAGGTAAATGGCTGAGATGTCATTGAACCTGACTGCCACCTGCATGTACCGGGTAGCCACAGCATGTCATAGTGGGAGAACACTCTCTCTCTGACCGAGCAGTGACCATGACATGGTTAGGTATCCATATAGTGCTATATAGGGTCTGGTTCTAGTGATGTGGGTGCATGTCCTGTCCTGTCCTGTCCTGTCCAGGGGAGGGGAGGGGAGGGGAGGGGAGCTGATAACTGCACCAACTGTTGGCTGTCCATGCCATATATCCCAAGCCTGGGTGCAAATGCAATGTGTACTGACCAGTGGTCTGTCTGCAGTTAGTATGTCCATGGCTGGAAATTCCAGTGGTAGGCAGCAGGTGTAGTCTGACTGTGCTTGCTGTGGGTGAATGATAGACACAGATAGTTGGGATGTGAGGTGTCCAAGGCCTGCTCCCAGTGGTATTGGTAGGGCCAGCAGGCCTTGGTAACACCCCCATGAAAGTATAGACTCTTCCTCCCTCCCCCACTTTTGTCTCCCCCCTCTCCCCTATGCTGGTACATACAGCAGACATTTTAGGCAGTGACCCGGTCTCTTTGTATCCAACCATTGCTGTGCAGAGAGGTATGGAGGTATAGCCTACTAGTAAGTGCAATGTCTCTATAAGCAGGGGACAGGGGCTTGATTCCTACCTGTTCCTTTTGTGTCTGTCCTACTCAGATCATTTTCATGCCTGTAACAGTCAGGGCTTTGCAGATCGGTGCTGGAAGTCCATACCACCCTCTCCTCAGCTGCCATCCTTCCTTCAGCCCATCCATCTGCCTCTGTCGGCTGTGTGCAGTCCTGTCTTCTTGTGCAAGCTGCTACACCAAGGCCTACACTGGTACTCTTTTCTGCATTTCAGCTCTTCACGCTCGCCTCTCCTGTGCCTGATCTGCACTTCACCACTACTACTCTGTCCTCCTGTCGCTGCAAAACTCCTGCTGCTTCTGCCTCTGCTGGGGGACACGTCTTCCCCATTCTATGCCACACACTGACTTTGCAGTGGCACCACCTTGTGCATCGGTACAGCTGCCTCCAACATTCTCGTCCACTTTGCTGGCTGTCCCATAGGGTGCCCACCGATATGGCAGGTCCATCAACTCCCACCTATCCTTCCTTCAATCACCTTTACACAGGCATTACTTGGTGCTCTATCCAGCATTTGGGTTTCAGCTGTTTTCGTGCCTTAAGGTGCATGCTTTCCACCTTAGAGCACCTTGTCTCATATTAGGGAACCTTGTCACATATTCACCCCCCCTCCCAATTTTCCTTATTTGTTTCAATTTACTGAGTGCTATCCTGGGGGGTTTGCCCTGCCATAGAAAGAGAGTGAGCGACCGTTCCCACGCTTTAAAGACCTTATCAGGTAATGAGACTGGTAACATTTCCAGAATCTAATTAACCTTAGATGATAGGAACATTTTTATTGACTCCAGCCGGCCCCACCAGGACAAATGCAGCAGGGACCATTTTATCGCAAAGGACTGAATCAATTCCTCAATGTGTTTACAGTTTAAATGAAAGGTCTCTTCTGCCGAGCAGCAAAATTTCAACCCTAGATATTTGACTGCCTTTACTTCCCACAAAAAAGGGAATTCCTTTATGTGCTCTGAAAAAGTGGCCCTATTCATCGGGAAGGCCACCGACTTGGTCCAGTTTATCTTATAGCCTGATACCTTTGAGTAGTCTTCCATGACCCCTTAACACCTCAGCCATAGAACTAGGTTGAAAAAAAGTAACAGGTCATCAGCATAGGCCGATAGCTTTACCTGAAGGCCCCCTACCATAATGCCCTGGATCCTATCAGAGTCTCTGATCTTCAACAGTAAGGGCTCCAAAACCAAATTGAACAGGATCGGCCATAAAAGGCATCCCTGCCTAGTCCCCCGATGGAGCAAAAAAGGGTAGACAGTTGGCCGCCCACCAAAATGCGAGCCTAGGGGGCAGAATACATTACCTGAATCAGGCTAATGAAAACCTCCCCAAACCCAAACCAGCGCAAGACCCGGATCAGGAAAGTCCATTCTAGCCTATCAAAGGCCCTTTCAGGGTCTAAGGAGATCACAACCACAGGAGAATCTAGCAGTTCCGTTGCAGACAAGAGATTCAGGAGCAAGCGGGCATTATCGGCCGTTGACCTCCCTGCCATGAAGCCACACTGGTCAGGGTGGATTAAATCCGGGGTTAATGTTGCCAATCTACAAGCCAGGGGCAAAGCGAATAATTTAAAGTCCGCATTTAAGATAGAGATTGGCCTGTAATTCTCAACCTTGAGCGGGTCTCTGCCAGCCTTTTCTAGCCCCACAATTGTGGCCGCATTAAATCCGCCGACAAAGGAAGCCTGTTCATAAAGAATCTGGAAGTACCTTACCAGATAGGGTAGTATGTCTTCCTGAAATACCAGATAAAACTCAATAGGGAGCCCGTCAGGGTCGGCCACTTTCTCTTTTTTTGCAGTTTTGAGGACGGCCCGGAGTTCACTCATCGTGAACTGTGCATCCAAATCACAGACTTGTTGAGTAGTAAATTTAGGGTGCGGGATTTGTTCCAAAAAATCTGCACAAGCTTTCTGATTGTCCCCACCCTCAGAAGAATATAGTCTGGAGTAGAAGGACTTAAAGGCTTCAGATATATCAGCAGTCCTAGTATATAGGACTTGTTGGTCCTTACGAATAGCAGCAATTTTAGTTTTCTCGGCGCGGGGGTTCAGAGTTGACACCAATAATCTACCATATTTATTTTGCTCCCGATAGTATTTTGCCTGCTTTGTATTAAAATGTTTCTCAGCCTCTGCACATAGTATATTATTATACTGATATCTTAATTTTTGCAGGCGAAGAAAAATACAGGGATCGGCACTAGACCTCAGAGGTCTTTCGCCCGCAAGGATTTGAGACTCAAGCTCCGCCAATTCTGCTTTCCTCTGCCTAGCCGCATTTATAGAAAAACTTGTTATCTTGGCATGAATGGTGGCTTTAAAAGCCTCCCACCAAGCCCATCCAGCCGTGTCTTCAGGAAGGTTTACAGCAAAATAGTCCTTGATTGCACTTTTCATGCATTCCCGAAAAGCCACATCTGCCAAAAGCGACCTCTGAAAAAAACAGCCAGAGCCCTTGTGAGGAGCAGTCCCTGATGCAAGGGGCAAGAAGACAGGGGCGTGATCCGACACCTTAGTGGCCCCAATTTTTGTCTCCACTACCGATGCGACTAAGGACTTAGAGATCAAGAGGAAGTCAATCCTCGAATGAGACCCATGCGGAAGGGAATAAAAAGTAAACTCCTTTTGAGTGGGGTGGAGCAATCGCCAGATATCAACTAATTCCACCTTCTGCGCTAAGGCTGTCACCGCGGCAGTGGCACGACATGGCCTAAGGGACCTATAGGGTTGTCGATCTATCAGAGGGTCCAGCACCAGATTAAAATCTCCTCCTAGTACTATCTAATAGGCGGCTAATTCATGAACTTCCTTCGCTACTTTATGATAGAAGGACACATCATCGGAGTTTGGACCGTAGACATTCATAATGCCAAGTTTCCAGTCTCCGATTTGCACCAGGATCTTCGCCCATCTCCCTCCCGGATCAGCTCAGGCCAATTCGACAACCGGCTGTAATGATTTCTTAACCAAAATTATTACCCCATTCTTTTTATGACACGCCTCAGCAAACCCTACCAGGGCATATTGTGTGTTACCCAGCTTTTTTGCTTCGCCTGAGGGTAGTCGAGTTTCTTGCAGGAGGACAACGTCCACCCCTTCCTTATTGCAATATAGAAGGATTTTTTTTTCACTTAATCGGGTTGTTTATTCCTTTCATGTTCAGAGATAATATCCTAAGTGAACCCATTGCACAGAAATAGCACCAAAACCAGCTCACTTGGGCTTGCAACGCACTGTTCAACAAACATATCACACACCATATACCAATCAATCCCACATGGAGACATCCCTATCCTTGACCCACATACAGAACCTAGGTAAAAGCCATCCTACACAAGACTAACCCTTGATTCCCCTCCACAGCCCAGATTTAAAACCCTCCCCGGCTATACAGCTCCCCCTATCACCGCTCCATCTTTCCCCTCAACTTATTTATGTTTGCATGTCAATGTTTATCACAAGCTGATTGCAGAAACCATTACCGATTAGATAGCCATCCTTCAAAACTGTTTCCACCCCTTCCCACCAGAACCAACATTGTATGAAGAAACTATGACAAAGCCTTATACAAACAGGTTTACTGAGCAAGAGAACAACTGAGTTCCAGAACAAAAAAAGTCCAACCGCACTGTGTCTATTACCGCCGGACCCAGGATCCATTACAGTGTGGGCTCAAATCAGTCTCTACCGCATCAGCATCGCTTCTTGATCTTCAATGAACTTGAGTAGGGTTTGAGGCTCTTCAAATGTGTGCATCTGGTTGTGCAGTGTCACACTGAAACATGCTGGGGAGAAAAGCCCATATCGGGCCTGAAGATGCTGGAGACGTGGCCTAAGAGCCAACATCTGCTTCCGTCTCTCTACCGTTGCTTTGTGGAAATCCAGGAAAAATGCAATGCTGTGGCCTTCAAACCTCACCGGCACCAAGGCCTTTGCTGCAATCATTATTTTCACCGCCTGTTGGTGAAGCAGCAGACACATGATGATTAGCCTCGGGTTTCGCCCTTGAGGGTCTGCTTGAGCAGGAACCCGATGTGCTCGTACAAACTCGAGCTGCGGGACAAACTCCAGCTGCAGCAACTTAGGTAGGTGCTCTTCCAAAAAAGACATCATATTTCCAGCTTCAGCACCCTCTGGAACACCAACTAAGCATACGTTGTTTCTTCGTGATCTGTTATTAAGGTCCTCCAGGTTGCGCTCTAACAAGGTGATATGTTTGCTGTTTGCCTGAGTAAGTTTTAGACGCTCTTCATGGCATTCCACTTTAACTTCAAGCCCGGACATTCTCTCCGACAGCCCAATTAATTGTTCCTTCAGTTCTTTTAGCTCTGAAATATCAGCCTGCACACCTGCTAGCGTATCGCCCTTAGCCGCTACACCGGTCAGATCTCAGCAAGCACCTCGTGCGTGGCGTCCATATTTTCTCGCATGCCCGCCGATTTTTGGGGAGAAGGAGTGTCCGGTTTCGGTCTCTTCACTCCCACATTTGTAGCAGCGCTGAATTCCAACTGGCCAGGTTTACCCGACGCCATCCCACTTCAAGATGTTTCTTGGGGGGATTTGTGTCGTTCCGCGTTGCACGGGGAGAGCAGGATTTATGACAGGATTATCAGGAGCTCAAAATCAAGCAGCCATCTTGTGCCCAGTCAGGCTCCGCCTCTCCGCCACATGCATCTTCTAATCTGCCCTTCACACTTACAGTAGTTTGCTGATGCACACTAGACATGAATATCTATGAGAAATGACTGCTGTTAAACCTAGACCATATACCACTCCTCTCCATGCACTGAAAAGTGCTAGGTAATCCCAGTGCACCTTAATATGTTAAAAGAGATTGTAAATATGAACATGCATGTCAGGACATATCTTGCATCAAATGTTACTTGGCATTATAAAATGGCCCCAGTGATTCCTGCCTTGGTCATTTCTACAAATACACTTTAAACTACTAAGGATGGACCCTTTCGAACTGCAACAAACTAGAAAATAACATTGCAGTTCCACAAAGGATGCATATTATTGCTGAGCAACAAATGTATACCCTTTTCATGTCTCTGGCTTATAAGAGCAATCATTCTACTGCTCTTTATTATTATTCTTCTCTTATCTCTCCCTACACCCCTCCTCGGAAACAACACACTTCTGGTAGATTGCTTCTATCTGTGCCCTTCTCTTCTATCGCCAACTCTAGACTTCGCTCCTTTTACCTTGCAACTTCTGATGCCTGAGTCTGTATGTCAAGATTTTTCTATGGCCCTTCTCAAATCCAGGCTAAACACTCACCTCTTTGTTGCCGCTTTTGGATCTGATCCGCCTAATCTCCCTTGTGTTTCCTTACCATTAACCCTAGATGTATCCTGTCCACAGCTGCTGTGTTGTCTGTCTTGACTAGACTGAGCAGCAACCATCTTTTATGTGTGTCTATGCAGTGTCTTTGTAGCCCTATACAAATGAACAGTAGTAGTAGTAGTAGTAGCAATAGTAGTAGTAGTAGTAGTAGTAGTATGACCTTCTGGCTATGGCATCTGATTCCCACATATTTGGGTTCTGGCATTTCTCACAGCAGCTGCATCTGTCCCATCATGGCGTATGTTGATCTGTATACATCCGCCATCTGTGGGGCAACCATGTCTGCCTTCCCACAGTCTGCTTTGTGGCACTGCTCACCTGGTCAGGCCAGTGTGAGCATGGGGGGGATCCCTGTGCTATAATACCCAGGTAGACAGCATCCAGATATATCACCACTTTCGCAGCTTCCATAGATCCACCAGTTCAGCACATACTTGTCACAACCATTCTTCAATATGGAATGAATGCAAGAGCAGAGCAGAATAAGTCCTGGTCTGATTCCACGTTTCAGCAGGAATAACGTGGACATCCATGGGGATAAGGCTGAATGTACATGAGCCTTTCTGGAATTCGTTATGCATGTCTCTGCGGCTGACACATCCCTGTTCCACCCCTTCTGGGCACGTTCTGAGATCCCCATGCTAGCGCCATGGTCGTGGACGTGCATGTTAACAATGTTTTAGAATACAGCTGGGGATGTTTTCAGCACATAAATGTTCGCGCTACATGAACAAACCCCTTATTCATATTCATGAATGACCTCAATAGTACACAAATTATGCTCATGCCACAGATCAATACGGAGGCATTATGATATTCTCCAGGTATTTAGCTGCATTTATTTATTTAGCTGCATTTATATCCCGCTTTTCACCGGGTCAAAGCGGTTGGGGGATACATTTAACACGAGGGGATATGAGACACATACACTAATACTTACAGGGAACATGGGCAATGGAGGGTTAAGTGGCTTGCCCAAGACCACAAGGAGCACCTGCGGGACTAGAAACCCCAGTCCTTCCGGCCCAAGGTTGCTGTCCTCTAGTGGGATTTGAACCCACTTATTCTCCAGGTCTTTGCTTTTTGGAGCACCACAATACACTGAGCTAAAGATTTCAATGTAATGCCTCCAAAATCATTTTCCTGGGTAGTGACTCCTCATCTGCAAGCAAGCAGCATGTATTTTATTCTTAGAATTAATTTTCACGATATATATATATCACTTAGCACTTTTCTACGTTACATTTCAACTGGGTTTTGAGCAATCCCCCAGTCTTATCAAGTCTCCCAAAACTCCACAGTTTGCTTGTTGCTGTTGTTTTTAAGTGCCATTCAGTCAGTGTTGACTCATGGCAATCCTCTAGATAACTGTCCTAAACTGTATTTGGTCTCCAGTCAGGCAGCTCATTGTTGATAAAGTGGCATCCATAGCTGCTGTTATTGTATTGGTCCATGTCATTGCTGGCCTTCCTCTTTTGTGTTGACCTTCAACCTTGCTAAGCATGATGTCTTTCTCTAATGATCTCTCTCAATTGCATGATGTGTCCAAAGTATGAAAGTCAAAGTCTTGTCATCTGAGCTTCTAAAGAATGCTTTGGTTTGATCTCCTCTAGTATTGACTGCTTTGTTCTTCAAGCAGTCAATGGTATACACAGTATTCTTCACCAGCACCATAAATCAAAGGCATTGATATTCTTCCTGTCTATCTTTTTCACCATCCAATCTTTGTATCCATGGCTTGGATAAGATGAATCCTTGTTTGGAGAGAGACATCTCTGCTCTTGAGAATCTTGTCTAGGTTCTTCATAGTCATTCTGCCAAAAGCAATGTGTCATTGGATTTCTGGACTGCTTATCATTTCTTTATTGATTATTGATTCAAGCAGGTTAAAATTCTCCACTGTTTCAATGTCTTCTCCATCAACGATGAACTTATTGATTTTGCCAGCTGTCAGGAACTTTGGGGCATGTTTACTAAAAACCGCTAATTAGCGCGCCGCAAAATAGCGCACTAAAAGCGGTACTTAAGAGCGCTTAAATGCCCCACAAACGTGTGATGAAGCCCCGCACACTTGCGCGTCACAGTAATGGGTGCCGCACAAGTACGTGCCCGCAAATGTCCGATAGAGGCGTGGAAAGGCTAACGGAGGGCAGAGGAAGGCCCCGGAGGGGCGGAGAGAAGGGGTTAATGGGCGGGTAAGGGGAGGGGAGAGGCGCCCCGCACATTATCGGGGCTGAATTTCCAAAAAAAAATAGCGCGAGTGAATCACTCGCGTTAGAATGCATTTAAAGGGAAGAGAAACCATTTCCGTCAGCAATGTACAGCAAAACCGGGGAAACCGGCAAAACGTGAGCAGTGTGATACATGTGCACAGCACAAAAGTGCAATTATAAATAGAAAATGACCACCACAAAAATATGAAAAATAGTAATTCAGTTGGGGAACAGTTATAGTGATGGGCAAAACTAGATAACACACCCAGGAAAGCTCCAAAAAAAAGGAAATGATTTATGGAAAGGTGTACGGAGCGGAGACTCGTCCAAAAAACATTTCCCTTTTTCTGGAGCTGTCCTGGGAGTGTTATCTAGGGTTGTCCATTAATATCACTGTTGCCCAGCTTGGGTATATGTTTTCCCCCTTTGTTCCATGGTCATTCCCGGGTTTTATTTGCACGTTTGTCACCACACAGGGTGAAGGAGCCCACAGTAAAAATGCATACAGCAGGGTTTGTGACTCCATCCTGCCAGGTTTACTACCTCCAGGGGCTGCACTGTCTCTGTGGCCATAGTGTGGTGCAGAGGACATAGCCATGACCTCTAGGACTAGAAGGCCAGAGGTTCAAATCCTAGCTGGGGCACTTGCCAGCCCCGTCCATATATTTTACCCACCACTAAACAAAGATAGAGCAGACACCCCTGTTTTGCAGGGAACATAAGCATGGGGGAAACACCCATATGTTACCCAACACCGCACACACACCACAACAATGGGCATACCTACAGCCAAGTCCCCCAAATGCAGTCCCGTACTGCCACATTGCAATCAGGTCATCTGCTTTTTCTGAGAGAAGCTCATGCCAGCATGTTGGCGCACGAGTACATGTGGTGCAGGGGGCAGTGGCAGCTAGCCACAGAGGACAGAGGCCAAGCCATGTGCAGGCTGGCACAGTCCACTGCAACACACAGGCCCTGCCGGATCCACAGGTATGGACATTCCAGGGAATCCAGCCAATCTGTGGCTACAAGGTGATGCAGTGCACACAGACAGTGCATACAAGAACAGAAGGTCACAGGTTCAAAGCCCAGCTGGGGCTACTGCCAATCCTTCCCACATATTTTTCCCACAGCTACACAGTGATAGTAAGGACAAACCTTTCGTGGCGAGGACATATGCAATGGTACTACGTCTATCTTTTACCTCACTGAGCACAGACACCATGTACAGGGGCAGTACCTAGAGCAGAATCTCCCAAATGCAGTCCTGGTGGGCCACACACCAGTCAGGGTCCATGCTGCCACTCATACAAATGCCTGTGCTGTATATCTATGCACCACCCCCATGGCATGTAGATGTAGCTCATGCATATACATGAGGAACAGCAGGTAAACCCGATCAGTGTGATGCACACCTGGACTGGAGTTGGGAATCTCTGCCGTAAAGCAGCAGCCAACAGGGGCAGACACACCCACACCCACACCCACAGGCCCCATTGGCCAATGTCTCCTGGAGAGGCAGAACATTGGACCCTGCGTGCATCTCCCAATACTAGCACCTGCATACCCTAGCAATGGAACCCTACACCTGAGGTATACGGTACACAGCTCTGAGACGCTTGCTAGGAGTACTGGCAGATAGATATCCATACGTTACGCACATACTGCTAGTTGACCCCATCCGAACAATCTGTTTGGTGTTTGTGGTGCATGCTACAGCCCTTGCCTCTGACGGTGTTTACCACCCTGGGGAGTGACCCCCAGCAGTACTGCGTAGCATATCCATGCCTTGCCGTGCCCAGCACCGGTTTGGTGGGCAAGGCTAATTACCTCCTCAATAGTAGCACCATGATGGCATAGGTGTGGAATTGTGTGTCTGTCTATACAGTGGGTGTTGGCTGCATGCCCCTTCCACAGCCCACACTGCCAACACTGTTGCCAGTATTGGCCTGCCAATGTGCATAATGAGTAGCAAGTGACCATGGGTATATCTCAGACAGAGTGGACTGACCAGGATGCAGCTGCACAGGGCATAGGGCACTGGCAGGGGCATGGTAGTGCCCGGCCACCACCTACACAGACAGGGTGACCTCTGTATGTGCTGCTGGGGGATCACTCTCACCCTGAGTGTGCAGTGATGGCAGCATGGCTAGGCACCCCCATAGTGCTATATTGTGATTCTCCCATGTGATATGTATGGGTGTCCTGTGGGGGGCCTCTTCATGGACTTATCTGTCTGTGTGTGCTGCCACCCCAGTTGTGTGTGCATGCATGTCCATCAGGACCAGCCAGCAGACTGTTCACAGCTGATATGTGTTGTGATGGAGTGCCTTGCAGGGTGCAGTGGCTGATGGCTTGCTGCTGGTGAATATCAGATAGTGGTGGGGTGCATCTTTGAATATCCAGGCCTAATGTCTGTCTGATATTGTGTTATGGATGTGTGTGGAGCTGCTTGGACTGCCCTGTAGGGTGTCTGTTCCCTAACAGGACTGGGGTTGATGGTCCACTCTACTGTCATCGGGGTGGGGAAGCCCTGTTTTATCCACCTGGGGGTCCCCACTAATTGAGCCAGACAGAGATCTCCAAAATGTTTATGCAGCACCTACCTATTCCACAGGTTATTGCTGCTTTGGAGCTCTGACATGGCCACATTCGGCCATGCCTGGTGTTGTGGACCTGGTCCTGGGCGCAACATCTCACAGTCAGGGTGAGCACAGTAACCGCACAATGTGATGGTGTTCAGCTACTCTTTGCCGTTTGTCCACCCACTCAGGACACCCTACCAGGCCGAGGTGCTGTGTGGGTGCACACGGACACTTCCCCCTACCAGGCCGGGGAGCTTTAGGGGTGCATTTCCCATCCTGTGTTCAATCGTGGACAGCTGATTTGCATGTGCAGTGCATCATGGGTGCGGGTGGTTCACAACAGCAGACTGTCAGTGAGGTGACGTACAGGCTATCTGCAGCCAGCCAGGGGCTGCTTACAGCTGTAGAGCTGTAGCCCAATGGTTATGTCACTGCCTGTGCAGCCAGATGTCATGGGTTCAAACCCACAGTGGGGTTATGTGATAGGGGTGTCCACAGATTTATTTTAATTTACTGTACATATGTTGCTGCCAGCAATACCACCCTCAGCGTACTGTACCCATAAGGTGCCTCTGAGGGTGCTTTATGGGGCGCCCTATAGGGCACGTTACGGTTGCCAGCCATATAGGGTGCACTATACATTATCCTGTGTCGCAACATACATGCTGCCCTATAGGGGACATTCTAGGGTGCCTTGGCGGACGGTGCACTGTAACATGTGCCTTATGGGCCGCCTTATATTAATATGCTGTGAGAGTGCGTTTATCACAAAATAAAATTAGAAAGCCTCCTACAGCACTCCACAACATATAACATACTGCCTCAGCTAGCCTTTTTCACTGGGCATTGTGAGGGATCAAACCCCTGGTCCCTGCACCATTGGTCAGTGTCTTAACCATTGTGCTGTGGCTGTGTTCCTTTGCTTTGGCATCAGTGCGCCACCTTATGAACATCAGCGCGCCACCTCCTGCTGCCCACAATTAGTGCGCCGCCTTGTGCCGCCCAAAATGAACAGTGCGCCGCCTTGTGCTGCCCAAAAAGAACAGTGCGCTGCCTTGTGCCGCCCAGATAGTACAGTGCGCCGCCTTATGCCGTACAAAACGAACAGTGTGCCGCCTAAAAGTACTTTGCCTCCTGAACCACTTTTACACATTCAAGGTGTTGCCTCAGCTGGTCTTTTTGTTGCACACAATGGGGGATTGAACCTGTGGCCCCTGCACCATTAGTTAGTGTGTTCACCGTTGTGCTACAGCTCTGTTCTGGTATGTGTTCAGCAGCGCCCCACTTAGCCTTCCCACGCGCTAATGTGGGCCCCGCAAATTAGCGCGACGCGCACACGTACGGTAGGGGTTTTTTCTTCTTTCTGCCTGAACCGCCCACTCCTTATATGGCACACGCACACTACCGCGGCCCCGCACGTTAGGAATGTTTAGTAAACATGCCCCTTTGTCTTTATGTTAAGGTGTAGGCCCAGATTAAGACTATGCTCCTTGATATTGAGGAGAAAATGTTTCAAATCATCTTCTATTAAGGCATTTATATACCACCCATCTATGAACACATTCTAGGTGGTTTACAAGCAGGTACTGTATATATTCTCTCATCCCCAAAGGGCTCACAATTTACCTGAGGCAACACAGGGTTAAGTGGCTTACCCAAGACTACAAGGAGCATCTATAGGACAACAGACCCCAGTCTCTCTGGCCCAAGGCTTCTGTTTCTGAGCAGGAATCAAACCCCCAGCCCTTGGTAATTTGTCCCAACCACACTAGGCCACTCCTTCAATTTCAGTCAGTATTTATCATCAGCATCCAGCGAAGGTTGTTGATGAGTCTCCCACCAATCTTCACACCTTGGTTGTCTTCATACAGTCCTGCTTCTCTGATGATTTGTTCTGCATAAGAAATAAACAGGTAGAGGGAAAGTATGCAGCCTTATAGTAAGATAGTAACATAGTAAATGACAGCAGATAAAGACCAGCATGGTCCATTTAGTCTGCCCAGTAAGATGGCAAGTGTAGATGAACCTGCTGCTCCATGCAGTCCACCCCTCGCCATGTCTTTGTTTTAGGGGTGAACCCACCGCTCCGTGTAGGACACCCCTGTTTGTTGAGAAATAAGATAGTTAAGTAATTTTGATTTTATCCTGTTGCTGTAAAGGGATCCACTGTGTCTGTACCATGCCATTTTGAATTCTGTCACTGTATTTGCCCCCACCACTTCCATCGGGAAGGCGTTCCAAGCATCCACCACCCTTTCAGTGAAAAAGTATTTCCTGACATTGCCTTTCAATTTACCCCTTGCAGCTTCATGTTATGCCCTCTAGTTTTACAGCTTCCTCATCTTTGGAAGAGGTTTGTTTGTTCATTATTTATCTTTAAGTATTTAATGGTCTGAATCATATCTCCCTTATCCCTCCTCTCCTCCAGAGTGTACATATTTAGGTCTCCAAGTCTCTTCTCATAAGGCTTCTGACGCAGGCTCCAAATCATTTTGGTTGCCTTCCTCTGAACAGTTTCCAGTCTTTTTATATCCTTTGCAAGATATGGTCTTCAAAACTGAACACAATATTCCAAGTGAGGCCTCACCAGTGACTTATAAAGAGGCATTAGTACCTCTTCCTTTCTGCTGGTAATTCCTTTTTGTATGCACCCCAACATCCTCCTGGCTTTTGCCACTGCCTTGTCATACTGTTTTGCCACTTTGAGATCCTCCGAAAAAATCACACCAAAGTCCTTCTCTTGGTCTGTGCACACTAACCTCTCGCCCCCTATCACGTACATTTCCCTTGGATTTCTGCTTCCTAAGTGCATGACACTGCACTTCTTTGCATTAAATCTTAACTGCCAAGCATTAGACCATTCTTCCAGATTTTGTAGATCTTTCCTCATGTTATCCATGCCCTCAGGGGAGTCCACTCTGTTGCAAATTTTCATGTCATCTGCAAAAAGAGAGACTTTTCCATGCAGTCCTTCAGCAATATCACTCACAAATACATTGAACAGTGCCGGGCCCAAGACCGAACCCTGGGGCACCCTGCTAATCACCCTCCTTTCATCCGAGTAAGCTCCATTTACCATCACTTCTGTCGTCTGTCAGTCAACCAATTTCTGATCTAGTTTACCACCTTGGGACCCATTCCCAAACTAATGAGTTTATTGATAAGCCTCCTATGAGGAAAAGTATTAAAGGCCTTGCTGAAATCCAGGTAGATGACATCCATTGCATGTACCTGATCTAGTTCTTTGGAATTCCAGTCAAAGAACTCAATCAGATTTGTATGGCAAGATCGTCCTTTGGTAAAACCATGTTGCTTTGGATTATGCAACCTGTTGGTTTTGATAAAGTCCACTATTCGCTCTTTCAGAAGTGCCTCCATTACTTTTCCCATCACTGTGGTAAGGCTCACAGGCCTGTAGTTTGTCACTTCTTCCCTATCACCACTTTTGTGAAGAGATACCACATCCGCCCTTCTCCAGTCC
Source organism: Ichthyophis bannanicus (assembly GCA_033557465.1). Classification (NCBI taxonomy): domain Eukaryota; kingdom Metazoa; phylum Chordata; class Amphibia; order Gymnophiona; family Ichthyophiidae; genus Ichthyophis; species Ichthyophis bannanicus. The sequence goes on from CM066034.1 coordinate 114,568,103, forward strand.
TGAGGAACTTCTCCTGTTTCCAAGGATCTGTTGAAAACATCATTTAATGGCCCTGCAAGAACTTCTCTGAGCTCTTTCAGTATCCTGGGATGTATCCCGTCTGGTCCCATGGCCTTGTGCACTTTCAGTTTTGCAAGTTGTTCTAACACATCATCTTCTGTGAATGGTGTGGTATCTACTTCATGCCCATTTTTATATTTGGGAGTCACAGATGGTCCTTCTCCAGGATTTTCTTTAGTAAAAACAGAGCAGAAGTATTGGTCTAGCAATTTCGCTTTTCCAATTTCACTTTCCACGAATCCGTTCCCAGCACTTCTAAGTCCTGCAATTCTATCTCAGATTTTACTCCTCTCCCGAATATACCTGAAGAAAGTTTTGTCGCCACACTTCACATCTTTAGCCATCTTTTCCTCTGCCTTTGATTTTACTTTCCTTATTCCTCTTTTTGTCTCTTTTAGTTTGATCCTGTATCCTTTCTGTGTTTCTCTGTTTGCAAGCTTTTGAATTTTATACCTTTATTTGTTTCGCCTTTATTTGAGTAGCCACTTCTTTGGAGAACCAAATAGGTTTCCTTCTCCTCTTGTTTTTATTTACTTTCCTTACATATTTATCTGTTGCCCCTTTTATTGCCACCTTTAGTTTAGCCCATTGCAATTCTACTTCCCTTATCCCCTCCCACCTTGCCAATTCCTCTTTCAGTTACTTGAGCATTTTACTGAAGTCAGTGTTTTTGAAGTTTAGGACTTTGAGCTTGCTATGATTGGACTGCACCTTGGCTTTTATATCAAACCACACCGTTTGATGATCACTGCTGATCACAGGGGCACCCACCCGGACATCTGACACGCTATCACTGTTGGTGATCACTAAATCCAGCATTGAGCTTTCCCTGGTTGGTTCCATCACCATTTGTCTAAGTAACGCATCTTGGAAAGCATCCACAATTTTTTTGCTTCTTTCCAGAATAGCAGAAGGAGTAATCCAATCCACATCCGGTAGATTAAAGTCACCTAATATGATCACTTCCCCCTTTGTGGCTATCTTGGCAATATCTATAATCAATTTGTTATCTATTTCTTTGATTTGAGTCAGAGGTCTGTAGATTACAGCAGTATGGATGACAGTGCCATCTCCTCTTCCCAACACAATCCAGAGCGCTTCTTCTTTTCCCCATGCCCCCTGCATTGCAGAAGCTTTAATATTGCTTTTGACATACAAGGTTACTCCTCCACCTTTGCTGATTTTAAACAATCTTCTTATGATTTCATAACTTTGAATAATGTCTCATTTACAAATGTAATCACTATACTCATCATTCCCTTTCCCATTTATAAATGTGTTAAAAAAAATCTGGTCCCAGAGCAGGCCTGTAGGCATGCCACTATTTACTTTTCCTCATTGAGAAAACTGACCTTTTAATCCTACCTTCTGCTTCCTATCCTTTAGCCATTGCGTTCTATCCCATTAATTTGAAATTTCCTCAAGTCTATCATGAGGGGCTTTATCAAATGCCTTATGAAAACCAGATACACTGTATCAACTGCCTCCCTCTTATCCACATGTTTCTTAACCATTTCAAAAAGACATGTTATGCATTTTTCTGCACGCAGCTGACAGTATTTCAAAATAGGCAGCATATGAATGTATTAATAAAATGAAGAATAAATTGAGGGACTCTAATAGTACTTCTTTTCTACATCCTGAATAAGGATACTTTACTGAATCTTTTATTTGTTCCTTGTGAAAATTTTGTCTGATTTTAAGATCTGGCATATGGTCCCCAGGCTACTTTCCTAGATGCTTAAATATGAAGGATCATTAATATCAATATTCTGTTAAATTAAGTAGATAGGAAAATTGATAAACTATCATACTGCTTTCAAAATCTGTAGTTGCCAATTAAATCACAATTATATCTAATTTCTCTCTGTTAATTTTATTAATTCTATTCACCATCAATACCCTTCATAAATGTCAATTACTTTCAATAAATCTTCAATTACACCATTTTACTTGTAATTCTTTTTCATAAATTATAATCAACTATCCTTGAATCTGTTTGGCACCACTACACCAATGTTACAGATGCAAATTGCAATACTCAAGTGAATACCTATTAAATTTATTAAGCCCACAGATTACCAGATAACAACACAAGTCATTGGCCACACAAGCCAACAGCTCCTAGTAAAATTGATTGGACTACATATAAATCACTTAATTCTTGATTTTTCCTCAAACACTGTGGCTCATAGTTCAGTGCAAAAGGGGCATCTGACCCTTGAGATGAGTCACCTAGCTTGACAACTGAAATCATGCAATAAAAGAGCTGGCAAAATAATTCAGAGACTGAACATTGAACCATGCCGCTTCAGGAACAATTTTCTCAAGCATCGCCCTTCTAGGAATTAACCAAATACATGCAATATTTTAATGCAGCATTCTCCAAAATATAAGTCAATAAGGCTTATTCTTTAGTCAAGAGAAAGTATACCTCCACATCCCCTCCCCTCAAAAAAAAAACACTTAGAAAGGGGACTGTCAATTGCTATTTATTAGAAAGCATTCAGCCTACCTTCCCATGAACCTGTGCCCTAAATACAGTATGTATCATTCAGACTAGTATGTTTCTGCTTATTGGGTTTGATTCAGAGATGTTGATTGCGGGGCTGCACATCCCAGCAGGACTTGCAGTCCTGCAAGCCATGGGAACCCTATTGTCCCTCTGGCTTTCCTCACACATCCTGAGCTGTAGGATGGGGAGAGCCGTGGTGGGTGAGAGGGGGCGGGATCTGGGCGGAGTGGGGTGGACCAGCATGGCAGGACGTACAAGTCTGATTCAGATCACAGCCCTGTACGTTCTGCCGGGTCAAAGGGGACATCCTGCTTTTTCCACCTCAAAGGTGGAATAAGCAGCACCAATCTGGGGATCAGGTATGGAGATCCCCCTGGGGTTGGGGCTGGGTGCGGGGGGTCCCTGCCGCCCGATCCAGGTCCCGGTTGGCCAGCCGTGGGTCGGGCAGCAGGGAAGAGGGGGCAGAGTCACAGCAGCCAAGGGAGTTTGCAGGGAAGACATCCCCGCAGGCAAGCAGGGGCATGCCAGGCCATCCTCAGGCTCGATTCTGTGAACGCTTTGTTCCCGCGGTCCAGAATTGGGTTCTAATAGGTCTGTCCTGCACAGGGACGTCTGGATGTTCTGGACATGCCCCTTTTGGGACCAGACTCTTTGTGTATTCATGTTTACATTCCTTACTTTCTTAAGAAAATCACATGAACACAAAAGATCCTTCCATGAAATGGGGAAAAGAAGGAGGTACTTAAGTTACATGCCCATGAACAGGCTATGCAATTAATAATTATTGTAACTTCCACTATTAATGCAAATGGATGAATGCTGCATTTTGGTATGCAGAGAGCATTATTTATTGTATTTACGGTATTTAATACTGGCTCTTGATATCCCTATAATCAACAAAAATTCTAAAACATAGAGAAATTAGACTTACCTGCTAATTGTTGTTCCTTGAGGAACTCCAGTTCAGTCCCTCACCTCTGGGTGCTATATTACAACAACTCATACTTATTTGTATTTAATCTCAAGCAATGTATGCATAGCCATTTGGAATCAGACTTCAGAGTGCCATCATGTGCTAAAAAGTACCCAATTGTCAGAGATAAAGAGACACAGTATATAGAAATAGAGAAAGAGATAAAGAGATGCAGGTTGAGAGAGAAAGATCCGGCTGGCTGGATTAACAGCTGCTGGGCACAAGAGGGTAGGGGTGCCAGGCAGGGGTTAACATGCAGTGGGGGCAGAGGGACAGGAGGGTGGGCCTCTGTTGGCTTACTTAAGGGTCGGGGGACCATTGGCTGCCCTCTTGCCCCTCTGGTCCAGACAGTGCTTAGATGCACCCCCACCCATCGATCCCTCTTAGGTTCTGTCGCAGCACAGCTGGGATTTAAGGGGCACCAGACAGAATGCACAGCCATATAATAGTGCATAGGGGGAATGACCACAAGTAAATTTGTCCTTCCCCAGATAGGGTCAACAGGTCCACAGTAGGATCATCAGGTAAGGCGCCTCCCCAAACTTTGATTGTGGGGGAGGGAGGGGGAGGTACACCTCTTGGTCATATGCCAGGTATGCTGAGGTACTGACCTTTGACAGAAACAGGGGAAGGTGGAACCCTGCTGCAAATGGGGGAAAAGAACACACTTTAACAGCATGCTTTCCCCTACATCACATTATGCAATTGTATAGAAGTTTTCACCAGTACTGATAACAAAGTGAGTAACGGAAAAGGGACGAGCTTTGACGGCATCACCCCTAGGCAAATACAGGCTGTGAATCTCAAGGATAGGATCAGTTAAGTTTAAAGCAACTTCCTGTTTTTATATATATGTTCTGTTTATTGTAAACTGCACTGATTTGTAATAGCGCGGTATATAAAGAAGTAAAATAAATAAATAAATATGTTCAAAATTGTTATGTGTTATTTGATCAAATGTTGTGTAGGTTATGCTGTGGCCATAAATTATCCAATAAACTATTCTATTGTTGCAAACTGGTAGTCTGCATATTATGCCTGCAGTACGAGACATCACAGGCGGAGGATCACAGGACAAGGGATAGGGGAGGTGCTGAGACGTAGGGTGGGCCGTGGGGGGAGGGATGGGGGAACAGGTGAAATATGGTCCTAGATTGACTGCCACTTGCCTGGTTGAGAGATAAAGAGAATTCATCTTGAGATACTGGAAAGAGGCATGAAGCTCTTTGTCTATCTGCAACTTATAGAGACGGTACAATGAGTGCAATTTTAAAAGGCATTTAGCTAGCCAAATAGGTTTTAACTTAGGCAAAAAGGTCTGACTGAAAACTGCTCCAAGTATGCCTTGGCTTTGTAGCACACATCCTTTTGACTGTGAGGAGGATTCTTGTGGGCATTTGTTTTGTTGGCAGGGGAAAATTGTGTTTGCACATGTGATTTCCAGACCCAAATGTGCTATCTTGCTCTTCCTCTTCTGATAGCACAGTAACAGGTGCAAAGTATGCAGCTGCTCTTAATTTATTAATTAATTTATTTTTATTTATTTTATTTAACAATCATTTATATCCCGCATCTTCCAGAGTTCAGATGCGGTTCACAATTGAACAACAGTCAACAAAGCAAGAGCTTGTTTTACATGGAACAATATTAGGCAGTAAACAGTGTAATGAGAATACTTAATGAGAATACTTTGCATATGCTAATTTTGAAAGCTAACCAGTGCAAATGGTTTCTCGTTGAAAAGCTGCACTAAGCATTTGTGTTAAAATCACACGTAGTTTGTGACTATGCAGGACGTTTGAATATTGCTCATTTAGGTTTTGAGAGCCTCTGCAAAGAAAAGAGTACCTTTGATTTATAAACCGGGCTGCAAGATCAAACTCTGCCCCCAAACTACATGTGCACTGGTGAAAAGTGCACACATAGAATGTGTGTGCAGAAATGTCCTCATTTCTATACCTATGTAATGGGTGCATCGATGTGCATGCTCAGGCACATGTGAAATGGTTCCTCATGCCTGAAAACCAAATTATAATGATGAAGATGCCTTCTTTCCTGTTTCTCGCCAGATGAGAGACCAGCAAGCAGTAAACCAGTCCTAGGTGTTCCTGTTCAGGCATTGTAATTCAGGCTACAAAAAAAGTAATCTAGATATTTATTGGATAAGCACCAGAAAGAAAAAAAAGTCTCCTTGTACTCTTTCACCCTTCCCTCTGAACCTCTTGGATCCTCCACTCTGTTTTAGTGCCTTTTCCATGCTGATAAGAAAAACAAAGCTGCCCAAATGTAAGTGTTTGATGCCAGCAGAAACAATAATCAGGACCAGCACCTGCACCATGAAAATATAATAAGCATTCATTTTTTGTAGTCTCAACACTAATTAGCTAGAAAATAAACACCTAAATTTACAATTTATAAACACCTAAGAATAGAAGCTATAATTATAATAGATGGATGTCCTTCCAGAGAGTGGTACTTAGAAGCCATGGCATAGCCTTAGAGAGCGGGGAAAGGTTATATAGAGTTATTGAAAGGGAAAACATATGGACTAAGAGCTATACCACTAAAAAATGGAGCCATTGTCCTGCATAGGCACAACAGCTGTCACACTCAGTCCTTTGCATCTTGTTGGTGTGTTCACCATGGACAACATAAACACGGTAGCCTGGAGGAGCTGGAGAACCAGGTTGCAATGCCCATCACATAAGTGAGGATCTTACTAACTGCAAGAAAAGTGCAGACAGGTGATAGGATTCCAGAGGGATATCCTACTGCCAGACATGACCAAGCAATTCACAGTAAGCATAGAGAGGGTACATAGGAACTACATGTGCTACCAAATGGGGCATTGTGGAGGGGGTTCCTTTTGGAGGATAGAGGCTAATTCACCTACTACAGGGCACCCATTTGCATTAACCTGCCAGAATATGTTGTGCCGTTGTCATGACTGCCTATCTCATTGCAACACCTCTGCAGAGAGTCCTATTTTTAGGTTTAGGTGCATGATTGCCTACTGGAATTCTACTTCCTTTAGATCCCATCTCAGCACAACAATGAGAGCTTTCCTTATAGGTATGCTGGTACCTCTACTCATTGTCAAATCAACCCATGACACTTCCACTCTTCTATATCTCTCAATGGACTACAGATGCTGACACTATTCAATCGGCACCTGACCAAAACATTTCATAATTACTAGTGCCACTAAGGCATCATAGTCAGCTTCTCAAATCAAAAATTACCAGATTGCCAATTGTACAGGGAAGTCCCGCAAATCCATCTCCTCGTTGGCCACTCCATTTACCTGTACCTTTGCACCTTGGCCTACTGATATACAGTGTTTCATTTCCAGCTTACAACATAGCAACCTGTTCCTTCTCTTGCCATCTTTTCATACTGTCTTGCTCCTAGAACTACCTTATTTTTGGTCGTAACAACTCATTCATTCATAAAGAATCATACATACATAAGCTTTATTTTTTTCTCTTTTCAAAGGTGATAAGCAAGCTCCTCATTTAGCTCCTCTAATCAATGGGCAAGCAGCCACAGGACCAGATCCAATGATACCATGTAAACACAACTAAGATAGCAGCAGAAGCCAGGCCACACCCTGCAGCCACAACAGAAGCTATAGAAGCTGCTAGGTACCATCAAGTTCCCTACATTTTTTTTTACCACTTCATCTGTTCCTTTTCCTGTAGGGCCTCCTGCAGTTTTGCCTCTGAGATGGTAGTCCTACATTTAGAGGCTGTCCCTTCCCTGATGGCTTCTAGCTGCCCTTAGCTGAATACAGCCACGGAACAGTCTTCTGCTGTTGTTCAGAAAGGAGCTGCAGCTTCTACTCCTGAGTTCAACAGGAATGATACAGGGGCTGCTGTGCAGAAGCAGCAGGGCAGTGGATCATCCACATAGAATGGAAGGTGGGAGTACTGGGGACAACCACAGGTAGGATGCCTACTGCTCAGAAAGCACAGTTACTTACCTGTAACAGGTGATCTCTGGGAACAGCAGGAATTAGTCCTCACATATGGGTACGTCGGAACCGACGGAGCCGGCGCGGGAAAGCTCCCCAGCTTTTCAGATGAAAAGCTTTTGGGGCTTCCCACAGCGCATGCGGGCTGCCTTCCTGCCTTCCTTACCAGCTCTCTTCAGTTTGAGTTTATAGCTGAGACAATAGAGAGAGGAAAGGAAGGTAGATAGATAGAAGATACAACTCCTAGGGGAGGTGGGTGGGTTGTGAGGACTAATTCCTGCTGTTCCCAGAGATCACCTGTTACAGGTAAGTAACTGTGCTATCTCCAGGAACAAGCAGGAATAAGTCCTCACATATGGGGACTCCCTAGCTAAGATGCCTGGGAGATCCCCCTCCAAGGGTAAACCATCTTCGTATGGATCTCAGGCATCCATTCAGGGAAGGTGGGCAGGAGTTGCTTAAGTATGGAACAGGTGTTTGAGGACAGCCTGACCAAACAAGGCATCCCGGCAGGAGTCCTTGTCCAAACAGTAATGGGCTGTGAAGGTATGAACCGAGGCCCAAGTGGCTGCTCGACAGATCTGATCGATGGATACAGAGTGAAGATGAGCCATAGAAGTAGCCATGGCTCTCACATTGTGAGCTGTGACATGGCCTTCCAGAGAAATGTTCTTACTCTGGTAAGCAAAAGAAATACACTGAGCAATCCAATTGGAAAGTGTACGCTTGGAGACTGGAAGTCCCAAATGAGAAGGATCAAAAGCCACAAAAAGTTGGGAAGACTTTCGATGTGGCTCAGTCCTGTTGAGGTAAAAGGCGAGAGCTCTTTTACAATCAAGGGTATGAAGGTTCCTCTCTGCACTGGATGCATGAGGAGCCGGGAAAAAAAACAGGTAGATATACCTCTTGATTAAGATGAAAAGGCGAGACCACTTTGGGCATAAAGTGGGGGTTCGTCCTAAGGACCACCTTATCATGATGAAACCTAGTATAAGGTGGATTAGCCACTAAAGCCTGCAGTTCACTGATGCGGCGAGCTGAAGTGACTGCAATAAGGAAAACTACCTTCCATGAAAGAAATTTCAAGGAGGTGGAGTCCAAAGGCTCAAAAGGTGGCTGCATAAGCTGACCTAGAACTAGGTTCAAATCCCATGCTACCGGCGGAGGTCGGATGGGAGGTTTAGTTAAGGTCAGGCCTCTCATGAACCTTGCAACAAGAGGATGAGAGGAGGCAGGTTGTCCATTTATAGGTTTTAAGGATGCTGCAATAGCACTTAAATGGACTCGTACTGAATTCGTCTTGAGGCCTGCATTGGAAAGATTTATTTATTTATTTATTTATTTATTTATTACAAGTTCTTATATACCGCACTATTCGGCATCAGCGCGGTTTACATTATAACATAAAGACCATAACAACAAGCTGTTTGGTTTACATCGAACAGGAGTACAAACTTGGAGAACCGGGGTAAACTATATACATGAGATAATTACATAGAACAGAATAGAGTCTTAATAATATCAAGAACGGCATGGTGTGTTCATGAGTGGGTCACTTCCTCTGGTTCAATTGCTGGTAGGGTAGTATTGAAGGAAGAGGTGGTATTTGAGTGCCTTCCTGAACTGGAGTAGGTCAGTAATGGCCCTTATGTCGGAGGGTAGAGCGTTCCAGCATTTGGGTACATAGAAACTGAAGGCTCTGTTTGAGGTTGTCATGTTGCACTTTGTCAACGCCTTCGAGGTTGTCAGTAGGTTTACGGCTGTTGTTCTTCTGGATCTGTTGGGGGGTACAGTGTGAATCAGATCTGTGAGTGAGGAGGATGAGATACCCTTGATTGCCTTGAATGATAGGACTAGGGTTTTAAAGATGATCCTCCCATGGATGGGGAGCCAGTGAAGCTGTTTAAGAATGGGAGTTACGTGATCGCTTCTGGAGGCTCCGTAGAGGACTCTTGCTGCGGCATTCATGGCCATCTGTAATGGGCTAAGAGTGGATTGAGGGAGACCTTGTAATATGGCATTTGCAAAGTCGAAGTGTGGCAGGATTAGCGCTTGGTATATGGTTCGGAAGTCATCCGGGTCCAACAGGGAGCGCATATGCCTAAGCGAGCGTATTTTGAAGTATACAGCTTTGACTATGTTATTTATGTGATGTTTCATATCCAGACGTTGGTCCAATGTAACTCCAAGGTATCTTATTGTTTCTTTAGCTTGTAGGTCAGCTTCCTTGACACTGACGTGGGCTGGAGGGGTGGAGTTGGGGTCTTTGGAGATGAAGAGCACCTCTGTTTTTTTATGTTGAATGCGAAGGTTTTGTGATTGGAGCCACTCTGAGACCGAATTTAGGCAGTCTACCAACGGTGCCAGGTCTAATTGAGTTGTAGAGAAAGGCATATATAAGAGAATGTCATCTGCGTATATCAAGCAGTTGACTTTGAAAGATCTTATGATGTCGCAGATGGGCTGCATGTATATGTTAAATAGTAGGGAAGACAATGAGGAACCTTGAGGCACACCTTGCTTTTGATGGAAGCGTTTTGACTCTTCTGTACCGGACTTCACATATTGCCATCTTCCATCCAGATAAGAGTTACACCATTCTAATGCACTGTTGCAGATACCTTTCTCTTTCAGTCGTCCGATGAGATTTTCGTGGCTTACCGAGTCGAACGCCGCAGCGATGTCTAAGAAGACGAGTACAAAACCTTGTCGGATGTTGTTAATGCCTGTGATAATGTCGTTGAATAGGTTAGTGAGAAGGGTCTCGACCCCATGATATTCTCTGAACCCATGTTGGCAGTGATCTAGGGGAGCTGTGGTGTCTATATGATCTTGGATTTGCCGTTGTGCCTCCTTCTCAATTATCTTGGCTAAGAGGGGAATGCTAGCTATAGGCCTATAAGATTCGACCTTTTGCGGGTCTAGCTTGGGGTTTTTCAAAAGTGGCCTGATGGAAGTCTGCTTGAGTGCTGCAGGGAAGTACCCTGTTGTGAATGAGAGGTTCATTAGATTTGCAATGAAGGGGCTGAACGCACAGCGTAGCTCCTTAATCCAAAAAGCTGGGCATGGGTCCGTTTGTGCAGTGGAGGTATTGAGAGATGCTATGGTGTCCTCGATGCATTTAGTGGATGGTGTAGAGAAGTTATTTAGTGGGGTTGCATTCGTTGGTTCTTGGAACGGGACTGTTGACACCTTGTTAGTTTGCACTATCTTGGATTGCATGTAGTCAGCGAATTTCTGTGGATGAATCTCACTGTGTTGTTCGGGAGAAGGTTCCTTTGAGAGGGTTTTGACCAGGTTGAAGAGGTCACGTGGTTTATTCAGTGATCTCTTTAGGGTGTCTGTGTGATATTGTTTCATTGTGGTTGTGATTGCTTCACGGTGTGTGGAGAGGTGAGTACGGTAGGCGGTCTGATCTTCAGTGGAAAGTGATCTGCGCCAGCGGCGTTCCAGTCTGCGGAGTTGAGTCAGAGAGGATCGCAATTCAGGAGAGAACCATGGGGCGGTGCTTCTTTTTCTCCTCTTTGTGTTATTGGAAATTGGAGGTTGTGATATGGCATGCAGATTGGAGTTCCAGGAGGTGATTAGTTCGTCGAGGTCTGGTATGGTTTTGTTGAGGAGTGATTGGGTCTCAGCCAAGATGTGTTCTCTGTTAAATGGTCTAAATCTTCTTGTGGGCGTCCGTGATGTGCTGTGCATGTTTTGGCTTCTGTGCAGCTTCTCATTGATGATGGGGATCTGGAAAATGATCAGTTTGTGGTCTGACCAGGGTACATCAACGATTGATATTGGTAGGTTGTGGTTTTGTTCAAAGACTGTCTGAGGAGCAAATACCAAATCCAGAATGTTTCCCTTTATATGAGTGGGTTTATTGATAATTTGCTTGAGTCCCAGGTCTTCCATAGCACAAAGGAAGGCAATTGCGTGGTTTTGGGATAACGATGGGAGATTGAAGTCACCCATTATCCAATTTGGTTTATTGGGATTGAGGGTGCTGGCAGTAAGGTCAATAATGGTTGGGAGGTCATCTGGAGACGTGGACGGTGTCCTGTATAAGAGGTTGAGGGAGATTTGCTGGTTTGTAATGGAGAGTATGTCTAGATTGTTTGAGCTAGAGGAATCTGTTATGTGGAAGTTAAGGTCCGATTTGGAGACTATGAGCACCCCTCCTCCTTTTTGTTTTCTCTATGTCTTGTGTGTATGGCGAAATTGGGTGGTAGAAGTTGGTTGATGAGAACGTTATCTTCAGCTGATAGCCAGGTTTCTGTGATCATGAGTATCTCTAGGTCATAGCGGGAAATTGTTTCAAGAACCACAGGCCATTTTTTGCGAATAGAACGCGCATTTATGATGGCACATCTTAGGGGTCGGTAGTTCGGAGGTTCTTCCTGGGTGGGTGTATTGGGCAGCTGGAGTGCTATGTGTATCAAATGGGAGCGGCGTGTGTAGGTGTCACTTCCTGGGTGGGAGTATGGGGGTCCAGACCACCTTTTTCCATGGCTATTTAAGATGGGGATAATTCCATGAGATATGTAAAGGGCTTGGGAGGTTCCGAGCCAGTGAGTCAGTAGGAAAAAGCTGATAAGGGCGAAGAGCTGGAGGGCCATTTTGCGAGTTCCTGTTGTGTGCGAAGTACTGTAGATATGCTGCCGTATAGTGCAATAGCAGGACAGAGAGTACGGTAGTGAGACACAAAACAGTATGGCAATGGACAACGGTATATAATGCTACTGACAACAGTATAAGAAGCTATTGACCGTGTAATATAGTCTACTGACAACAGTATAAGTACTATCAACAATGTTATACAGTATAAGAAGCTATTGACAGTGTTATATAGGCTACTGACAACGGTATAGGTACTATCAACAAAGTTATATGGGCTACTGACAACAGTATATGAGGCTACAGATCATAGGATATGTGTGACCATAGGAGAATATTGATATTGGCTTAGATGGGTGTGCTGGAAGACTCATTTATAGCCAGTGTTTTAGAAGTGGTATACTTGCTGTGATCGGTAGGTGGCTTGGTTCAATGTGAGAGCGAGGTCTGCCATAGGTGCGCTCCAGCTGGAGGTTTGAAGAAGACGGAGATCTTTTTCAGATGATGTTGATGAGGTTAGTTTCAAACCCGCCGGGCAGTCGAGACACTGCTGTGCTTATACGGGTTATCATAAATGACAGTCTATTTAGTGAATAGCTGGACTTGAGAGTGGCTGCTGGTTTTCGTTATGTTGCAGATTTCTTCATGGACTGTGATCAGCATAAACAATGGAGACGGTAACGATGACTGTAGTTGTGGACAAAGGGCTGTCTCGGAGCGGCGTCGTTTCTTTTTCTATAGGCATCTGTGACCTCAAACACAATGGCTTCTTGCACTTTGCTCAGCACTGATACGTGCCCCGCCTAAGGGCCACGCCAAAGGGCCCTCTGGCGAGGCCCTAAGGCGCGGGCCCGGCCAGGCGCGGGCCCGCCTGGCAGCGGCTCTCTTTTAAGCCGGCCTGCTGCTCCTCCCCTCCTCCCACAGCCCCGAATGGGCCAGAGTTGCTGCTCGGGGGGGCAGGCTGGCCGGGTGCAGATCTCAGCCCCGATTAGGGGAAGATGGTGGCTTTTTGATTTTCCCGCCGGCAGCGGCTCTCTTTTAAGCCGGCCTGCTGCTCCTCCCCTCCTCCCACAGCCCCGAATGGGCCGGAGTTGCTGCTTGGGGGGGCAGGCTGGCCGGGTGCAGATCTCAGCCCCGATTAGGGGAAGATGGTGGCTTTTTGATTTTCCCGCCGGCAGCGGCTCTCTTTTAAGCCGGCCTGCTGCTCCTCCCCTCCTCCCACAGCCCCGAATGGGCCGGAGTTGCTGCTTGGGGGGGCAGGCTGGCCGGGTGCAGATCTCAGCCCCGATTAGGGGAAGATGGTGGCTTTTTGATTTTCCCGCCGGCAGCGGCTCTCTTTTAAGCCGGCCTGCTGCTCCTCCCCTCCTCCCACAGCCCCGAATGGGCCGGAGTTGCTGCTCGGGGGGGCAGGCTGGCCGGGTGCAGATCTCAGCCCCGATTAGGGGAAGATGGTGGCTTTTTGATTTTCCCGCCGGCAGCGGCTCTCTTTTAAGCCGGCCTGCTGCTCCTCCCCTCCTCCCACAGCCCCGAATGGGCCGGAGTTGCTGCTCGGGGGGCAGGCTGGCCGGGTGCAGATCTCAGCCCCGATTAGGGGAAGATGGTGGCTTTTTGATTTTCCCGCCGGCAGCGGCTCTCTTTTAAGCCGGCCTGCTGCTCCTCCCCTCCTCCCACAGCCCCGAATGGGCCGGAGTTGCTGCTCGGGGGGGCAGGCTGGCCGGGTGCAGATCTCAGCCCCGATTAGGGGAAGATGGTGGCTTTTTGATTTTCCCGCCGGCAGCGGCTCTCTTTTAAGCCGGCCTGCTGCTCCTCCTCCCCTCCTCCCACAGCCCCGAATGGGCCGGAGTTGCTGCTCGGGGGGGCAGGCTGGCCGGGTGCAGATCTCAGCCCCGATTAGGGGAAGATGGTGGCTTTTTGATTTTCCCGCCGGCAGCGGCTCTCTTTTAAGCCGGCCTGCTGCTCCTCCCCTCCTCCCACAGCCCCGAATGGGCCGGAGTTGCTGCTCGGGGGGGCAGGCTGGCCGGGTGCAGATCTCAGCCCCGATTAGGGGAAGATGGTGGCTTTTTGATTTTCCCGCCGGCAGCGGCTCTCTTTTAAGCCGGCCTGCTGCTCCTCCCCTCCTCCCACAGCCCCGAATGGGCCGGAGTTGCTGCTCGGGGGGGCAGGCTGGCCGGGTGCAGATCTCAGCCCCGATTAGGGGAAGATGGTGGCTTTTTGATTTTCCCGCCGGCAGCGGCTCTCTTTTAAGCCGGCCTGCTGCTCCTCCCCTCCTCCCACAGCCCCGAATGGGCCGGAGTTGCTGCACGGGGGGCAGGCTGGCCGGGTGCAGATCTCAGCCCCGATTAGGGGAAGATGGTGGCTTTTTGATTTTCCCGCCGGCAGCGGCTCTCTTTTAAGCCGGCCTGCTGCTCCTCCCCTCCTCCCACAGCCCCGAATGGGCCGGAGTTGCTGCTCGGGGGGGGCAGGCTGGCCGGGTGCAGATCTCAGCCCCGATTAGGGGAAGATGGAATCGGTACCGAGGGCGTCGCAGCCTTAATGAAAGCCAGAACGGCCTGCTGCATGGTCTGGACAGTATTGCCCATGGACGCCACTGCTTCCTGGATGTCGGTACCGGTATCAGCCGGTACCCCAGAGCAGTCTAACAGGTGATCGGTCGAGGCCGTGCCATCGATGTCAACCTGTAACCCCATAGATGGTGCTTTGGAGACCGAAGCCTCCCGCCGGGGTTTTTTGGCCTGGGCAGAATCCTCGAACTCAAGATTGAGAGCCTCTCGATCTTTTGAAAGAGATTTGCTTTTAGAGGATTTGCCCACAGAAAGTTTGGTTACCTGAGATCCATCCGGAGAGGAAGACCTGGATGACTGTGATGCTGGATTATCTGAAGCAAACAGCACATGGAACTTGTTGGCCCAGTTCTGCATACCACGTTTAGACATCTGGGAGCAGAATGGGCAGTCCGGTATGGAGTGGTCAGGTCCCAAACATTTAAGACACCATTCATGGGTGTCTGTGAGAGAAATAACAGCACTGCACTTGGTACACTTTTTAAAACCAGGAGCTGGCCTCTCCATGAGGAGAATTTGTGTAGGCCTGAAGGCCTAGCAAAAGTTACCACGTTGGGCTGAAAATAAAAAAAATATTCTTTTTTTTTTTTTTTAAGAAATAAAGAAAGAGAGACCGGCGGTACCGGTTTTGGTATGGGGAAGGCGGGTACGCGGTCAAAAGAAACAAATTAAAATAACAATTTCTTCAGCGGTGACAGGAACACGACCTGCTGGCTCCGCGGAAAAAGAGAAACTGAAGAGAGCTGGTAAGGAAGGCGGGAAGGCAGCACGCATGCGCTGTGGGAAGCCCCAAAAGCTTTTCATCTGAAAAGCTGGGGAGCTTTCCCGCGCCGGCTCCGTCGGTTCCGACGTACCCATATGTGAGGACTTATTCCTGCTTGTTCCTGGAGATATGCTGGATCTCTGACTGCATCCCCTCTTTAGTGCTCTCTCATGTTCCATAGTTAGGAGCTCAAAGTCTATACTCACAGGTGACCCTGTTCTAGTTCTTGATCAAAGAACTGAGAACCAGGTAATTTATTCAGATTCCTCCAAAATTTATATCTAAAAGGTTGCTCTATATCATCACAGCTCAGGGCTTTCTTCTTGTCAGATAACCGATCTCTGTGAAACTTTCTTCAATTAGTTATTGGGTTAATTACCTACTTGAGTAATCCTATCTGGGACCCAGCTTTCCCTTTCTCATCTGCCAAGCATCATTAAGGTAGCATGAAGAAACTCTAACCTTTGCCTTGGGAGTGCAGCCACTGAGGACTGGATGCCATAGTGTAAACCCTTCCAACAGAGTTGCCTGACTACCTGGCAGACAATGTATCAAAACAGGTGATTTATTTCAGGCTTGCAAATATCTACAGTTGATAAGCTAATGACAGGAAATTCAGAACGACCAATACTTGTATATAAAAGAGTCAAGCCACCACTGAAGCAAACAGACATATGGCCAAAAACAGGCACAGCTGTCTCTGGATTTAGGCAATCAACAGACAAAAAATAAGGTACAGATGTAAGTCAGGATCCCAGGGCATCAGGGCTTTACTGAGATATACCCAAGTATATGTTTCAGGGAGTGAACAAAAAAGGCTACATGGTAGAGACACAGGGCCTGCCATGTTGTACATTACAAACATATAGGATCTGAGAGCTTCTAAAGAGTCAGATTAGTTGTAGTTCCATCTTGATATTTTAGCAGCTGTTGCTGTATATACTAAGGCAGGGAGAGGAAAAAAAAACTTAACATGAAGAATCAACTGTATTTCTGGAGTTTTAGGGCATTATATATTTAGGAGATAATTTTATAATGCCATTAAAACATGTACAGTAAGTAGCAGTTTAAACTTATTGGCTGGGCTGGTCATGGCTGTTATAGGCACTGTTGGATCTGAGTCGGAAAATGCTCCAATAGGACTTCATATGAAATCACGTGATCTTTCTGAGGGGCATCACCTCAACAGTACTTTGGAATGTATGGCTAGGGGTCAGGAGATGTTGTTTTTAAAAATGGTGATACCTGGGCAGGAATGAATGGGTAGCATTTATTCCCTCTACTGGAATTAAAGAGTTGAGGGTGAAGTGGTGGAGGAGGGATGTGTGGGGGGTGATGGGGAAACAACTTGGATTTTTGAAGATGAGGTTTGAGCTGGAGACCTGCATTCCTTCAGCTTGAGTCCTGGTTTGGGGCTGGGGGTGCAGGATGTTAAATGAGCCACTGTTTCACCAAGGAATTGAAATCCTTTACAGGGTTTATGAATCTGGTCTCTATATGCCTCTTTAACTGTTTTTCTTTGCCACTGCTGTCATACAAAAACTCCAAGGCATTTGAGGAAGAATTTACTATATCCCAGTGAGGCATGCCTGCTTAAAAAAAAACAATATCTCACTGAGGTCTTGTTTGAGCACTTAATTTCACAAATTTACATAAATGAGCTGCTTGGTATGAATTTGCATTAGGGAGGCTCATTAATGTGCCATTTAAATACATCTTTGCACAGGGTAGACCCCATGGCGGTGATTCCCCACAGTTGGGCATCCAATCTGCACACAGCCCCTGATCGCGATTCTGAACTCAGTGCTCCCGGCATGTACAGATCAGGGTTGTGCAGGGAGCACTGGATGGGGAAGGGTGGGTCAGAGCAGAGGCATAGCAGGGGCGGTACGGGGGAGGCCCAGCTGCCGGGACATAAAGAGGCAATTCCGGCCGTACTTCTGTATGTTTCCCGGCTCTCATTTACACACCCGGCTTATTCCACCCCAATGGAATGAGTGCAGGGTAAGGTGTTGATCGCAGCCTGCAGCCCCCCTACCCCATCGTGACATCATGGAAGTGCCCCCCCCCCATCCAATTCCAAAACCTTGGGGGCCCTCACCAAGGGTCAAGCGGCAGGGTGATGGGGCCCGCTATGCTTTGGGGCAATTGGTTGTTCTGGCTGGACATGCAGATGCCATAGAGACAGGACATCACTGCATGGCACACGAGCCAGAACATTCTGCGGATGGGTGAGCAGACCAGTAGATGTACCCCACACTGGAATTGGGTGCCCAGTCGGACGTCCAAGTCCCCAATTCTGTCATCATGGATACGTCCAGGCCCCGTGGTGGCCGGATGGATGTGCGGGAACCAGAATCGGCCTCCACGTGAATGTTTATTAATGTGAAGCCAACTTTTGCTAAGAGATTTTGCAAAAGTTGACTTCTCAAAAAATAGCACACATTTTCAAAATTGTGAAAAACTCTCAAAATCCCAATATTGTGCTTTTTTTTTCTGCACATAGCAAAGTCCCTTCACATTTCAGTGCACCAGCCTCATTATTTCCAAAATGTCGGTATTCTAATCAAACTCGACCAGCTAGAGAGCTGAGACTGAAGCAATAATGGTCCAAGAATTCAAATTACATAGGAAACGTTTTAAAATGAAAATTATCTAAGAGGGTGAAATTGCAGCAAAATTATACATCAGGATGACTTTAAGAATAGTGAGTCAGGATCTGAAATATGATTTTGTATTTTTCACAACCCAAAGGTACTTCAAAATTTGAGGGTCAGCATCAAATTATCTAGAATTAGTGACTATATAGCTCCAGGGAGCGAAATTAAACCAATCCTGGTGTTGCCCTATTGCATGCATGAGGAGGGAGACCTGATTTTCTAACCGAGTCCCTTAAGAAAAGTAGTTCTACATTTCTACACCAGAACCTTGTAGGTCCAGTCAGTCTACAATGAGCTCAGTATTAAAGGGATCTAAGTTAAATAAAGACTTAGCTGACTAGATTAAAGCCTTTGAAAATGAATTGGGCAAACCAGATACATTTATCTACATCAGTTTCACTAGGTGGTAAATTTAGCTTGTCAAATTTGCAGTCTTGGGACTGTTATGAGGTTGGTGTGCGAGGAGAAAGCTAAGCAGCTAGCTCTAATATGAAGGCAAGTTTTAGTTAGTATTTGGAGACAAGAACTGAGACACCCAGGTCGGGATATACATAATTCTGCCAGTATTTTAGAAAAAGCTCTGCAAAATGTAGAGCCTTTTTGGAAATACATATAAGGGCATGCAGGAGTGCACATGTGTCTGCCAACACATAGAATCAGAGGAGGCATTTTATAAATCTACGCTTGAGAGAAATCAGTGGCAGCAACTTGCTTGCTTGGAAGGCATTCTGCAGCTCCCACGAGTAAGTTACATGTATAAGCTGGTATGGTGCAAACGTACACATATAAATCCTGCCAATTAACTACAGAGGCCACTATCTTTAATTTCAGTTTGGAGGGGATTAAAGAGCAGGCCAAAACTAGTATTTTTTTTAAACCAATTCATGCCAGAGAGTAGCTGTAAATCCCAACATGGACAATTCTGGGCATTCACAGGCACTCACTATATGAAATGGGGAATACACATGCATATTTTTAATCCATATCCCCTTGAAATTTCTACATACCACGGACATCTATGTTTACATTTAGTTAACTGGTCGGTCAGTGCTAGCTTTCTAGAATGGCTGGACAAATTAAGCAATGCAAGAGCAAGCCTAAGGGGTAGGTTGACTAATTGGCAATAGCGCCTTCCATGCAATATTGGAGCCACAGCTCCATTTAAATCAATGGGGCCATGGCTCCGATATCGCACAGAAGCCGCTGCCACCGATTAGTAAACATACCCCTAAATCTGGCAGGTCATCCTCCCTCCAGCATTAAAAGTCTGCGTGGCCATGATGACCTTTTGCTCAGTTCATTTTTTGAAGGGGTTGTGTCTCTTTGTTCGTTTTGTTTCACTTTGCTTCGGAAAGAGAGCACACTATTTATAAAATTAAAAAAAGAAAACATTCTTTTTTTCCAGGCATTTCATTGTGAAACAAAACAAACTGAAACAAATCTATTTTGTTTTGATTTTCATTTTGTTTCATATATAGATGTTTTTCATTTTGATATCAATAAAAAGCACAAAAGAGGAATGTCATGCAACCCTATCATTGCATTCCAATCCCATTATTTCCTTAAAAAATGACTTTCCCATGGTAGTCTCTGATCTGCCTTCCTTCTGGACACTCCAGGGAGCATGGGATTTAACACAATGCTAATGCACATTTTTGGCCCACAGTAGCCATGAACACGTGGCCAGAAGGCACCTATGCTAACAAAGATGTGCTACCTGAACAGCACATGAATAGGCAGAGTTACGGTGAATTTGGAGAAGACAGTGGGCATAAGCAGGCACATGCAGCTGGTGTGGTTATACTAGTGGTACCCTGTAGGCACAAAGATTTTCCTAGCATGGGTGCATCTACCGTCAGCCTCTGACCTATTATGTGCCACAAATGTGTGGTGCAACCTTGAATCCTACAAGCTTTAAAGGCCATAAGCAACCCACACATAAAAGTGATAATGACAATACTGGACAGCAAGGTGCACAAGAGAACCAATCACTAACCTAGGGCACCTTTATCAGGGTGATGGCATGGTACAGCTGCCATGGCAGCAAAGCACTAGAACCTAACAGTCATAAAACCAGGATCCGCAGCACACACGTTTAACTGCTGGGAGAGTGGGCACACATCTACATACATAGCAATGGCTGTCCTGACAGTATGCTCTTCATGTCTGCATATGCCCTAGATAGATTTGGAAGGACTGATGGTGTGATGAGCTGCAGAGGAGTTAGGAGATAGGATATGTGTTCAGTGAAACAGACAGTAATGGTCACATAGCCAGGGCTGGAGATAGCAGAATACAGCTGAGGGTGGAGCATGCAAATATGGTCTAACCAGTGGCAGAAAGAGGGTTTGGCACCAAACTGCACTGCTAGACCATCTCCCCTGCATGGGGAGCCTTGCTGGTGCCATGGACCCTGTTCCTGAGGGCAGATGTCCCTCCCCCCCCAACCAAAAAGGAACATGTTATTGACCTACTGGCTCAGAGCAGCTACCTACATTTCCACCACTGAACATGGGCTAGTTTGACTGGAGCACCATGATCAGTGTATCAGTTTTCCTGGCTACTTTGCTTAGGAGATGAGGTGTTCAACAGACCCAAGGAGCTATGTGGTCACCCAAGGTCCTGTGAGTCTTTGGTTCCCTGACAGCTCGCATGCTCTGGCTAGGAACTGATTGGGGTAACCTATCCCCACGTATAGGGTATACCATAGCGTATCCCCAGAGCCCTCCCCAGGCTAGGAGCATGGGTACCCCTTGTAGAATGCCTCCCACCTCCTTGGCATAGCTTAGACCACAAGGGTGGGTGTCCTATTTGGTGGACCAGGGGATTGTATCTGGACCCATGTGGTGGGTGGGTGGCTGGCTACCCCAACCATGTGTCCTGTCCTTTCCCCACCCATTCATGTGGTCACTATCTAGATCTAGCTGACTCACACAGCAAACCTTCTCAATAGTTAGGACCCAGATCCCCACCACCCCCAGTCACTGAAGCCTAGAAAAACAGGTCTCCTGAGTGACTCAGGGTAAGGAGGTTTCATGTGGCCTTTCCACATGATGTACACTACTGATACCCTGCCCATACCCATGCTCCTGTCTGCACTCATGCCTCCTGCACCTTCAGATTCTGCATTTGCACTCTGTCTCTGACAGAAAAGGCCACAGAATGATCTGAATGCATATGTTTGCCTTTTTGATTTGCATGGCACACTCCTTTGTACTTTGGCCCAGAATTCTGAACTGTGTAGCAAGATGAACCTATTCACTGCTCAGCCCTTTCCTTCCTTCACTGGCCACCTTGTACATACCCTATTAGAGGGATCAGGGGCAATTTATTGCTGCCTGCCCTCTCTGCAGGGGTTTGGTTTCTATTGCTTCCCATAGCATCACAGTGGCAGCAAGCAGGACAAGTCATTCAAGCGCACACCTTCACAGCACACATGCACACTGACCACACAGTCACACTGACTGTGTGACTGACACAGCTAGCACAGCATTAATCCCTACCACAGCTGTGCCCCTGCATGTACCATCACCATGGTATAACCGTGCACTAATCACATGTTAGCAGGGCCGGCCCTAGAGATGACTCAAGATGTTGCTGCTCTAGACGAACCTCAAGCTTTATACCTTCCAAACATTGCTGCCCTAGGTGACCACCTAGTTTGCTTAGTGGTTGGGAAAACTAGGCATCCCTTAGATTGTAAGCCCTCTAGGGACGGGAACATATCTACAGTACCTGAATGTAGCTTGCCTGAATGTCTGAGAAAGGATTACTACTACTACTACTACTACTTACTACTACTACTATTATTGAGCATTTATATAGCACTACAAGACATATGCAGCACTGCACAGACATGTAAGAGACAGTCCCTGCTCATCAGAGCTTACAATCTAGTCAAGACAGGTATAGACAGGCATACATCTAGGGGGAATGTTAACAAACACAAAGGAAATCAGGTGAGTCAAGATCTGAAAACATCAGCGAAGAGGTGAGTTTTCAGCCTGGATATGAAAAGCGCCAGAGAAGGCACCTGACATACAGACTCAGGTAGTTTGTTCCAGGCATAAGGAGCAGAAATGTGAAAGGTGTGAAGTCTGGAATTAACAATAGAAGAGAATGGCACAAATAGAAGCAATTTGCCAGAAGAGCAGAGTTTCCAGGGAGGGGTATAGGGAGATATGAGAGAGGAAAGTAGTGAGCTGCTGCAGAGTGAATACACTTACAGGTCAGCAGGAGAAGTTTGAATTGGATGCAGAAATGGATTGGGAGCCAATGAAGTGACTTGAGAAGAGGGGTAAATGAGCATGATGAGTCTTACCGAAGATTAGCCGCACAGCAGAGTGTTGAACAGATTGAAGGGGAGAGATGATTCAGCAGGACACCAGCAAGGACTAGGTTACAACAGTCAAGACGGGAGGTGATTAAGAAGTGGATAAGTGTCTTAGAAGTGTGTTGAGAAAAGAATGGGCAGATTTTGTTGATGTTATAGAGAAAGAAATGTCAGGTCTTAGCTATCAGATGGATGTGTGTGGAGAAGGAGAGAGAGGAATTAAAGATGACCCCAAGGTTGTGAGCCGAGGAGACAGGGGGGAGTAAAGATTTATCCACAGATAATGAGAAAGGAGGAAGAGGAGAAGAGGTTTTAGAGGGAAAAATAACAAGCTCAGTTTTGGCCATGTTCAATTTCAAGTGGCAGTGAGACATCCAAGTAGCAATGTTAGAAAGGTAGGCAGAGATCTGGGTCTGGATTGCTAAAGAGATTTCAGGTGTAGAGATCTGGAAGTCATCAGCATAAAGATGATACCGAAAGCCATGGGAAGAGATGAGTGCACCAAGGGACTGGGTAGAGAAAGAGAAAAGGAATGGACTCAAGACATACTTGGGGTACACTAACTGAGAGTGGGATAGCAGCAGAGGAGCGTCCACTAAAACAAACAATGAAAAAGTGATAGGAGAAATAAGAAGAGAACCAGGATAGTACAGGGCCCTTAAAACTAAGCAAGAACAGATTATCAAGGAGAAGGTTGTGGTCAACAGTGTCAAAAAAGCAGCAGAGAGGTCAAGAAGAATGAGGACTGAGTAAAAACTCTTGAATTTTGCCAGGAACAGGTGACTAGAGACTTTGATAAGATCTATTTCAGTAGAAGGTAAAGGATGAAAGCCACATTGTTAAGTATCCAGGAGGGATTGAGAGCTTGAGAAAGTCAAGGCAATTGCGGTGAACCACATGTTCAAGTAATTTAGAAACAAAAGGGAGGAGGGAGATGATCCTACCTGTCCTTCTATTTGTCGACCCAAGTGAGGGTTTTTGAGGAGAGGTGTAACTACAACATGCTTGAAAGTTGCAGGACAGTTGCAGTGGAGAGTGATAGGTTGAGAATATGAGAGATGGAAGGGACAACAGTGGAGGAGATGGGACTTAGGATACAGGTGGGAATAGGATCAGAGGAGCAGGTAGTGAGTTTGGAAGAAGAAAGAAGGTGTGCGGTTTTGTCCTCAGAGATCATAGAAAAGGAAGAAAGGGTAGCAGAGGTAGAGGGGGAAAGTTGGGAGTGAAGAGGGGAAGGAAGGAAAGTAGCTTACTTATTGGGGAATTGGAGGGTGATCTTGTGGATTTTGTCATGGAAATAGTCAGCCTGGGTTTGGGCAGAAAGGGAGGGATGGGTCAGAGGCGGAGACACCTTAAGGAGAGAGTTGAGAGAAGTAAAGAGATGGCGAGGGTCAGAGGCAAGAGAGTTAGTCAGATGGACGTAACAGTCTTCTTTGGCAAGTGCTATGACTGACTGGAAAGAGCCCAACATGAATTTGAAGTTTAGAAAGTCTGCAAGGGAGTGGGATTTGAGCCAAACATGCTCAGCTGAACGTGCACAGGAATGTAGATAGCGGGTAGTGGACGAAAGCCAAAGCTGGATAAAAGTACACCTCACAGGATGTGGAATGGGTGGAGCAAAAGTATCCAGAGCAGAGGAGAGTACAGTGTTATAGGAAGTTACTTCCTCATCAACAGACTCAAATGAATAGTGGAGGAGAGAACCAAAGGGTCAACAGCATAAGGATTTCTAAAGAGGTTGGAGGAGACAGGATGAGGTTGAGGTGGTGGGTGATGAAGAGAGAAGCTTAGCAGGTGATGTTTGGATAAGGGAAGAACTGAGATAAAGAAATTTGAGGGTAAGCAATTAGAGAAAAATACAAGGTCAAGGCAGTGGCCTTGATGGTGAGTGGGGGCAGTAGAGTAAAGTTGGAGGTTGAAAGAGGAGGTAAGGGAAAGGAGCTTTAAAGCATAAAGATTAGAGGGATTATCAACTTGAATGTTAAAATCACTGAGAATAAGAGAGGGGGAAGAGGAATCCAGAAAGAAAGAAAGCCGTGAGTCAAAGTCATCCACTAAAAGAAAACCCCTAATTGGTTATTTTTTACTCTTTTCCTCCTGGCTCTAATTGGGAGTGCAGAAGTGGCAGACTATGTGTGCCAAAGCACATGGCCTGCCACCAAGCCTAGCCATTCCCCCACTGCCACCAGAAACAGTGGCAGTGGGGGTGGCAGCATGGCATGACGTGGCTCAGCATAGGGGGGAAGAGTAGCATGGCTCAGCATAGGGGAGAAGGGTGGCACAGCACGGCACAGCTTGGCATGTGGGAGATGCAGCAGGCCATGTGTGCTGAAGCACATGGCCTGCCACCCATAGGGATCTGCCACCATAAGTGGTTGCCTAGTGAATGGGCTGGCCCTGCTCAGAACCCACAGAAAGACTTCCACAGGGTCTTATCTCCTCTCTCAGCTTAGCATTAACATTTTAATCGGAGGAGTTGAGACTGTGTGCTTGAAACTCTGCCTTCCCGCTCCTGCTTCACCATCCTGGGGCTGCAAGCACACCTGGAAAGGGAAACAAGCAGAGCACTCCCTCTCCCTCCTGCAACCTGCTCCTGAACCATCTGAAAGCAATTCAGCATCCACCATCATCAGGGGAGGTGAGACTGTGTGCTTCAAACTCTGCCTTCCTGCTCCTGCTTCACCATCCCGGGGCTGCAAGCATACCCAAGGAAGAACCATGGTCTAATCCCAAACCTTTAACCTCCACAGAAACACTCTTCTGATAACCCCCACCCAAGCAAGAAAAATTCATCATCAACACTGAAAGGTGGAATCCTAACAAGAAGAGACAATCCTACCAATACCTACACCAACAGAGATGTGAGTAATCCCCATTCTTATCGCCATACCTAACACTATAACAGAGTAAGCCACAACTTGGAGACCAATCTCCTACAAATATATAAAATAATAACCACAACATGGAAAAAATAAACTCAATAATATTGCATCTTCTCCTATTCCTGCTCCTGAAAAACAGATACCTAATTGCTGAAACAACTAATTTCCTTCCCTCTATCTACCTGATACCAGTATTACATACAACCAGATCAAGCACAAAGGTAGCAGATTGCTCTCGCAGAGTCAGTCAGGTAAACACAAGGAGCAAGAGTGAATGATGAACACAGGTGCTTTATTGAGAAACCCCAACGCGTTTCGGCGAATGCCTTCTTCAGGGGGACTAAATAATGTTGTGCACCACGGATACAATAAACCGTGCAGCAATATCTCTTATTCAGTTAGTATCGCTGTTAGATTGACAACGACAAAAACTAACAAATTAAAACTGTGCATTTCTTGTGAAACTGGCGAAGATGTCTCACGTAAAGCTCACTGTCTAGTAGATTGTAAGGCAATCTACTAGACAGTGAGCTTTACGTGAGACATCTTTGCCAGTTTAACAAGAAACGCACAGTTTTAATTCATTAGTTTTTGTCGTTGTCAATCTAACAGCGATACTAACTAAATAAGAGATATTGCTGCACGGTTTATTGTATCCATGGTGCACAACATTATTTAGTCCCCCTGAAGAAGGCGTTCGCCGAAACGCGTTGGGGTTTCTCAATAAAGCACATGTGTTCATCATTCACTCTTGATCCTTGTGTTTACCTTACTTTATATACAACCAGAGACATAACACACAAAATAAGCATAGATACAAATTCTCATAATAAACCACAAAGATGAATTTGTATAGACCCCACCACCATCACCTATCAGGAGATAGCTCCCACCAAGAAAACATTCCTTACATCCCTCAATTGTGCACTAGTCAACGCTCGATCAATACGAAACAAATTCAACGTGTTCAACTACAACAAGAAGAGGAACAGATGACAACACCCTGGAAATTCCATCTAGCTTCAGAACCTCAAAGCATTCCATCAGCAATAGAGCCTTCCCCTCTACGCTCCCCATCTATGGAATAACTGCCCAGATCTATACGTGCAACCAAAGACCTACTGGATTTTAGGAAAGCTGTAAAGACACACCTCTTCCTAGAATACTATGGACCCACCATGGAAGAAACTGAACTATAAGAACTCACTGGACTAACCTAATAACCTGCTAATCACTATAATGACTTTAAATCTCATTGACCTCTCCTGCAACAAAAAGTCATGAACTTGATCCATACTGCAACAATGTTGCCTCTAGATAACAACTATAAAATGTAACCACAACACCCACTTTCATGCAAGAATGAAGATGTACATAGTTTAATAAGTTAAATGTTATATACTCCATGTAACCCAATAAGTTATTCCTCCCTGTTCTATGTAAAGCTTGTTGTTACAATTGTTAAATGTAAACCACTTTGTGGGGGCGGAGCCTGATGTCCAGCGGGTAAGACGCTTTGCGTTGAAGCTCCCGAGAGGCCTACTTAGAATCCTGACTTAATACCTATACAAACTTACTATTTCGCTCCGAGCTGACCGGGGTACATCGGGGGGGATGGCGGCCCATAAACCAGCGCGCTTGGACTTCGGGTCTCCTTCCTCTTCTCACGGAAAACGCTCCAAAACAGAGGTGTCCTCCCCACAGAAGATGGCTCCATTTCGTGAAAACCCCGAAATGCACCTGGAGATTTTGGAAGAAATACGCGGTGTGAAGGAACTGGTGCAGTCCAATGGAGAAGCGCTTCGAGCTATGCGAGAAGACTTTGGAGTGCTCCAGGACCGACTTGAAAGTCTCTCATTACGGCAGGACAACATGGCGGGGATCCTCGACTCGCACGTGGTGCGCTTGGGCAACCTGGACAAGGCTGAGCGCCAGATACAGAATCTTCAAAAGGAGTTAGAAGATAGCAATAATCGAGCCCGTCGCAACAATGTGAGGCTCATTGGCATACCGGAGGGGGTGGAAGTCGGAGATATAAGAGAATTCCTGCTCAAAACTCTTCCCTCCTTGCTAAAGATCACTTTTCATAGAGAACTGGAAATCGATCGTGCATACCGTGTTCCTACCCACATGGCGCTCAACCGAACGACCCCCCGGCCGATTATCTTTCGCTTGCTACGATATCAACAAGTGGAACAGATTTTAAATGCTGCCCGGGCGAATCATCATTTGGAATTTGAAGGTCACAAAGTCTCCTTCTTCCCTGATTTTGCAAAGCCTACCGTTGACCGTCGGAAGAAACTCCTTGCTTTTCGCCCTCGACTCCAACAGCTACAGGCTCGCTTTGGCCTGTTGTATCCAGCGAAGCTCCGAGTGACTCTCCACAACCAAACCAGGACATTCGAAGATCCTGATCTACTGTCAACATTTTTGGACTCCAAAGAAGCAGAGCAGATGCGCTAATCCAAAAACTTGGACTTTTATCTGCCGGCTCTGTCCGCCATCTTGAAGGGCCCGATGCGGCGGTCATAGCCAAGCACAGAGACTACCTGGATTTCCTTTCTTTCTCTATATGACCTTTTGATTTTGGTCTCCTATCCCTCCATGATGTGTGCCTCGGTCGGATTCGGAGCACGCACAGTCCTACAGGTTATGTGTTTTTTCCATTTCGGCCTTCTCTGGGGTTTCTCCCCGCAGACACATGGTCGCCAGTAATATTTGGGGTTTTGCTTCTTCTCTACCGCACTGCGGTTTTCTTTTTTAATGTGGGGCGCTCCATTGTATTATTTTAGCCTGTTTTCTTTCATGTCATACGTACAGCCAGATACAGTCAATATGAGGGACATTGGGAAATTATGTGTGCTATCATGCTCAGAACTTTTAACTTTGTTGAATGGCTTTATGTAAAATTTTATCACTCAACGTAAAAGGCATTAATAGTTCAATCAAAAGGAAGCAAATCCTTAGCTATCTTAGCCATGAGCATGCTGATTTAGTGTTTCTTCTGGAAACGCATCTAAACTCTGCTGAAACACTGCAACTCAATGCTAAGTCTCACATGGTGGCTGCCTACTTTCCCGCCGTTTCCAAACGGTGCGGGGTAGCCATTCCGGTTAAGAAGTCTTTGCAAGCTACTGTAATTGATACTGGCGCTGACAAGGAGGGTAGATGGGCCCGTGTACACCTTAAGGTTGGAGATAGCGAATTCACGTGTATTTGCATTTATGCCCCGAATGTGGACAACCCTGCTTACTATGCAAGTATTGCGCAGTTGGCATAGGCCTCTGCCAATGCTCCATCAATACTTGGTGGTGATTTTAATTAAGTGTTCCATCACTCTTTTCTTCTCAAACACGGCGCTCATTGGCTGGAAGATCCAGTACCGCGTAGACCTGTATGACTAGACATAGAGGAGGATCTTTGCAAACCGATTCCTCTTACTTTTCTCCCTGGTATGACTCTCCCATCAGACTCCCACTATCCACCAATGCTTTTAGATACTTTAGGTGCCTTTAATACTCTAATGCAATCCTTAGACTCCTGACTGTCCGTTCGATAGGCTCCCGCTTTGGTACACTACTTGATTTCGAATACAAAATAAGTCTATAGTGTGGAGCCCCTGGTACACCAGGGGCATTTGAATTCCTAGCCAGTTGTTCCATGATGGTCGCTGGAAAACTTTTAGTGAATTGCAAATTGAATTTGGTCTCCCAGCGACATACTACTTTCAGTCGATGCACCTTCAGCATTGCCTTTGGAGTGCTAAGGTACTTCCGCCATTGGCATCCCCTATACAAGGTTGATCGGAGACTATCCGATCTATCGGTGGTTCACCGGGTGTAGCATCCAATTTTTACAAACCCTTATGTAATGCTATAACTTGCGATACCCCTATAGCGCAGAAAGCATGGGAAAGGGAATTGCATGTGACTTGGCCTTGGAGCAATGGAGCCTTGACTGGAGTAGAGCGCCACGGGTTTCCCGATCCGCCTCACTCACTCAGACACTCTTCTTTCTAGCCCACCGGTGTTTTTTACACTCCTGACAGATTAGCCAAATGGAACACTACTCAGGGCAATAGTTGTTGGACATGCCATGCGGCCATTGGTTCACTACCTCATGTTATGTACGAATGTCCCGCACTACAGTATTACTGGCGTCGGGTCTGGGGTCGTATCCAGTCTATTTTGCACTTTCAGGAGCCCCTTTCTTGGAGGATGGTGGGACTTCGCCCAGCTGCGGGGATCTCCTCTCTTCCAAAAAACGGCTTACTTCCTTTGGGGCTTTATGCTGGCATTGCTATTTCCCTAATTAAGAAATACTGGAAAAATGGCTCCCATCTGAGCCCCAATGCATGGTGGAATCATGTTTGTCTCTACAGTAAATATGAACAAATACCTCGTATGTTTGCTTCCCCCGTTCAGACTTCTCATTATAGGTCTGAATGGAAGATGCTCAATGACTATGTACATTCTGCTAAATGCTCTCATCTGACTGTCTAAATTTGTATATACTTTGGTCCCATGATCAATCTGTATCGTTGATACCCTTTTGACCGTTTTTGATGTATAATCACTGTTAATTGGAAGCGCTCACATGCTGACATAATCGGCTAGAGAAGAGGCATGGGGGTGGGGGGTAATTGGGTTTACTTTTCCTTATTGTATACTTGTTTTGTCTCCTTTGGTGTGTTGTTTCTTTTGTTTGTTGCAAAATGAAAATAAAAGTTTCAAAAAAAAAATGTAAACCACTTTGAATATATGAAAAAGGTGGTATATAAAACCTGTTAAATAAATAAATAAATAAGTACTGCTTGCTCCCACCCAAAATCATTCAGAAAGAAAAATGAAACAAAACAAATTTTGTTGGAGTTTCGTCTTTAATTTTAATTTTCTTTTGAAACTAAATTAAACAAACCTTTTGCACTGTGTTTATTGCACAAGAGCAATAAATCATAATTCACCTGAGAAACACCAGGTACAGCATCTCATTTGGCAGAGAGTTATGGAAATGCAGATGGAACAGAGGAATATGAGATTAAACTTCCTTTCTCTCTGCACAAACATGATGTGTGGTCTGAATTCTTTGTTGCTTGTCCCTGAGACTCAGAGTAAAGAAAGCTTTCCAAGGACCCTGCTGAGACAATCCTGCTGGTGGAGGTCAGAATTGCTGCAAATTCCTTAGCACCGAGTCAAAGGAGAAAGACACTTTACATTATAAGGTTTGATTTGCCAATGCATGTTAAGTAACAGCAGGAGATTTGTTAACTCCATGGTTTTCATACTGAGGGTGAAGGACTAATGACACAACATGCAATTGTCTAGACCATCTTGAGTCTATATTGCAAAGATTTTTACTTTTAGTTGAATGTACTCTTACTATTGCTGTTACACACTTGTATAGGGCTCTAAAATGTGCACACACACAGAACTGAAGTCTCTTCTCCATGGAGCTTATAGATTACTATTCAGACAGTCAAAATTAATGTAATGCAACCCACCGCATCTCAGACAGTAATATAATTAAAGTTCCCCTCTAAATAGTGATGTCTAGGTGAAGCCAGAGTTGTACTGTAATTATTCACTCACTCAGAGTGTGACTGGATCATAGAATCTACGTCCACCTGGAATACCCACACCCAAAGTAAAAGGAACAACTGTCGGGATAAATAAAGTATCTAAAGGATTAGGCTTATAAGATATTTAAATATGTACCAATATTTTAATGTTACCCATAGGTGTAAAACAAAACAGATAACTATAAATATGCTATGTGACAACTGGAGTTTGTAAAAGTTACAAGAGCCCAGTATTACATGTAAACTGTGACAAAGGGGTATGTTTACTAAACTGCGATAATGCTACTGTCGTTAAGTTCCCCGGTAATGATGCCCATATAAAGGAGTGGGCGGTGCATCGTTACGGCAAGCTCTGTCACGTAACGTGTGTTACAAGGTGCTTAACGCATGGTATAGTGTGCCCTGGATCTACCGCGCATCAACGTCACCTTATAAGGCACCTAGGCTAAGGCACCATATAAGGCACCTTATAGGGCGCCTTATAAGGTGCCTTACATGGTGTCTAGGCTAAGGCACCCTATAAGACACATTAGGCTGGTGCGCCTTATAAGGCACATTTGGTTGATGTGCCTTATAAGGCGTCCTAATATAAGGCACCCTAAGGGCTATAAGGTGCCTTAGCTTAAGGCATCTTATAGGGCTCCTTAGGGTAGGTGCCTTATCAGGCATCCTTGGTTAAGGTACCTCAGAAGGCACCTTGGGTTATGGTAGCACAGGTTAAGGTGCCCTAACAATGCTATGGTGCCCTAGGTTAGTGTGCCCTAAGGGCTGCAAGGTGCTTCAGGTTGACATGCATGACCTGTTAGGCATAGAAATAGATGTAACCCTAACACTGGATAGAGCACCGAGGAAAGGCAATGAACAGGTGACTGCAGCCCCCTATGCCCCATTTGCACCATCACCATAGTAGCCTTTCATACTTGGGCACTATGCTGTTACTGCCAATGGAGCACTACTATCACTCTTCTTGGGCTCCCTGCCTATGCTATACATTGCTGACGCTTAGATGGTTTCACCCTCCTGCAAATGTGCAAATGACAGGTTTCACTGGTCAACATTGAAATTGTTACTGACTTTAAAAGGCCCTAATCTGTAGTATCTTGCTGAGCTGAACACGAATATAACATTAAGGGGTATGTTTACTAAACCGTCTTAATGTTACCGGCATTAGTTGCAGTCTTACTGTGACAAATGCCAAATAAGGTAGTGGGTGTTCTGGTCTTAAGGTAGCGGCGATAAGGTACGTTTTGTGTGATAGAAGAAGCCGTGGCATGGCTGGGTTCCCCCATAGTGCTATATAGTATTTCTCTCAAGTGATATTTATGGATTCTCTTTTTTGTGGCCCAATCACTGACTTATCTGCTTGGTGTGTAAGCTGACATCCCAGTTTTGGATACATGCATCTCCTCCAGGTACATGCACTATGGACTAGCTAGCAGACTGTCTGCAGTTAGTATGTGTATGGATGGAACTCTGTGCAGGTTGCAGAGGCTGGAGAATGTCAGATGGTGATGGGGGCAGCTGAGCATTTCCAGGCCTACTGTCTGTCTGCCTTGCCTTATGGATGTGTACAGATCTGCATTGACTGCCCTGTAGGGTGCCTGTTCCCCAGCAGGATTGGGATTGATGGTCCTCTCTACTACCACCATTGCAGGGAGGTAGAATGTGGATCTGTTTGTGGAAGATCCTGTTTCTCACCCTGAGCCACAAGGGGTGGTGGTACATAATTTGCCTATGGGTCCAAGCACCCCCTCCCCCACATAATGTGACCATGGCACCAACACAGGATATGCACTATTCTGGATGCATCATGGCCCATAAGGGCTAGACATGACTGAGAAATACAGATGGACACAGATGTATCCTATGTGTGTCTGCAGGACCTACCTATCTCACACACTAACACTGCTGGGGACCTGCAGCATGGCCTATGTCTGCCATGAAAGGTGCTGTGGACCTGGTGCTGGGCGCCCCACCTCACCCTCAGGGTGAGCACAGTACCCACACAATGTGATGGTCTGTAGCTACTCTGTGCAGTAACACACACAGTCAGTTCCCCCTACCAGGCTGAGGTGCTGTGGGGGTGCATACCCCATCTTGTGATCATCTGTAGACTGTTGATTTGGGTTTCATCCTGCAGTGGTATTATTTGATAGGGAGGTCTGAGGCATTTTATTGTTTTAAATTTAAATTAGTGCTGCCAGCAAAAACACACTCACAGTGCTGCAACCTTAAGGTGCCTCATAAGGCGCCCTATAAAGCGCCCTATAAGGTGCCTTATAAGGCGCCCTATAGGGAACATTATAAGGTGCCTAGGCGGACAGTGCACTTTATAATGTGCCCTCTGGCGTGCCTTATAGGGCGCCTTATGCGGCACCTTAGGTTACGGGACTGTGAGGGTGTGTTTGCTGGCAGCACTAATTTAAATTTAAAAAGAAAATGCCTCAGACAGCACTGATTTAAAGCAAAGGGTAATGCTTCAGAGAGACTTACTCATTAAGCCCACTGGGGGATCAAACTCATGACCCCTGTTTTATCAGTCAATGTATTAACCATTGTGCTACACCTCTGCTGCTGTGTTTGTAGATCAGCGTGCCTAATTAAGGCTAACGCGCGTTAACGTGCCAAGGCTCCCTCTATCGCACGAAAACTGACTTTATCACAAGATAACCCGAAATGCTACCTTAAGACTGGAATGCCCACTACCTTATATGGCATTCGTCACAGTAAGACTGCAACTAACACCGGTAACATTAAGACAGTTTAGTAAACATACCCCTAAGTCTTTTATAGAACCCCAATTAGATTTTTTTTAATAGCCTAGTCATTTTTCACATATTTGAAGACAGTTCATCCAGTCCACTAATAAATTTATGGAACTCTGCAGACATTGCTTCAGTTGAAGCCATTGATAACTGTGGGATATGAGCAGAAGGAACTTGTTCTACACATAGTAACATAGTAAATGACGGCGGCAGATAAAGTCTAGTATGGTCCATCTAGTCTGCCCAGTAAGATGTCAGGAGTAGGTGCACCTGCCACTCTGTGCAGGCCACCCTCCCCATGTCTTTGTTTAGGGGTGAACCCACCGCTCCATGTAGGACACCCCTATTTGTTGAGAAATTAGATTGTTCAATTTATTTTGATTTTATCCTGTTGCTGTTAAGGGATCCACTGTGTCTGTCCCATGCCATTTTGAATTCCGTCACTGTGTTTTCCCCTCCCCCCCCACTTCCATCGGGGGGGGGGGGGTCATTCCAAGCATCCACCCTAAAAATGTTATCAATTTACCATTTTGAATGATAGGACTAAGTTCTCAAATCCCTTTTTCCTGCTGTAACAACCAAGAGATACATTGTGATCTATGCACAACAGTCATTAAACCATCTGAGCAGAATCTTTCCATTTGACCTTTAAAGTATTTCAAATGCTTGAAATACTTTCTTAGTATCTTTCATAATGTGATTATCATTAAGCTGTTACAGAGGGCCATCACAGGAATTATTTTCATCATGATTCACCTATTGATTCTCATCTAGGGGGGAAGGATGTGCCAGTTCAGTTTCCAAAATCAACAAACCAGGTACCTCACCTCTGGAAAGTCTTTCCATCCACAAGTAACTCCATCTTAGGATAGAGATATGGTGGCATTTTAAAGCATTGGAGTATGTTTACTAAACTGTGGTAATGTTGCCATGTTAGGATCCGCAGTAATGGTACAGATGCCCATATAAAGCTGTGGGCGGTGCATCGTTACGGCAAGCCGTATCAGCTAACGCGTGTTACAAGGCGCCTTAGACTAACATGCGTTACAAGGTGCCTTATAAGGCACCTTACAACAGGGCCGGCCCGTCCATTGAGCAAGAATGTTTTTTGCACAGGGCCCCACGTTTCAGGGGGCCCCACGCAAAAAATATTCTACATTAGCACAAGCACATAAAAAAAAAAAAAAAACGGCAGCTGCTGCCACTGCTGCCGTGGCAGCAGCAGGTTCAAATGTCCCGCCGCGGGGCCCCGCCTGCCCAGCAGAGCCTGCCTGAGCTCCCAGGTCCCTCCCAATATGCGGGCTTTCAGAGCCGCGAGAGCTTCTCTGACCTCTCGCAGCTCTGTTAATCCCACCG
Source organism: Ichthyophis bannanicus (assembly GCA_033557465.1). NCBI lineage: Eukaryota > Metazoa > Chordata > Amphibia > Gymnophiona > Ichthyophiidae > Ichthyophis > Ichthyophis bannanicus. The sequence goes on from CM066034.1 coordinate 114,603,127, forward strand.
GGGCTGATGGGAAATCTCATCAGCCCCGGCGAGATTAACAGAGCCGCGAGAAGAAAGGGAAACTCTTGCGGCTCTGAAAGCCCATGCATTGGGTGGGACTCGGGAGCTCAGGGAGGCTGTGCTGGGCAGGTGGGGCCCCGCGGCGGGACATTTGATTCTGCTGCTGCCACGGCGGCAGCGGCCGGGTTTTTTTTTTAATCTATCAAGGCTGATGGGGGGAGGGGGGTTAGGACTGCTAATGGGCTATGGGGGGTTAGGACTGATAATGGGCTATGGGGGGCTAAGACTGGAAGTGGGTTGATGGGGAGGGGGGTTAGGACTGGTAATGGGCTATGGGGGGGCTAAGACTGGAAGTGGGCTGATGGGGGGTTAGGACTGGACATGGACGGATGGGTTAGGATGTAATGGGCTATGGGGGGGCTAATACTGGAAATAGGCTGATGGAGGGGGTTTCGGATGTAATGGGCTATGGAGGGCTAAGACTGGAAATGGGCTGAGGGGGGGTAGGACGGGTAATGGTCTGGGGGTGGCTAGGACTGGAAATGGGCTGATGGGGGGGTTAGGACTGGTAATGGGCTATGGGGGGGGGCTAAGACTGAAAATTTGGTGATGGGGAGGCCTTTGGACTGGAAGTGGGCTGATGGGGGGCTTAGGACTGGTAATAGGCTATGGGGGGGCTAGGACTGGTAATGGTCGGGGGTTAGCCAGGACTTGACATGGGATGATAGGAAGGAGGGCTTGAACTGCAAATAGCTGATGGGGAGGGGGGCTTGGAATGGAAATGGGCTGTAAGGGGAGGGAGCTAGGACTGGAAATGAGCTGATGGGGGTTTGGACTGGTAATGGGCTATGGGGGGCTAAGACTGAAAATGGGGTGATGGGGGGCTTAGGACTGGAAGTGGGATTATGGGGGGCTTAGGACTGGTAATGGGCTATGGGGGGCTAGGACTGGTAATGGGCTGGGGGGGTGGCTAGGACTGGAAATGGGCTGAGTGGAAGGAGGGCTTGAACTGCAAATAGCTGATGGGGATGGGGGCTTGGAATGGAAATGGGCTGAGTGGAAGGAAGGCTTGAACTACAAATAGCTGATGGGGAGGGGGCTTGGAATGGAAATGGGCTGTGAGGGGAGGGAGCTAGGACTGGAAATGGGCTGAGTGAGGGGGCTAGGACAGGAAATGGGCTGATGGAGGGCTAGGATAGGACTGGAAATGGGCTGTTGGGGGGGCTGGGATTGGAAATGAGCTGATGGAGGGACTCGGATGGGGGAGCTAGGACTGGAAATGGGCTGATGCAGGGACTAGAAGGGAGCGGATGCTGGGTGGGGCTGGAACTAGAAGGGAGCTGATGTTGGGGGAGGATTAGAATAGGATAGAGTTGGGAGAGTGAAATGGAGAGGGAAAAAATATTTTGTGTGGGAGGGAAGACAAATCTACAATTGGCCGGATATTGGGAGAGTAAGTGGGGATTGAGGATGGCGGGGTAAAATTTGAGTGGATGAAATAGGAATGAGGAAAGAGCAAAAGGAGAGAGATTAGTATGTTAAAGCAGATGTAGAGAGAGAATGGAAAAAAAACTAGAAGAAAGGACAAATGGACAGCAGACGATGCAGAGTTCACAGAAGACACGAAGAAATCAGAAGAAAGTGGCTGGAGCAATTGCAACTGAAAAAAAATGCACAAAAGGTAGAAAAATATCTCTTTATTGAATTTATTAACTGAAATATGCCAGCTCTGGGAAATGTGCATCATTAACGTCTGCGCTTTTTTAGTACAAGAGGAAATTAATTTATAGTTTTATTTCTACAGTGTTGTTGGGCTTTTGGGGTTCCCAATTTAATTTTTGTCTTCCTGTTTCTACATTGTGATTTCTTGTTTGGTGACGGTCTATGTTCTGCACGTGTAACTGAGCTGAGATATTCTGTGTATGTAATTCCTATTTGACATTGCCACTTGTTCTCTTTCCCCAGTAGGTCATGTATTGTTGTTCTCGGAAATGTATTGGTTTAATATTTGTAGTGTTGCCTTTTGATAGGTAGGGTCTTGTGCTTTGTGAGTCCTGGTAGTGCTATTATGATATGGCAGGTTTGCTATGGGTTCTAAATGGGCAGTGTTTGTAGTAGTTCCTAATGTGCCTGGCAGTTGGCACTGGATTATAGTAATGTAGAAATCTTTTAGTCTTTCTTTATCCATACACTCATTAAGAGGCATGTTTACTAAAAGTTAGTGTATGGTAACATTATGCAAATATTTATGAAAATGAGGCCCTTATGCAAATGAGGCCCTGCACTGAGTCTCCGCACATGGCCCCGCACCCCCCTTGGGCCGCCCCTGCCTTACAAGGCACATTACAAGGCGCCTTGTAAGGTGCCGTATAAGGTGCCTTGTTGGGCGCCTTGTAAGGTGCCTTATAAGTAAGGTGCCTTCTAAGGTGCCTTGTTAGGTGCCTTCTAAGTTGCCTTGTTAGGTGCTTTATAAGGTGCCTTGTTAGGTGCCTTCTAAGGTGCCTTCTAAGGTGCCCTATAGGGCTCTTTAGGCTAAGCGCCATATTAGGCACCCCTGGACAAGGCACCTTAGAAGGCACCCTGGGTTACAGAACCATAGGTTAAGGTGGTCTAACAAGGTTACGGTGCCCTACATCAGTGTGCCCTAAGGGCTGCAAGGTGCTTCAGGATGACATGCATGACCTGTGAGGCATAGAGACAGATGTAGCCCTAGCACTAGCTAGAGCACCGAGGAATGTCAATGAACAGGTGAGTGAAGGAGGGAGAGCTGGGAGCTGCTGTACCTACCATATCTGATGGCATCCCATGTGGCTGCCAGTACTGTTGACAAACATGGTGGGGGCAACTGTACCACAGAACAGGGTGTTGGCAATGTAAAGTACTGGAAAGACAGTGGGTAGCAGATGATGGGAATACGTGTACCCCAGTGGAGGCGGAGGTGGCAGGATAGTTACAATGATGGGTGGACAGAGGAGTGGTGGTGCCATGCAAATAAGGCACAGGTGAGGCAAGCACAAAGAGGTGCAATGCACAAACTGTCTGATCTGAGTGCCAGGATAGGGTATCCCCACCAGTACCCATGATGCAATGCACATGCTGAATAGCTGTCTACAGCTGATCACCAAATGGGGTCTGCACCTCTCCAGTACCTCAGCTTGGAAAGACGAACTGACAGTGCATGATACTGGCACAGAGTAGCTACAGAAAATGCCATTGTGCAGGTTCTGTGTTCACCCTGAGGGAAAGGATGGGTGCGCAACACTAGGC